>CAMZMU010000061.1:36552543-36922342 GCA_947311845.1 Poa pratensis | reverse complement strand
CACGGCAGATGCCATAGGTATGGCTAAGATGGGGCCGAATGGTCGTTGGGGGAATCCGGGGAGGGTTTATGCACTCAAGAAGTGCACACGCAAGAACACGCAAGAACACGAACAAAGAACCAAGAAAGCAAGAACACAAAACACACCACGATGTACCCTGCTTCGGGGCCCTCTTGCGGAGGTAACACCCCTACTGCAGCACTATCCTAGTCAGTGTATAGCTCAAAGTGACAAGTACAAGCTGCTCCTCGAGCTGTATGATGATACAATGGTGAGAACTCGTGTGGAAGATGATGCTACAAAGAGAGGAAAAGGCAGTCCGAGCCTGAACCGAGGTCTCTCCGAGGTTCCGAGCTTCCTCTCTATCTTTCTCTTTACTTCGATTCAATCGTCGTCCGTCCCTCTCAGCAGGAGGGGTGAAGCCCACTATATAGGCCAGCCGGGTTACCATTGTGCCCCTCGCAGAACACTGTTGCCATGCCTCTGCAACGGTCACCACCGTACCACCGTACCTCGGTCGGGGACAAGACGTGGCTTGCCCATCTCCTGTAGCCTACGGCAGAGCTAGCATGTCCCCTCTGACCGAGACAGGACGTGGCCTGGCAGAGCTACCTCGTAGCCTTTACCCAGACCTCGCGTGGTCAGCGGTCGGAGACGTGCAGGCCCGCCGAACCCGGAGCACGCCTCTGCCATGCTCCTTGACAGACGCTCCCGTGTCAGGCGCTCTAGTACCCGGCTGGAAGTGACAGGAGCATTGACTCCGGCCCGACCTACAGCCCATCACCTCGGTTAGCTCGGCACGTCCGTGCCGTACCTTGGGTCTTGCGCTTAATATCTTTTACTAGCTCGGATCTTACTTCCTTCCCACAGCTTCTCCTGCACCCACAACACAAACCACCGCACTGAGGTAGTTAGGTCGGCAGAACATAGCTCGGACTGTGAACCTCGGCCCTGGCCACAGTATACCTCGGACCCCTCTGGGCCAAAATAGGTCGGCCTGTATTCTCCAGGTCAAGATGAAGCTCGGACCTTCCCAGGCCCAAACAGGTCGGCCCTTTCCGTACCTCGGCACAACTTGGAACACCACCTTATGCCAAGCCTTGACCCTACCCGGGGATACTCCCCCGACATTAGTCCCCGAAGCTGGTGCGGTCCTACGACCTCGGAAGGAGGGCCGTAGCAGGTTCAAAACAAGCCTTACACCACCTCCTAAACCGACCTCCAACATAGTCATGCCGAGGTACCTCCCATACACCACCATCCAATCCGAGGTAGATATGCGAACTGAACTCTCCGAGCTATCTGACTCAGCACCAACTTGCCTCAAGATTTTCCGAGGTACGTGGCGAAGAATCTCTGCCCGGGCTTCGGAATCCGGACCTCTGCCAAGCAGATTCTGACCACACGCCGCCCTCGTCAGCCGGACCCACCGAACAGCGCACCTGCGCACTCAAGTACTTGACCGCCCACGACCCCTCGATTTTGTGCTGACCAGCGCAGGAAATCCGGGGTGGGCGGTTGCCACTCTGCGGCCCACGATGTGGCCGATCGTGCGGCCGCAGACCGCGTAACCGTGCGCCCACTCGCACACGATCCCGCGCCTCCCGATAACCGCGCGGTAGTGGCGCAGTTAATGCGGGCAGTTACCGCGCGCGGCTATAAGTAGGGCCCCACGGGTAACTTCGCCATCTTCTTCCTCCTTCACTCGCCCTCTCGCCTCCATCGCCACCAGTGCCGCCGCTTCCGGTTGAGAAGAAACACGTTCCCGCCGCCGCCGACGAGCAGCTCCTTCGTCGCCGCTGCGACCGCGTCACCGGCGCCGCCCTTCAGCACCTCGTTTTCACGGTATGTACTCCCTTTCTGATACCCTAGGCATTGCCCTAGGTTTCTTCCTCTTTGCGCTTGGTTCTTCATATGTTCTTGAATAAAACTCTATTTACCTCCTCCGGTAGATCTTACTTGCATACTTTTTTGGGTAGTAGCGAGTTTCATACCTCGGATAGATGCTCGCCTAGCATAGATATGCCTCTATGTATATTAGATAGCCGTCCAACTCCTCCTGAGTTAGCCAGATATAGCCTTAGATTCCAGATTCTTTTTCTTTGCTAAACTTCTGTGCACTCTTCTGCAGATTGATTCTGCCGAGATGTCTCCTCCTGAGACTTCGGAACAAACCGAGGTTCCAGACCTCGAACTGGAGGTCGGAGAACGAGCCGGCTGGGAAGGTTCGGATGTAACTCCGGACGAAATCCAGTGGCTCAGGGCGACTCGGCGGATTCCCGCCGGGGTAGAGTGTCGCCTGCCAGAGGGCGAACTCGAGCCTCAAGTCAAGGAAGGGGAACGGGTGGTCTTCGTCGCGCACTTCCAGCGCGGCTTCGGACTGCCCGTTAGTGATTTCTTCCGGAGCTTCCTCGACAAGTTCGACTCCAGGTTCATCACCTCCCCGCCAACGCCATCACCACTCTCTCCTGCATCGTTTCCTTCTCTGAGGGATACCTCGGCCTCAAAGCCACGGTAGACCTCTTTTCTCGCTACTTCCAACTTAAGCGGCAAGTGATCCCGGATCCGAAAAACAAGGATCTGCCCAAGCTACTAACCGCCTGCGGAGCAGCCATCATAGCTCCTCGCCGAAACTCCATCTTCCCACGTATCGCTACTCCGGACACCGTTCGCAAGTGGCTCCGGACGTGGTTTTACGTGAAGAACTCCGGCGAAGAGGACTTCCTCAATCTGCCGGTGTTTAACCTCAGCCCTCCTACCGAACCGCTCAACTGGGACTACACTCCCCCTCTCACCAGCGAAATCAAGTCCATCCATGGGTATGTTGCGAAATGGCAGGACCCGGAGGACCCTGCGAACGACGGGAAAGTCCTGACGGCTGACGATCTGGCCTGCACATTTGTGAAGCGCAGGGTCTCCCCTCTCCAGGCGAGGACTCACAAGATCTGCCACATGAGCGGTCTTTATGATCCAACCCGCCATACGCATGTTGCACTGGACAACGCCGCTGTAGCTCGGCGAGTCCGAGCTATCACCAAGTCCAAGATATCTGACGCTTGGACATGGGGAAGGGAACCCCACTACAGGACCAAGCCACCAAAACAGGTACGCTGTTCCGACGTTTTCTTCGGTACTCCTTTACCACCGAGGTCTTGCTACCGACGTTCATCTTGACCATTTTCTTCCTAACTCCTTTTCATATGTCTGCCATATAGCTGTTCTCCCGCCAGACCGCCGAGGATGGAGTCCATCCTGCGGACCACTTCGGCAAGGATCTTCCTGTCGAGGACCCACCATCCAACGAGGACCCTGACAACGAGGATTACATGCCCATTGCCTCGGCCCGCGTCACCACCGCGGGTAAGCCTCAAGCACAAGCTTCAGTTCAAGAGATTTCGGATGACGAGGAGGGATTTCTCGTCATGGAACCAATAAACGCGGTACCTATCTCCTGCCTTCCTCACCTTCCGAACTTTACTCCAGCAACCAGCCGGAAACGCGCTGGTGCCGCAACTTCGGCCGCCGAACCATCCGCCACTGGAGCCTCCGGACCCACTGCGGCTCCGGTCAAGAGACGTCGGCTGAAGAAGTCCGGAAATCCTCCTCATGCCCGAGGGGGCAAGAAGTTTCCTACTTCGGATGGGTAATGCTTTGCTTCTATAGCCAACAAAGTTTGTTGCTTAAACTTATCACCTCGGTACTAACACTTGACCATCTTCCTTCGTTGCAGTGACCCATAGAAGTGGATCAGGAGGTATCCTCCATGACTGCACCCGTTGGTGCCTCTGAAGCCACGACCACCCCGACGAACTCTCGCCCCGTATCTCCTCCACCGAGGTCTGGCCCGGCCTTGGAGAAATCTGCCCCCACCCGAGGCCAGAGTTCTCCGCGTCCTCAAACGGTGCGGGGACCAATCGCGCCAGCACTCCGGCTACCGCCTTGCCGGAGCCTCGACTCTCCCCCGCAGCCAGACTGCCCGCAACCAACAACAGCAACAGCAGAAGCTTCAGCAGAAGCAACAGCCCAAGCAGCAGCCCAAGCAGCAGCCCCAAAAACCAGTTCGCCAGACTACCTTGCCGTTGGAGAAAGGCAAGGAGAAAGAGAAAGAGATGGTGAAGTCTAAGGTCACCCCCAAACCAACATCTGGGTCTGGCACCCTGACTATCTCTTCTCCTTCAAGGATGCAACCGAGGTCTCCTCCCCGGTGACACGCCGAATTCCTCCATTTGCCGCACCCGTTGATGAGACTGCTCCTCCGGCCGACGAATATGCTCGGAGGACATCTCTTATACTGGATAACCGGCCTGCTTCAAGCTCCGAGGCTGCTCAAGCCTTGGAGGCCTCGGTTAGGGGCATCGAGCAGGGCGGACCGTGGGGATATCCTCCTCTGCGCACTGACAGTGACCAGAGCCTCGGCTCCTTGGAACACTACAACGCAGACTGGAATTCTGCAGACGAGGTCTCCTCGGCCTCCCTAGCTGCTCCGGTAGGTGAGCACCCTGCGGGAAACAGCGCCTGCGGCCGAAGCGTCACGACCTACAAGTCGCTGCCCTGCGTGCTGCTCAAAACATCGACGTAAGTCCTATTCTCTTTACTTTCATGCAGTATCTCATCTAATATCCACCATTCCCAGTCCCCGAGATTCGAGGTAAACTATTGACGCTCCGCCGGAGTTAAAATTGTTTGGCTTGAATCTCAAACCATTTTACCTTACTTTATCATGCACCTCGGGTACGAGTCCCCGAGACTCCTGTCGAGGCATACCCCGGCAACATTTTTCCAATGATTTGACTCCGAGTCCCCGAGACTCTTGTCGAGGTATAGCCTTTCTAACCGAGCTATGTTTTTCTTCCTTGCAGAATACTATGAACGTCCGCACGGACATCTTCCATACCCTCCTGTTTGACCACAAGAAACTCCACGACGAGCACAAGGCCGTCCTTGCAGAAAAGAACTCTTTGGACGAAAAGCTCCAACTAGAGAAAGCCGAAGTAGCTCGTCTGGTAAAGGAACTGAAGCGCATCACGAGCTGCGGACGTCGGAAACAGAGCAGCTGCAGGCGGAAAAGGCCAGTGTTGTTGAAACAGAGAAGAAACTTCGGGAGGATGCCGCCAAGGAACATGAGAATGCGCTCCAGTTAGCCGAGGCCCGCGCCACCTCGGCCACCGAGGCTTATGAAGCCCTTCAAGCTTCGGTTAACCAGCTCCTCCCGACGCTGGAACGTATCAACAAAGAAATGGACGGTAAGCTTCTTGCCCCCCTTATCCTTGCTTTGTCCTCAACAGTACTGGCTCTTTGCCGAACTGTTTCTTTCATTATTAACAGGCTATCTTCTGCAGAGCACTTCACCTACACCCAAGTTTCGGCTCGCAATATCACTGATCAGCACAGGAAGAGGCGTAGCGAGACGAACCCCGCCTGGACCATTGAGGACCACATCGTGGCCATCAAAGCTCGGATCCATCCCTTGAAAACCATTGGGTCCGAACTCCTTGATGCAGGTGTGTCTGCTTTCCGAGCCTTGTGGCCTCTTGCCGATGCTCCCAATACTACGCCTGAGCTCGCCGCCAAGCTTCGTGAAGCCGAACAAAGACTTCGAGAGTGGCGCTCATCCTCGGCTCGCGCTGGAGCTGATGCCGCTCTCAAATTCATCATGACTTGGTGCGAGAAGCTCGACCTCGAAAAGATGGACACTCTTCGCCGAAATTCGCCCTGGTCCACGGACCCAATTCTCATCCAGCGGCGCGAAAAGATGGCTTCCTTCTTCGCTGGATATGCCAACACCAAGAACTTGAGCGAGGGAGACACCTACTCCGACGCCGAAGATGACGAGCCAGAAGAGGATGAATACGAAACAGAATCCGACGTCGAAGCCGAGCAAGGTGACGATGGTGACACCCGCGAAGCAGAAACCGAGGCTTCTCCACAAGCTGGTGCCGAGGTTACTGCCGACGTTGCCAGCACCTCCCAGGCTACCTCGGCTGCTGCCGACGTAATTCCTGATGCCTCGACCTGAACTCTGTTACTATCATGCTTGGCCAAAAAACTTCATTAAATCCCCGGTATGCCGGGACGCAGATGTAATCAAACTTAAGTAGTTCCTTTTGCTACCTCTGTTACTATCATGCTTATCCGAACCATGCTTTTCTAAGCTTTACGTCGAATCCTTTTGAATGATTGCTCGAGTTTACTTTCGTGTTTACTATGTTTGGCATTCTTTGCTCTTGACTACCTTTTAGGCAGATGCCAGTCGAGTCACAAGATTGTTGTTCATAGCATACAGTACTTGGTAAATTCCGAGGTATGTTTCAAAGTCATCCGACATAAACGAAAGGTAAAGACAGGGGTTAGTAAACGACACATGCCGAACTATAATTTTGGACCGAGTCCCCGAGTTCATTTTCATGTCTCCCACGTTTTTTCCTCTTTGCTCTTGACTACCTTTTAGGCAGATGCCAGTCGAGTCACAAGATTAGTTTCATAGCACACATTACTTGAAGTTTGAGACGAGGTTCAAAATAGTTCGGCATATGAACAAAACTGACAAACAGAGATAAAACATAAGCACAAGAGCGAGGCAGTCCCCGAGCTTTACCTCGGAGTGCCGACATTTTTATTAAGGATTAACCGAGGTACATACATTGCGCCTTTCATGAGTAGAAAGGTCGGAGTAGAGCTACGTTCCATGGTCGCCTGACCTCTGACTCGGGGTTGTCCAGCCCATCTTCCCTTGGTTCCTGCGCATCTATAAGATAGTAGGAATCATTGAGCAGAGCTCGGCTCACAACGAACGGTCCCTCCCATGGAGGTGACAACTTGTGCCGGCCTTTCTTGCGCTGCACCAACCTCAGCACCAAATCTCCCTCGTGAAACACACGAGGGTTGATACTCCGGCTATGATAACGTCGGAGACCTTGCTGGTAAATTGCTGACCGAGATGAGGCCAATTCTCTCGCTTCCTCAAGCAGATCTACTGCATCCTCCCGAGCCTCTTTTGCCTCGGCTTCAGTGTACATTGCCACTCTGGGCGCATCATACTCGATGTCAGTGGGTAGCATAGCTTCTGCCCCATAGACCATAAAAAATGGCGTATAGCCAGTCGATCGATTTGGCGTGGTCCTTAGACCCCACAGTACTGCTGGTATCTCATCTATCCAACACCCCGGCGTTTTCAGCAGTGGTTCAATGAGCCGAGCCTTGATGCCGGCCAACACTAGAGCATTTGATCTTTCCACCTGTCCATTAGACTCCGGGTGTGCCACCGAGGCTATGTCCAGCCGGATTCCCTTGTTCATGCAAAACCGAGCGAACTCTCCAACAGCAAAGTTAGTGCCGTTGTCCGAGATAATGCTATGGGGGTAGCCATATCGCAGAATAATCTCCTTCAAGAAAGTCACTGCTGAATGACCATCCAACTTCCGGATTGGTTTCACCTCGATCCACTTGGTGAATTTGTCCACCATCACCAATATGTGTGTCATGTTACCTCGGGCTGGTTTGAACTCTCCCACCATATCCAAACACCATACCGCAAACGGCCAAGTGATAGGAATTGTTTTGAGCGCCGAAGCCGGCATATGCGTTTGCTTGGCAAATCTTTGGCATCCTTCACATCTCCGGACTATGGCCTCTGCATCAGCAAGAGCAGTGGGCCAATAGAACCCATGCCTAAACACCTTGGCACCAGAGCTCTTGTGCTGCAATGATGACCACATTCTCCTTGGTGGATCTCCAAAAGCATCTCCTTGCCTTCAGCTGGCTCAACACACCGTTGCAACACCTCGGTTACGCTTCTTTTATAGAGCTCCTTGTTGATGATGGTGTACGCCTTGGCCCTCCTTTGAATCCTCCTAGCCTCGGTTGTGTCACTTGGCGTGCTTCCCTCCGTTATGAACTTCATAATTTGCTCCGCCCACTCCGGCACCGGGTGCAAAGGAAAAAGTTCCTCATCCACCTCCATTGGCTCGGCCACCATAATCTCCTCCATTATTTCCTCCACCATCCTGCGACCAGTCCCCGAGTCTGGATGAGCAGTCCCCGAGGTTTGGTGTGCAGTCCCCGAGCTCTGCCACGCAGTCCCCGGGTCCGACCAAACGCATCCGACGTCTACCTCCATTGGAACAGGTCCGGGCTCTTGCTCCGCCGGGATGAAAATAGATTCGGATTCAGGAGAAGGTTTGATTGAAGGAGTTCTCAAGTGATTCAGGGCTACCCCTGGTGGTACTGCCTCTTTGATGAACCGAGCTTTGACAACACGTCGGCAGCATCATTTTCTGCCCGAGGTATATGCCTGTACTCACACCCTTCAAAGAACCCGGATATCTTTTGCACATGGAACCGATATAACGCCATGTTGGCATCCAGAGCATCCCAAGTTCCAGAAGATTGTTGCACCACCAGGTCGGAATCGCCGAAGCACTCTACACGCCGGATACCGATCTCCTTTGCCACCTTGAGGCCATGGATTAAGGCCTCATACTCCGCCACATTGTTTGATGCTGAGAAATGAATCTGCAGCACGTACTTCAGCTGATCTTGCTTTGGCGAGGTGAGGACTATACCAGCCCCCAGCCCGATCTTTGTTTTGGACCCATCAAAATGCATTTTCCAATAATTATAGTCCGGCCTGGGTGGCTCATACTGCATCTCGGCCCAATCACAAAAGAAGTCCGGCAACGCCTGGGATTTAATTGCGTCTCTTCTCTCGTAATGTGGTGCATATGGAGACACCTCAATCGCCCATTTGGCAACTCGGCCAGTTGCATCTTTGCACCCGATGATCTCCGAGATTGGAGCTTCGCACACCACCGTCATGGGATGCTCCTGGAAATAATGCTTCAACTTCTTGACCGCCAGGTAAACACCGTACGTCATCTTCTGGTAGTGAGGATAGTTCTGCTTCGAGGTAGAGATCACCTCGCTCAAGTAATACACCGGTCTCTGCACCGACCTGCCACCTTCTTCGCGCTCCACCACCACTGCCACACTTACAACTCGGTTTGTGGCCGCAATGTAAAGTAACATCGGCTCATTGTGCAATGGTGACGCTAACACCGGGGCAGTGGACAACATCTTTTTCAGCTCGCCAAACGCCACGTCGGCCTGCGGGGTCCATGTAAACCCGGTACTTTTCTTCATGAGCTGGTACAAAGGTAAGGCTTTTTCTCCTAGCCGAGCTACAAATCGGCTCAACGAGGCTAGGCACCCTGTGAACTTCTGCACATCTTTCAAACACTTCGGTAACTTCATGCTCTCAATAGCTCGGATTTTGGCCGGGTTAACCTCGATACCTCGGCTGGACACCAGGAATCCGAGCAACTTCCAGCCGGGACACCAAAGGTGCACTTGTCCGGGTTAAGCTTCAACCGATACTTTCTCAAATTCACAAATGTCTCCTCGAGATCCTCGAGGAGAGTACTTTTTCCTTAGTTTTGATGACGATATCATCGACATACACTTGCACATTTTTGCCCATCTGAGAGTGCAGGCATTTCTGCATACACCTCTGATAAGTTGCCCCGGCATTTCTCAGACCAAAACACATGACACGATAGCAATACGCCCCATACGGGGTAATAAAAGCGGTCTTTATTTGATCCTTTGGGTTCAGTGGTATCTGGTGAAAACCAGAGTACGCATCGATGAAAGATAACAGTTCACAACCAGCAGTGGAATCGATCACCTGATCAATCCGAGGTAATGGAAATGGATCTTTTGGGCACGCCTTGTTGAGGTTAGTAAAGTCAATGCACATGCGCCACACCTTGACCACGGCTGGCTCGTCTTTCTTCTTTTCCACCAGGACCGGATTGGATATCCAGTCCGGATGCAGTACCTCCATTATGAACCCGGCTGCAAGCAACTTAGCCAGCTCGTCCAGCACCACTTGTCTCCGGTCGTCTGAGAGACGACGGGTCGGTTGCCTCACCGGTTTCACCTCTGGCCTAACAAATAAAGAGTGCTCTGCCAACTCCCTCGGAACACCTGGCAGGTCCTTAGCCGACCATGCAAAGATATCCCGATTCTCACGGAGGAAGTGACAGAGCTCGCCTTCCTATTTCTCGCCTAGCCCGGTCCCAATGATGGCCACATGCTCTGGGTGCTCCGGGTCAATGGGGATCTTCTTGGTCTCCTTGGGTACCTCGAACGCCGCAGTTGAGTCCGGGCTCATCAGTCCGGACAGGCCGAGCTGTGTTGACTGCGCCATTGCCACCACTTGATGCAGCTTCTTCTTCTCGGCTGCGATCACCAAAGACTCGGCTAGGTTAGATCCCGCCGAGGCACACTGAATTGCTCGCTTGTAGTCACCCGAGATGGATATGATCCCATTAGGCCCTGGCATTTTCATCTTCAGGTATGCAACATGGGTGGAAATCATGAACTTGGCCAAAGCCGGCCTTCCAAGCAGTGCATGGTATGCACTCTCCAAGTCCACCACCTCGAACTCGATACTCTCAACTCGGCAATTTTCCTTGGTTCCAAATGCTACATCCACCCATATCTTGCCCATGGGTGCACAGGAAACGCCGGGCACAATCCCATGAAAAGTACAACTGCTTGGCATCAACTGATTAGGCGAGATGCCCAATTTCACCATTGTGTCTCGGTACATGATGTTGATGGCACTGCCATTGTCCACCAGAACTCGGGTGAACCTCACATTGTTGGTAGGCCCACACAACGTTGGATCTACCACCAGGGCATACTTTCCAGGACTCGGCATGATCCGAGGTGTGTCCTTTCTGCTCCAAGTGATCTCCTGCTCAGACCAGTTCATATAGGTCGGCACCACCGGCATTACTGCATTCACCTCCATGGCACGCCTCTGCACGCTCTTCTTGTCAGTTGGCTCGGTCACAAAGACCACATAGCTCGCATGAACCTCTCTATAGTCATTTCCGGGGTATTCATACTGCTGACTTGGTCCGGCACCATTGTTGTTGTTATTACCTCGGACATTCACCACATTCACGGGTCTTGCTGCTGCAGGCCTCGGAAGAGGTGCAGTGGTTACCGGGGTAACATTTGCTCCGGACAGATTAGGGTGGGACCTCGGCTGAAATCTCTGAGGTGGTGGTCCTGTTCTGATTCCTCCGGCCCTTGCCCCCTCTTCTCTGATTCTGCGGTTCCAGCTGCACTGCCGGGTTGAATGGTTGGCTGGCTTGCGCGGGTCAGTCGTATGGTAACAGCACGGACCATCTATCATTGATTCATAGGTCATGGGTGGCTCCTGGTTCGGACTAAATGCCGGACCATTGATTTTTGGCCTCTGGACACCTCCAGCTCCGGGCTGATCCGGGTTCACCGCTGCAACTTGGTTGGAGGGTATGGATAGTCCGGCTCCCTCCTCTTCTGTCCGAACTCCTGACGGTCATTACACCTTGGTCCGAGCCGGTTGTTTATTGGCTCCCTCCTTCTGTTACGTGCTCCTGCCTCTGCTGCTGGCTGCATCGGATCACCCAGGGCATAAGAATCTGCAACCCGGATGTTTCTGCTAGGGATCTCGGCATATCTCTCTGGAGCCTCTGCCACAGCATGCTGCCATGTCGACAGCCATCTGCAAACCAGGAAATGGCCTGGGCCTCTACCACTCCTTCACAGGAATTCCGAACATTGCTCCACCGAGTTAAGAATTCTCGGTCAGTTTCATGATCATCTTGCTTACATGCCGCCAGGAGCTGAGGTCGGTTTGGCCTCTTGTATGTACTAGCAAAGTTGCTGTTAAACGCCAGCTCCAAGTCTATCCAGGAGTTGATACTATACTCCGGCAAATTATTCAGCCAGATCCGAGCTGGACCTTCCAACATGTGCGGGAGATACCGGACCGCCCATCGGCGATTGCCCCCCGCAATGTGCACCGAGGATACATAATCTGTCAGCCAATCTTGTGGCTTGGTGCTCCCATTGTATGGCTTGGTGTTCCGACCTAACTGGAACTGAGATACTGGTGGTGGTGGCTCCTTCATGATCCGAGGTCCAAAACATGCCGGACCAGGAGGGCCTTCCTCCTCCAGTTGCTCAGACAAGTAGAGTCTATCCAGCTTGTTACGGACATCGCCTGGAGCTAACATCCGACCTCCTATCCGAGGTCCCAACGCCCCATCCACTCTGTGGTATCCAGCTCGTGCCATGGCCGAGTCTCCATCATCATATCGGTCATCGCCTTGACCGACGTTCTGAGGTTGCTGAACATACTCCGGCTCTCGCTGATACTGCCCCTGCTGCCGAGGTTGTTGCTGATACCTCGGGGGCGGAGGTGGTTTACCTCGGCCAGCCGATGCCGCTTGACCGCCGTTCTGATTTCCCTGACCGGAGTTACCCTTAGCCCGGCTCGCATTGCCCTGGCCCGCCTTCTGCTTTGCTGCTAGGACTGGATCATACATCTGCAGCTGCTGGTTCTGACCCGAGGTGACACTCCGGGCTCGATCGGCTCCTCCGACGAGTGGAGACGAGGCTTGCCCCTTGGACACCTGACTGACTGGCCTAGCTGAATAAACCATCTCTGAATCACCAGCCCCGGCATTTGCTCTGCGGAGAGCCTCATTCTGCTGGTTAGCCACATATACTAACTCATTGACTCGCTTCTGCTGCGCACGCCATGCATCTCCAGATAATCCGGATAGCTCGGCCCTGCCTGCCTCGGCAGCTCTGAGGTTCTTAGCAGGGGAACTATACACCGGCCTTCCAGTTGACACGCGACTCCCACTCCTAGCCGAGGTGGTAGGTCGAGCCTCCCTGTTTAGCTCATCGTTGAGCCCCTTGCCTCTCTGCCGCACCTCGGCTCCCCTATGTGTATCAACCGCTACCGGGGTGAAGCCATTCGCTGCATTGTACTCGCGCAGATCTCTATTGAACTCATCTCTAGCTGTTATCATTGCTACAGCCTCCTTCTGCAGCAGGACACGCTTTGCCTCTAGGTCGGCCACAGTCACTACTATGTCCACCCCTGGATTTACTGGGTCTGCCAGCGTATCCACTATCTCTACCAGGGTCGCACCTCGGCCCCGCAGCTCTGGGGTGCCAGGCAAGTCCTTCTCTAGCCTGGGCTTTGCAGATCTCACCTTAGCAACCTCGGCTGCCTTGGACTGGCTGGCATCTACTTTGCCAGCGGCGTCAACCGGACCTGTCACCATCACCTCTACGCAGCTCTCGGGGCGAGTGATGCGCCGACCTAAAGCCGCGAGGAGAGGAGTTTCGTCGTCCACGAGCACCTGCTCCGGGTACCCGCGAACAACCTCGACAGCAACGTACGTGACGAAGCTGCCGAGCATCATGGTGAAGCCGTGCTCGGGGAAGGGCTTGCCGGCGAAACACCCCGCGTTGTCGCTGATGAAGGTGAACTCTCCGATCTTGGCGACAAGCCCGGAAAGAACACGCTCGCCTGAGCCCGTCCGGATGAAAACTCCCTCCAACGCCTCAATCTGCCCCACGGTGGGCGCCAACTGTCGTGGTGGGATCACGGCAGATGCCATAGGTATGGCTAAGATGGGGCCGAATGGTCGTTGGGGGAATCCGGGGAGGGTTTATGCACTCAAGAAGTGCACACGCAAGAACACGCAAGAACACGAACAAAGAACCAAGAAAGCAAGAACACAAAACACACCACGATGTACCCTGCTTCGGGGCCCTCTTGCGGAGGTAACACCCCTACTGCAGCACTATCCTAGTCAGTGTATAGCTCAAGTGACAAGTACAAGCTGCTCCTCGAGCTGTATGATGATACAATGGTGAGAACTCGTGTGGAAGATGATGCTACAAAGAGAGGAAAAGGCAGTCCGAGCCTGAACCGAGGTCTCTCCGAGGTATCCGAGCTTCCTCTCTATCTTTCTCTTTTACTTCGATCTCAAATCGTCCGTCTCTCCCTCTCAGCAGGAGGGGTGAAGCCCACTATATAGGCCAGCCGGGTTACCATTGTGCCCCTCGCAGAACACTGTTGCCATGCCTCTGCAACGGTCACCACCGTACCACCGTACCTCGGTCGGGGACAAGACGTGGCTTGCCCATCTCCTGTAGCCTACCGGCAGAGCTAGCATGTCCCCTCTGACCGAGACAGGACGTGGCCTGGCAGAGCTACCTCGTAGCCTTTACCCAGACCTCGCGTGGTCAGCGGTCGGAGACGTGCAGGCCCGCCGAACCCGGAGCACGCCTCTGCCATGCTCCTTGACAGACGCTCCCGTGTCAGGCGCTCTAGTACCCGGCTGGAAGTGACAGGAGCATTGACTCCGGCCCGACCTACAGCCCATCACCTCGGTTAGCTCGGCACGTCCGTGCCGTACCTTGGGTCTTGCGCTTAATATCTTTACTAGGTCGGATCTTACTTCCTTCCCACAGCAACTCCTGCACCCACAACACAAACCACCGCGCTGAGGTAGTTAGGTCGGCAGAACATAGCTCGGACTGTGAACCTCGGCCCTGGCCACAGTATACCTCGGACCCCTCTGGGCCAAAATAGGTCGGCCTGTATTCTCCAGGTCAAGATGAAGCTCGGACCTTCCCAGGCCCAAACAGGTCGGCCCTTTCCGTACCTCGGCACAACTTGGAACGCCACCTTACGCCAAGCCTTGACCCTACCCGGGATACTCCCCCGACATAGGGTCTCAAGTTTCGATTAGAGTTATACTTTTTCGTTAATTGAGGAATATGTCTATTTTCTGAGTCTAGAATCCGTTATTATGAAGATTGACTGGGTTTTAAATTGCTTTTCATTCTCATAGTTACGAAACGGTAAGAAAGATAAAATATGAGCCAGGTCTTTTTACTTAATAAAATCTGAGCCTTTTTTATAGCAAACAGAGTAGTTAATCGTAAAACTGAAACTCCACGCCCTGTATGCTCACAAGCACGCGCCCCCCGCTCCATCTACGTGGACATACAGGCTTGGGTTTGCATGAACATGTGCATGCATGCAGCTAAAGCGATACCCATGCCGAGGCTACACGCTAACACGCGGCAGCTACCAACCGAGCAGCTCCATCGACCACAGTCCACATGCACACGCCCAATCAGCTGGTCCCAGCAGCAATTTTTTTTGTTACGTGCAGGTGCAACCAACGTGGACATGCAGAGTTAAGCTCCAATCTTCGTCACAGTCAAACAAGCAGGCGGAAGTCCCTGGCGACACGTACTCCATCTACACGACCCACCCTCGCGTGGCATCCTTTCCAAACTCGACCCGGCCGGAAAGAAAGAAAGGAGGATAGAAAGATGGATGGATTTGATCTTGATTTTGAACGACTGATCAGTTTTGATGGATAGATGGATGGATTTGGTGTTGGAAAAGGGTCGACGAACACCCGTGCACACCCCTCCTCAGACCAGGACTACCTAGCCAGCTAGGGCAGTACTACTTGCAGAATTTGTAAATCCCTCTAATATGTGATGTTGCATTTCGTCCATTGCGTAATTTCCTTTTTAAAAAGTCTCTAAATGTTTGCATGCCTACAGAGGCAGTGTCGAAAAGGTGATAAGTATACTTAACTTACTCAACAACTGCTTTGACTACACTTTGCTCACTTAAGTACATTTTTTAGGACACTTAACCCCTTTCAACTAATTAGACCGGTTTCTTAGTTCCCCGCTTAACCGGTTTTGCCCAA
The DNA here is from genome assembly GCA_947311845.1 of Poa pratensis. NCBI lineage: Eukaryota > Viridiplantae > Streptophyta > Magnoliopsida > Poales > Poaceae > Poa > Poa pratensis. Next base: position 36,906,746 of record CAMZMU010000061.1, on the reverse strand, counting down.
TGGTTCAGCGGACGTCAAAAGTATCATATGGTGAAATGGGCAGACCTTTGCGCCCCAAAGGAGGTTGGGGGCATAGGTATTTTGGCCCTCCCGTCGCATGAATGAGGCTCTCATGTTGAAGTGGGTCTGGAGGATCCTGAGGGTGATGGGGGACTTTGGCTTCAACTAGTGAAGGCCAAGTACCTACGTGGTTGTCCTCTCAATGGCCTGTGAGAGGAAGGAGGGGTCTCCGTTTTGGAGATCTCTTCAAGCCATTAAGCATGAGATCCGGCTTGGGGCTACTTTCTCCGTTGGCGACGGAGGGAGTACCCTGTTTTGGCTAGACTCATGGCTTGGTGAAAGACCACTTAGGTATGATTTCCCGGAGCTCTTACTATTTGCTCTGACCCTATGCTCTTGGTGGCGGACGCGGTCCATAACGGGCGCTGGAACATTAGGTTCCGCCGCACGTTTGGCCTGGTGGAGGCCGATCGGTGGGAGAACTTGGTGGCCTCTCTTCCAGACTCCTTAACGGACGCCCCAGATAGTGTTTCGTGGGCCCTCTCGCCCTCGAAATGCTTTACAGTTCGGTCTGCTTACCGGGCCTTATTTAGAGGACCCGTGCTTCTCGTGGACCTCCCACTTGTGGAAGGCCCCTATGCCACTGAAGATTAAGATCTTTACGTGGCAGTTGCTGCGAGACCGCCTCCTTCTGGTGTGGAGGTGGCCAAGCGTTTTTGGCCCGGGGGATGGTACTTGTCCCTTGTGTGCGGTCCCAGAGTCGGGGACCCATATTCTTTTCTCTTGCCCCGCAGCTCGCTTCCTGTGGAGTTTTCTGGCTGAGGCGCTTGGGCCTGAGTGGAGAGTGCAGGCAAACCGTACTGGTAAGAGGAGGCGCCTCTTCTGGTTAGTGTTTGCTGCGATGACCTGGACCCTTTGGACTATACGTAACAAGATGGTTATCGAGCGTGTCTTTCTGAGGCGTGCCTCTGACTCCGTTTTCAAATTCTTGGCATTTTTGCAGCAGTGGCACCCGCTCTGTATACAGCGGGACAAGGAGCGGCTGGATGGACTGATCGAGAAGCTTCTGAGGGCGGCACGCCTTCTATCTGCGTCTTCCAGCCACTGAGTTACTCCCGTGTGGAGTTGTATCACCTCGTTTTAGCTTTGGGCATCTTTGTGCTGTGGCCCCAGCAGACTTGTTGTTTTTGAACTTTGTAACTGGATCTCTGTATGCTTGTGGGTGGTTGCTTTATTTATAAAGCGGGGCGAAAGCCTGTTTCGAGGAGGCCATGTGGGATGACATGTTATCCGCAAGAACTGATGACATGTCGCATGCTTTTCTCCTCTCATGCGTTTGCTAGATCTCGTCTCCCACGATTGACTGCAACTGCATCAATGATGTGTAGGTGGGATAAATGGACTAAGTGGAACAAATATGGTCTAATTTCTACCATCCCTATCCTCTATTGCTTGATCCATCTATTCCGTTGAGGACAGGTCCCACCGTCTCACCCATCGCCACTAGCAACCTAGCTAGCGTGCTCCTCCATCTTCAGTTTTTTCTTTCACTTCTATGTCTGCTGGCAGCTGGCCCCATAAACCATCACCTAATGAAATAGCTAGTAGCTTCACGGGAAAGAATTCTCACATTCTTATCCGGGTTCACAAGCTGGTCACTAGTCAAGTAGGATCGAGCAAAGACCGTGGAGATGGAATACAACGCATTTTAATATGTCACTTCGTTCATAAGTTTCTCAAGTGCAAATACAAACATGATAGAGCGCAGTGGATTATTGCAGCATAATGCAGTAGTTATTCATCAAGTAGAGCTAATTTGCTATATATTACTTCATCTGCCGAAGGTAATTTGCTGAAGGTATGCACCAACTTTGTGTTCGTCATGCGGCAGAATACTCGTCCAAATGTCTCCATCTCCCCTTACAACACTGCTTCGATGGCCTCGCCCTAGGTGATGTTCTTGACGTCGAGCTTCATGCGACGGTAGAGGGAGCATGATCTGATAAGAGCCGGTCAAGATGAACTGACAACAATGATAATATCCACGTAAATTAGAAGAAACATTGTAAGGGAGTAGAAATTTGACTGATAAATAAAGAGGTACCAGTTAACTAAAAGCTTGTAAACTTGCACTAGGCATGCCATGCCCATGGAGCCTGCTTGACACCATACAAATCCTGGTCAAGATGACAAATAAAGTGAGGATGAGCATGATCTTCAAAACCCATGGGGTTACAGATTAAACATCCTCATCAAGGTGACCATAGGCAAAAGAATTATGAATATCATGGGGCTTCAAAAAAATCAAGGGCTTGAGATGCCTACGTGCTTAACTACCATGGAAAAGAGGAAACTGGTGGTTGTGGGTTTCATAACATGACTAAATGTGTCCCCATAATTCTGACCAAATAGTTGCTTAAATCCTACTGCAACTAGTCATTCCTTGTACCTCTTAATAGAACCGTTAACATGTCGCTTTATCTTGAACACCCACTTGGACTCGATGAGTTTAATGCCAACTTGAGGTTCCACGAGACGTTAGATCTTGTTGCGGAGTAGAGTGAAAAATTCCACTTCCACGGCCTTTCAACGAGGAAGCAGCCCGTGAAGACCGCGAATCACAGTCTCCTGCCGCGCCATGGTGAAGAACATCGAGGTCGCATGTGCCATGCCGGCACAACTACATAACTCTACCCGGCTGGTTGGCTAGTGGCGCGGATGATATTTTAGTTTAAACTAGGCTTAGGTTCGATCTTCCACGGTTGTTTCTTGCGTGCAATGGTTATAAATGGGTCGATTTCAGACTTCCATCGAATATTAGCACATAGTAACGACGATTCGGGGTGGAAAACGCTTGGATACGGAGCGGGAGCTCTCGCGACAAGGGCGACTAGGAACCCTAACCCTAGCCGCCGCCGCCGGCCGGCCCAAGCAGCCCCTCCCTCCCCCTCTCCCCGCTCCTCTCGCGCGGCCGCGCCGCCCCCGCGGCGGCCGGCTGCGGCCTCGCCCCCCCGCTCGGCCCCCCCTTTCCCACCTCTCCCTCCCTGTCGCCGCCGTCGGCAGTACCCCGGCGTGGCCCGGTCGGCGCCGGTGGCGGCGGCCTGGCTTCCCCCGCGCCTGGTGGAAGGAGGCGGGGCTCCATCTTCTAGGCGGCGGTGCTCCCCAGTCCGGATGGTCCGGGTGGCCCGGGAGCATGGCGGCGATGGAGCGGCCGCTTGGCTGCTGGGGCCGTGGTAGCCCGAGCGCGGCCGGCTGTCGTCGGCGTGTGACCCGGCAGCGCCTTCCTGGCCCAGATCTGGGCCTTAGGCCCCATCTGGGTCTGGGCGTGCCGCCTCGTGCGTGGTGGCGGCTTCTCCGGTGGACAGAAAGGCAGGGGCTCGTGCTGGGGACGGCGGAGACGGTGGCGCGCTTGCTGCAGTGCGCGGCGGGGACTTTACGGGCCCATTTCGGGCTCGGCCGGGCCGGTGAGGGCCTGGTGGTCCCGGCTGCTGCATCCGGTCAGCTACCGCAGGTGGCGGTGGAGGTCGATCCCTCCCGCGTGCTACTGTACTGCTATCCCTCGCCGGTGCCTCTCGTTCTCTGGTCTTCCCGACCTCGCAACATGGTTCACGGTGAGACGGCGATGATGGTTGCAAGACCGTGGTGGCGTGTGCTGGTGGGTGGCAAGTCTGGTGGAGCACGATAGAGCTCCGGGGATGGTGGTTTCTTGGGTCGGGAGAAATCCCTGTAGTTTCTCGACACCGACGGGTGACGCCTGCGGGTATCGCCGTCCTTCCTGAAGGGCGTCGGGTGTACCTCTTCCTAATCCTGTTGTTGTACCGGGGAAACCCTAGGACGGGTACCAGGGGTAATCCTAGTTCCCGGTTCGGGCAGCAGTGTCGTCATCGTCGATCACCTTCTTGGAGGTGCTGCTTGGTATGCGGAGCGTCGGAGTGCTAGGAGCGTGTGGAATTTCCGGAGGGCGCAGCGGTTGCGAATCTTCTTCCAACCGCCTTTGTCGGCGTTGTTTCTTTTCTTTTTTCTTTTTGTTTCTTTTGGGATAAATTGTGCTGTTTGCCCCAGCATGGTCTCGTCGTTGTATCGGTTTGGTTGCTATATTAATATAGCGGGGCGCAAGCCTGTTTCGTGGTATAACGACGATTCACAACTGTTTTATAATATAATAAAATGGGTCGGGAAGGTGTAAGAAGAATCTCAAACAGTGAGATGTGTGATCCGGCATAGCGTAACAGATCATGCATGAGAGGACGGTCCCAAGTCAAAACTAAAATAAGCGGTGGTGCGCCTGAAAGAATCTTTCCCTGTGTAGGCAGTACATATCACCGTCGGACTGATCGATTGGCTAATGACCTGTTTTAGCACGCCGTACCAGAACTCAAGTCTGCATGTTCATATATTCCCAATAAGGAAAGAACATTACATCCTACAGGAGTCAATCGTCAATCGACAACATCAACTGTACAGTCCTTCTACGTACGGGTCAAATCAAACTCAAATCAACCAGTCCATCCATCCAGTGTAGCTACTTTTCTTTCGGTAAAAACTTTAGCTAGTAGTCGTATTCAGATCAATCTATCACATGTACTAAAGCTGGGTTCCACACGTATTATGGAATTCTTCACAATATATGAGTGTACTTAGACCATAAGCTAGGACCCACACATGTTGTCATATTGCTACATGCATGAGAGAGAGGAGAGAGATAAATAATTTTGTATTGCTTATGGTGACTCATAGGCTTAATGTGCACCGTACAGATTGTGAACAACTCTATTTTCTCCACAATGTATAAAGCTCACCATAGCATTGCCACATAAGACTTATGGTGTGGTTTTTTGCACATTGCGGATGCCCTAACTACTTTTTCTTTGTAAAAGTCGTAGCTAGCTGATCATTCACGTGGAGTGACTCGGGGCGTTATTTTGCAATCACCGCCGAGTCCGGGTTCTGAACTTGGGACGTGAAGACCGAATTAAATTAATCCGCCGTCACCAGACCCTATAACACCCCTTCATCTCCACCCAATTTCCTGAATCGTCTTTCAAACGTTTAACAAAATTTGACTTCCCCCGCCCCATGAAGCAAATTTATGAAAATTGGATGTGTTTCGATCGTCATACTGAAGCCGGTCAATTCTCTATAATGAGGCGGCGTGGAGAAGCTGGCCGGGTGGGGGGGGGGGATGAGAAAGGAGCGGCGGCGGAACAGCCAGGCTCCGGCCTAGGGAGAAGATGCGAATGGGGGAGAGGTGAAGAGAAAGCTCACTGAACGGTGGAGTTTTGTCGCGGATGGATGTGGCTGGAAGAGGTACCGGCCCATGATGCCCACTCAAGTACAACATCGCCTTTATTCCGGCCTTGTGGTGGAGTGCCCCTATTTGCCGCTTTTTACGGCAACATTGGCAGCATGTGCATGCCCTATCACTCTATGGGCTCGCCCATTTACATTCTTTTTTTTTGCATGGTCGGCCCATTTACATTCTGTAAACCTTTTTTACAGGAACGCAAAAAGGGAAACATCATTTGGGTAGTACGACAGCCACATAAATTGGTCTGTCTGCAACTCCCTCCACCCAAAGCTGCTAAACAACGAGCAGGCTTATTACATGCCCGTGGGCAAAACTCGACAACAAAGTCATGGAACTCCAAATAAGATTGTACTTTATATCTAGGAAAATATGTCCCGTTTAGCTTGATCGTAAGAAGATGATGTGAGAGCTTGTTTCAGGTTCATAGAATCTGTAGCGAATATGATGTGACCCATTCCCATTTGTTCTGCAACACGAATACCATTCTCCACAGCGATAGCTTCAGATGCATGACATCGCTGCATGGTAATCTTTCGAACTGCAGCAAACACAACCATGCCCTAACTATCCCGAGGTACGTCTCCCCAACCTCCGGTTCTTTTTGCCTCCAGAAATGCCCCATCGGTATTGATTTTAATAAAATCTGTGGGAGGAGGTTGCCAGGCTGGGATAGCACTCAAAGTTGGCTTTGGTTTAGGCTTGTAGAACTGGCCCATTCAGCAACATGGCGATTGATCAGAAAATGGAAGTTTTGAACCGAAGCACGAGCTGGTTTCTTGATGTCTTTCACTCCACCACGTGCTTCACTATGGTTTTCATTATTTCTTTCACTCCGCAGGTTCGAAGCAGAGTTCCGTCAGCATCTTTTTTTCGTAGGCAAATTTCCAAATTTGCTCCATGACATTCAGCGTTCCTTGGCACTGCATCAAAAGGAGGCGAACATCTTCAAGTTGTAGGGCTCACCAGCATGGTTTGACATGTTTGCATCTAAAGAACAAGTGTCCTCCATCCTCAAACAAATTCTGACAGACGACACATCTGGTATCGACCTCCACACCCCTGCGAGTTCATCCGTGTGTACCTGATATTTTCCTGTCCCGCGTTCTTCTCTTATGCAGCGCTGCTGTGGCGAACATTTTTTTGAATATGTGAACTTTTTCTTATATATGCGAATATACTATTTTATGAAAATACACCTGGATATTATTTTTATGGAAAATAGTAGTGAACAAAACTACTTTTGAGACGATCTGAAAACCTAGAAGGCAAAACAAATGAACAAAAATAGTAGGTGAACGGAAAATAGATTTGTAATGTGTAGTGTGAAATGATGAACTTTTGTTTGTATCATGACTAATTGTGTAAACATTCGGCACTTTTGTGACTATGTGTATGTATCTCGGGCACTAAGTAATATGTGTGATGACATAGTGATTAATGTGTTTGTCTGTTCATATACCTGTATAATATACCTGTATTTCTGTATAAATCTGTATAAATCCTGTATATACCTGTATTTGTACAGCAAAAATGTAAAAATACCTGTATTTCTGTTTTTTAATTTATGTGGCGCATGGATATGTTTTTTGTGGCGCACCACTTTCTGTGGCGCACCAAGGGCCAGTGCGCCACAAAATGCCTCTGCTCTGTGTGCTGCCGAGCTATTTCTGTGGCGCACGGCCTGGGTGCGCCACATAAATAATTTTAGTGGCGAGAATTCTATGGCGCACCCAGCAAACCTGGGGTGCGCCACAGAATCCAAATTGGTGCGCCACAGAAAGGCCTTTTTCCCACTAGTGAAACCAAGATTATCGAACCAGTAGGAGTTGGAAGAGCTGCAACACGGTGTCAACCAGGCGCCAGCAGCCTGCAGAGACCGAGGAGCCGGCTGTCGCGAAGCGGACCCTGCCTCTGGCTGGGAAGGTGGTCATGACGAAGCGGCCTCCGGCTGACCCGGCGTCTTCTTCACAGGCGATCGTTACCATGGAGCGGGTGGATGCCAACGTAGGGGGCATCCGCATGCCGGAGCGGCCCTCAATGCGCCATGGAGTTCCAGAAGGGTCTGGAGATTTAGCTCGCGGACTTCCAGTGGTTCACGGAGCTGCTCAAGGTAAGTCACTCCTACCGTACTTGTCTTGCTTTCTTGGAATCGACTCGGGCCGGCTGGAGGCAGCCGGCAAAGTTCTTGATGCTAATTTCTGCCCTTTAGTGGTCTCAGACGGAGTCCAACAAAAAGGTGAAGCAGCAGGAAAGGAGCTAGAGGCACCAAGTGTGAGTGTTTATCCGGCTAGGTCGTTTGTTCGCAGCCGGCTTAAGTTGCTGACGTCTTTTTGTTTTTGCAGAGGCTGACATGGCGCTGCGCGCGAAGCTGGACAGCTTCCAGTTCAGCCAGCTGTCGGAGGAGGTAGAGCGCCTCAAGAAGCAGGACCAGAAACGGCGGGCGAAGTTCATCGAGCTGGCCAAGGCCAAGGAGACAGTGGAGAAGGCGGCGAAGGAGAGCCGGGAGGCCTTTGTGGTGCTGGAGAAGGGGTATAACCAGCAGCGGGAGGACGACCGGCAAGAGATCGGCAACCTCAAGGCCGAGATCACCCCGGCTGACGGAGGGCGAGAAAGCGCTGAAGAGCGAGCTGCTTCGCATCGACAATATTGTCCGAAGTAAGTTTCAATTCACCGCCTGCGACCTGATTTTTCTTGGATGTCTTGTCGTGATGATCATTACTGCCGTAGGCTACATCTGGCCGTCATGGAGGAAGCGGCGAAGAACCGCCTCCAAGATCTGGGGGGTGCCCGTCACCCGGCTTCCTAGTCAGTTGCAAGACAACCGTGGAGGACCGGGAGGCACAGTTGGGAGAGGACGCTCGGGCCTTGGCCCAGGCATCTGTTTACAGTTTCCGGTGCCTTTGGCCTAGAGACCACCAGCCGGCGGCCTAATCCGAGCTCGCCCGCCGACTGGCGCAGGCACCGGCTATGGTTCAAGAGCTGCAGGAATCGGGGCCGCGCAGGGGCCATGTGGGCGATGTCTTTGCTGCTTTCCTGGTACCCGGATGCTGTTTAAGGTCTAGTCTTTTATTTCTGTGCTGGTGCTTGACCTGGTACACTATGTCTGTGTGGCCCGACCGCTCGTAAAACTCTGTTACTTTCGATGGTTTCAATGAAGACGGGGGAACCCTTTTATCTTACCGCAGGGCAAACACCAATCCGATAGCCTTTCATTTTCACAAAAAATAGCTATCTCTTTGCACTATGGATTATGAACACACCACTATTGAGCTATTTCCTCAAATCAATCCTTAGACTTATTTTGTAAAAAATTGCCCCTAAAATCTGTATAAGAGTGTCTTGAGGAACATAGCTCTCAGAAGAATTTGGATTGAGGCTGCGTTTGGTTAAAATTCCCACTGCTCATACTGAATCTTGCATCGACAACAAGCCGACGGTGTGTTCGAGTATTCGAGGGCTCTGTTTATGGCCACCTCCCCATATCATGAGTGGTTTGCATACGGCGAGCATCCTTGTCACTTGGGAGATATGGTGGAAAGGAACGCAAGGGTTTCAACAACCACTCTCATGCCATCGGCGCTATTTCAGCACATCAAAGACGAAGAAAAATGATGGTGCTCGCTGTTGTGAATAAACTAGGAGACATTATTGGCTAAACCCGTGATGTAGACTCCTTTTTTGTTTTGCTTTGACAGGGTTGTCCTTTGTTCCTACTATATCAATAAAAGATAAATCTTTTGCCTTGTTCCAAAAAGGAATGTATTCTATGTTATCATCTATTTTTCATGTATAAGAGACTATTGACAATTTATAAATAGTAGAGAGACAACCTTAGTCTATATTAACAAGTGCACATAGACGAAGCAATAATAGTACCAAATAAGAAAAACCAATTAAATCAGCGGTGGTAATTTAATTTGGCTCCTAGTCTCCCCTGTCAATGCCTTACACATGCTATATTAAATATTTTTCTTGATATATTTGAAAATTTTAAATTCATGATAACTTATTATTTGAAAAAAAAGCATAAGCAATTGTATCGGAAAACACATTGAAAGTGAGCATATATACTAAGTGAATTTTGTATGTGCAATAGTAGAACCCATAAAATTTGACGAGTACATTAGCAATGCTAATTTCAACAACAAGTATAAATCATCAACATATTATCAATCGTGACTAAACTAATGCAAGTCGTAAGAAACATTTGACCAAGTAAAAGAGATCATGTGAACTATTCATTTTATAATCTAGAAGTTTCTAAATATTTCTTACATAACCAACACTAGACACTTTTGTTAAGATATTTTTAGGTTGTATGCATTGTAATCTCTTCCAAACTATTTAATATTGAAAATAGAGAAGAATATCCACAAAAAATATACATACACACTATGTATTAATCAGTTGTAAGAATATCAAGGAGCTGTGCGTTTTTGTTTTCTTTCACATTTAAGATAATTTGTATCTTGTTAAGAATAATATCTCACAAAGGATTTTTTTTCATAACTCACATATCTTTTCAATGATATAAATGACAACTAAGTAATGGAAAACAATTCAAAATATATAGTATAGTTAAAGATGCTAACTAAGTACGCCATATATTTGTTAACACCATAATATGGTAAGAAAAGATAAGGAAGTATAGAAGTTCAGTGTAAAACAGCTAGCCATAAGAGGGGATGCAGAAACTGGTGACACAGATCACAACTGAGCGATTGTACGTCCGCCGTTCCGGCGACAGAATCCGTGGACGCTGTTGTGGTGGGCACACCACCGCCGGCAAGGCCACCTCCCGGGCAGCGTGGCCTAGCCACCTTGGTCGCTGCTGCTAATCAGGGCCCCGCTGCTGCTCATGAGGCAACAAAGTGATGGGAGCTGGGGCGGGGTGGGAGCAAGGGGTGAGTCTGTTCAACAGGTTGGGTGCAGGTTCTATAGCCTGTCGATACGAGGAGAAAACTTTTGTTGTACCTACAGCCTTTGCATAGTTTCCGTGATTTTGTTTAGCATATCATATTTGTGTTACACCGGACATTGTTGCGTCCAATATGTCTCCAACTAGGAGACCGAAACAGCGCAAGCTAGAGCTTTTTACATTTGACAGACTCTGGTTTCGACTCAGACTGCCAACACATAGCTAAAAAGAATCTAAACTTTCCTAAAGCTAACTCATAGATGACTTTACTTGGAAACAATATAGCAAATTGATCCTACCAACCAGGTTAACTTCTACACATTCAATCATAGCATAATTAACGAGTTTGCTCGACTCGACTAGTCGTTAACTTAAGGAGCTGAAAATTCAACTTGGTTTGACTCAATAAATACTAGAGTTGGCTCGATAAGCTTGATAAGCTCATTACGAAACTAAACAACACAATCAATTCATCATTGAGAAAGAAAATAAGAAGAGTCGTTCCTCGATTCCTCTCCTGGTGGACTTTGGAGACTTTTATCTAAGTGCTCATGTATTTTTTCTATAGTTCTTCGTTTTTCTTTACTGTTGACTAATCTATGTGCTAGCATATCAATGTAATAATATTAACATGTCTATCAAATGCTCGTAACTCGTATCATTAAACTCATTTTCTTAACGAGATAAAAATGGCAACTTGACTTGGCTCGTTCATGTTGAGTTCGAGTCGATTTTAGCCGACCTTTCGAGTACTTATTTAGCTTGCGAGTTCGAATTTTATTTACACCTTTAGAGCCGCATCTCCAAGGGTAATCCCCGTATCCTTCCATTACTCCTTTTGGAGATGACAATTTTTTATTATATAACATATGACATTCTTTATTAATTTATAGAAGAAACACACCATGTCACACCTACAAACTCGAAGTGTGGGAGAACATGTAATTAACGCAAGTGTCCCCCCTCTCCGCAGTTAGATCTAGGGGCATCATCGAGCCGCCCTCTAGCGTATCAGAAGCACAAATCCGATCCAGAAGATACTTAGCGTGTGTCGTTTCCATATGCTAAATTATGAAGCCGCACCACCATCGAACCGTTGACCCATCTTCAGAATAGAGATCGATATGACCCTTCCTAGCGCCCATCCGTCCCACGATGAGAAACAACACCACCGCCCTACGCTCTTTCATGAAAACACACTGCCACGGAGACTCCGCAGCACAATGCCGCTGATACCGTCGTCGTCAACGTGGTACGTCACAGCTTGGAGTGGCAGTGATTGATGGCGGCCAGAACTAAGGTATTGGGAGCTTGCCCGGGGAATTGATGGAGATGCAAAGAGGATAGGGCGAGCCAATAGGGCCTCCTCGCGGTGGTGTCGGATTTTATAGCGTCGAGGGCAGCAGCAGGAATCGCGGTGACATCGGGCGGCGTTGGGGCAGTCACCGAGGTGCTTGTCCCTCTGAGGAAGATCCAAATAGCTAGCTAGCGATCACTCTGCAAAGATACTGGCGGGACAGTGTGAAAGGATCGAGTACGACACCTAGGGGGGGGGTGAATATGTGTTACTTCAAATTTTAATTCTTTAAAAAGATAAATTCTCTAGATATGCAACTTTGGTGAATTTACCTATATAACAAGCAAGCACAAGCAACTACACAAGATACAAGTAAAGGCAAACAAGGATAGAGTAACCGAAGTGAAGCACGCGGAGACAAGGATATATTCCCAGTTTCTCCGTGTTACGGGAGTACGTCTCGTTGGAGGGGTGTGAGCTTCACCACAATAGGCTTGCTCAACGCCACAAAGGGCTCACCCTATTCTCCGATGAACCGCAGCACGAAGGATTTGTTCACCTTCCACTACCAGTCCCCTTCGAGGCGGAAACCGGAGCCTTTACAACAATCTTGGCGCACGCATCCACAACTGAATTGGAGGCTCCCAAATCACCACAATCTGTCACATCACAACACAACAAGATGTGAGAATGGTGGCTTAAGGTTTTCCCAATGGAAATCCTAGGCTCGAATCCCATAAGTGAATGAGGGGGAAATACAAATCGCTTTGGTGATGTAGATCTTGCCTTCTCCTTCCATCCTCCAAAGATCAACTAGTTTGGGTGGGAGGTTGAGGAGATCTATTTATTTTCGTGGCTCAGCTGTAGGTTTCCTTGAAGGTCTGGTCGAGCTACTTGAGGTTGAAGACGAAGTGGGGTATATATACCCCTCCATGAAAACTAGTCGTTTGGAGACATTACAGGAAAACAGGGCCGGATTATCCAGTTGAAGTGGGGGCCGGAATATCCGGTTTATGTAATATTCCGGCCTCCAACCAAATCTCCAGCCCAAATGTCCGGCCCATATCTGAGAGCCGCGCAATTGGCCGCGCTTCGTTCCTTAGCGAAAATTCTTGTGTGGTTTTGGAGGACCGGATTATCCGCCCCACCATGGGGGCCGGAATATCCGGTTAACTTGTCTGAACATTCTTCAGAAATTGTGCTGGCTCTTTACCTTATACTTTTTGGGGTTTGATGCATTCATGTTTTAATCAACTAAAACTTTCATCACATTAACACCAGATTAAACTATCACTAGTGTTGTTGCCTAACACACAATACTCAAGGGATTAAGAAATGTTCTTTCACAATGGGAGGAGAGGTGAGATGGGCCTTATTCGGGTGCTTGGCGTTGGGCAGCGCGGGCGGATAAAAATGCAGAGAGAGAGAGAGAAATGGCTTTAGTATGAAAAATGCAATTTTTAGTATGAAAAACAAGTATGATGCCCATGAGGCACATTTAAAATCCTCATTCTGGTTAGCTAAAACAACTATGTTACAATGAATCGTCAGCACAATCAAGGCCAAGGAAAAGAACACAACTCTGATGACGTGAAACACACGTTCGTTGGGAGACCCCAAGAGGAAGGTATGATGTAGTCAGCAGCAAGTTTTCCCTCAGAAAGAAACCAAGGTTATCGAACCAGTAGGAGCAGCAACTCTTCAGAAGGTTGTCAACGGCGCCAGAAAAATAGTGTTGTTGATGGGAGTCTGCACTGTTGACGTGAATCTGCACACAACACAATCAAACTACTTTGCCCCAACGAAACAGTGAGGTTGTCAATCTCACTGACTTGCTGAAAACAAAGGATTAAACGTATGGTGTGGAAATGAGTATTAAATTGCAGAGAATGAAAAAGGAACAGTTTGCAGTTTGTGGTTGTTTAATCAGTGTAAAAGAATGGACCGGGTCCACAGTTCACTAGTTGGTGTCTCTCCATAAAAGATAACTAACATGTTGGGTGAACAAATTACAGCTGGGCAATTGACGTATAGTGAGCGCATGACAATGCATATACATGACATGTTGACTACTATGATATTTAATTGGGCATTACGACATAATACATAGATCGTTATCCAACAGCATCTATGACTAATAATCCACCGCCGGGTTGTCATCCGAGTCCCCCATTGGTATTAAGTTGCAAGCAACGGATAATTGCATTAAGTAAAGTGCGTAATGTAAACAACACATATGTCCGTGGACATAGCATCGTTAGGTTATCCCTAGTGGCAACAGCACATCCACAACCTTAAAACTTTCTGTCACTGTCCCAGGTTAAACGGAGACATGAACCCACTATCTAGCATAAATACTCTCTCTTGGAGTTACAAGCATCTACTTGGCCAAAGCATCTACGAGTAACGGAAAGCATGCAAGATCTTAAATAACATATAAGATAGATTGATAATCAACTTGACATAATATTCAATATTCATCGGATCCCAGCAAACACAACATGTAGCATTACAATAATATGATCTTGATCATGTAGGGCAGCTCACAAGATCTAAGCATGATGGCACAAAGTGGAGAGACAACCATCTAGCTACTGCTAATGGACCCGTAGTCCAAGGATGAACTACTCACGCAATCACTCGGAGGCAGGCATGGCGATGTAGAAGCCTCCGGTGACGATTCCCCTCTCGGCAGAGTGCCGGGAAGAGGTTCTGAACCCTCCGAGCTAGGGTTGACGACGGCGGCGTCCCTGGAACTTTTCGTGGATATTTGCTCAGGTACTTAGGGTTTTTGTGTCGGGGGGAATAAGTAGTCGAAAGGGCGGCGGCTGGAGAGGCCCGTGGGGCCCACACCACCCCAGGGCGCGGCAGAGGGGGCCCCGCGCCCTGGCCACGTGTGGGGCCCACGTGGCTCCTCTCCGTCGCCTCTTTGGTCCGTCAGATGAGTTTGGTAAAATAGGGACTCCCGTGTAGTTTCGTCCAATTCCGAGAATATTTCCAGACTATTTTTCTGGAATACAAAAACAGCAGAAAACAGGAACTGGCACATCGGCATCTTGTTAATAGATTAGTCCCAAAAAATGTATAAAAGTGGTATAAAGTAGATGCAAAACATGTAGCAATTGGTATAAAACAAGCATGGAACATCAAAAAAATAGATACGTTTGAGACGTATCAGCATCCCCAAGCTTAGTTCCTACTCGTCTCGAGTAGGTAAACGATAAAAACAATAATTTTTGAGGTGACATGCTACTATCATAATCTTGATCATATAATATTGTAAGGCACATGTAATGAATGAAGTGATCCAAGTCAATGGTCTATAATTTGCTACCAAATAGATAATGAGTAAAACAATGAATCACACAAGCTAAACGTTTTCATGAATAGTACTTTCGAGACAACTTCAAACAGTTTTGCATAAGTGTAACTCATAAAGCAATAGTTTCTAATAAAAGGATTTAATCAACACAAAGGAAGAATTTAGTTTCAGCATTTGCTTCAACTTTCAACATATTTATCTCATGGATATTGTCAACACAAAGTAGTATAACAAGTCCAATACATTGCATATAACGCATGTTGTAACAAATTGACACTAGTGTTTGCTTGTGGAAGACAGAAAGAATAGGAAAACTGACTCAACATAAAAGTAAAAGAAAGGCTCTTCGCAGAGGGAAGCAGGATTAAATCATGTGCTAGAGCTTTTAGGTTTTTGAAAGCATATAGAGATTGAATAAAATATTTGATACTCCTCCCAACCTTGCTAACACAAGCCATGGCTAACCGAATCCTCGGGTGCCTTCCATCAATCACATACCATGGAGGAGTATCTATTTTTGAGGGGTGTTTGTTAATTGTCAACGAATGGTAGCGGTGAGAACAGTATTCTACTGTCGAACGGACTTTTAAGAGCGGCTCCCATTGAAGGACTATTTCTACCAGCATGGCAGATCATCCCTCTTTCTCTTTGGTTTACACACACATTCAGGTATTTCACTGTTTGTCATTGCTTACTGATGAATCAGGGCAAAAGTGTGAAGAGAATTAATTGGTTAAAGTTGTAATTAATTGGGACTGGGCACCCGTTGCCAGCTCTTTTTGCAAGTTATTGGTATAGCGGATGTATATGCCACTAGTCCAGGTGTAAAAGTCCACTCGACAAATAGATAAAGAATAACCACACTAATTCCTCATGAGCAAGTAAACATGACACAAAAAGGGAATAATAACATTTTGAATAATTTAAAGGTAGCACATGAAAAATTTACTTTGAGTGGCAAGAAAATACCACATATAGGTAGTATGGTGGACACAAATGGCATGGATTTTGGCTCATGGATTTGGATGCACGAGAAGCATTCCCTCTCAGTACAGAGTTTAGGCTAGCAAGGTTATGTAAGCAAACAAGAATATCAACCCGTACACCAAGTTTATAATGACAAACATATGCAAACGTTATAAGACTTCATACCGTCTTCCTTGTTAACCATACCCTGTTATTAGAAAATATCTAGACCTTAGAGGTACCACTGATGCAAACCAAATTTTCAACAAGCTTTACGGTAGTTCTTCACTACTAGGCTTAACTCATGTGATGCACAAATTTAATCATGATCTACTTGTTAACTCAAAACAATTGACAAGCATCATTATCCATTTTAGTGATCTACAAGATTAACAAGTCTTTTCCTTATACCAATTACCACATGCAACATTTTCTGAACCAACCAAACACCAATCAATTTATTTCATCAACTCTCCAAACAAATATAAGTGAAGCCAGAGAGTACTTGCTACAAAAGAAAGTTAATAGCTCTGACAAGAGATATAATGAAAACAGGAGCTAAAAGCTGAACAGCGCTAGATATGAATACTCAAAAATATAAGTAAAGAATAGGAGTATTCTCATGAAAAAGCGAGCGTGTCTCTCTCCCAATCAAGAATGCTAGGGTCCAGTCAAGCTTTATGAAAATAAAATGCAATACTGAAAATAAAAAGCGCACAGACGCTCCAAAAAAGCACATATGATGTGAAAATTAAAATATAGTTTCACTATAGATGACCTGATAATTTTTGCCGATGAAGAAGGATGCCTTGGGCATCCCCAAGCTTAGACGCTTGAGTCTTCTTGAAATATGCTGGGGATCCATGGAGCCTCCCCAAGCTTAAGCTCTTCACTCTTCTTGATCCTATTATCATCCTTCTCTCTTGACCCTTGAAAACTTCCGTCACACCAAACTCAAAGTAGATCTCATTAGAGGGTAGTGCATAATCAAAAATCACATGTTCTGTAAAGACGCGATATGATTTGTTACTTTAAACATTAGCTACAGCCACTGATGTTATGTGAAGCTCTTCCACCCAAAAAAAAGAATTCACTCAACACTATAGAGAGAGAATGCGAAAAAAAAAAGGCATAATCTGTCTAAAACAAAACAGTCCGCAAAGACGAATTTTTTCGAGGCACTTACGACGCTCAGATCGAGAAACTCTGAACTAATGAAGTTTCGGACATTCATAAAGATACGCACAAAAAAATTCAGATTTTTTTAACAATCTGGTGATTTTAGGAATTTCGTACAGTGAACAGCAAAAAACTGTTTCTCTGCGCGGCAATCAAAATTAAGCATCATCTTATCATTAGAGGCTACTCTTGGCACAACAATGCGAGAAAATAAAGATACAAAGGAGTTGCTACAGAATAAACAAACTCCTTGACTCAATAAAAGAAAAATTGCAGAAAAATAAAATAGGTTGCCACCCATAAGCGCTTTTCTTTAAAGCCTTTTAGCTAGGCACAAAGAATGCATCAAGTATTACCAAGTGAAAAGCAAATCAACATTATAGTTTGTTCGAACAAAGAATCATAAGGTGGCTTAATCTTCTTCCTAGAAAGTGTTCCATACCTTTCTTGAGAGGAAATTGATATTTTATATTCCCTTCTTTATATCAATAATAGCGCCTACAGTCCTAAGAAAAGGTCTTCCCAACACAATAGGGCATGATGGATTGCACTCAATATCCAAGACAATAAGATCAACGGGGACATAAATGTTGTTAACCATGATAAGAACATCATCAATTCTTCCCAAAGGTTTTTTAATAGTAGAATCAACAAGGTGAACATCCAAATAACAATTTTCCAAAGGTGCTAAATCAAGCATATCATATAATCTTTAGGCATAACAGAAATACTAGCACCAAGGTCACACAAAGCATTGCAATCAAAGTCATTCAATTTCAATATTAATGATGGGCTCCCAACCATCTTCTAACTTCCTAGGAAGAAGCTTCATGTTTTAATTTCTCTTCCCTAACTTGTATGAGAGCATTAGTAAATGTTTAGTAAAAGCCATGTTTATAGCACTAGCATTAGGACTTCTAGCTAGCTTTTGCAAGAACTTAATTACTTCAGAAATATTGCAACCATCAAAATCAAAGTCATTATCATCAAAAGTATGGGATTATTCTCTTCCTTATTGCTAGAAATTTCAGCATCTTTATCAAGTATAGTTTCAGAGTTATCAGACAATTTAGGACATTTTGCAATAGAAGTGGAAACATTACCAACACCAACTATCTAGCCATTAATGGTAGGAGGTTTGTTACACTTGAGTTTGAAACATTTTCAGAAGTAGTAATAGTATAAACTCTAGCAATATTGTCTTTCTAGCAATTTCATCCTCTCTTTCCCATCTAGCATGCAATTCAGCTAACATCCTCACATTGTTATCAATTTTAACTTGTATGCATTGAGAGTTTTGCTCTCTTTAAAATCATGAGGCATGTTCTTTAGTTTCAATAAGTCAACATCAAGAGCAAGACTATCAACTTTAGGAGGAAAGCACATCAATTTTCCCAAATTTCTCCTCAACAGTTTTATGAAAGCAGTTTGTGTACTAATAAAATCCTTAAGCATAATTTCAAGATCAGAGGGTACACTCTTATTATTGTTGTAGGGAGTTACCATAGGAATTTCCATAACCATTGCCACTATAGAAGGTAGGGCCTATAATTGCTATTACCAAAATTATTCCTATAAGCATTGTTGTTGAAATTATTATTTTTAATGAAGTTCACATCAACATGCTCTTCTTGAGCAACCAAAGAAGCTAAAAGGAACATTATTTGGATCAACATGTGTTTGACCATTTGCAAGCATAGACATAATAGTATCAATTTTGGCACTCAAGGAGGAGGTTTGCTCAACAGAATTTACCTTTTTACCTGTTGGAGCTCTCTCGGTGTGCCACTCATAAAATTAACATCATTCATCAAGAAGCTTTGTTGCAGCACCCAAAGTGATGGACATAAAGGTACCTCCAGCGGCCGAATCCAATAAATTCCTCGAAGAAAAATTTAATCCTGCATAGAAGGTTGGATGATCATCCAAGTAGTCAGTCCATGAGTGGGACAATTTTTAACCAATGATTTCATTCTCTCCCATGCTTGAGCAACATGTTCATTATCAAATTGCTTAAAATTCATTATGCTACTTCCCAAAGAAATAATCTTAGCAGGGGATAATTTTTTCCAATAAAAGCATCTTTGCATTTAGTCCATAATCAATACTATTTCTAGGCAAAGATAGCAAACCATTCTTTAGCACGTCCTCTCAAGGAGAAAGGAAAAAGTTTCAGTTAATAATATCATCATCTACTTCCTTGAGCTTTTGCATTTCACAAAGTTCAACAAAGTATTAAGTGAACAGCAGCATCATCAGTACTAACACTAGAAAATTGCTCTTTCATAACAGATTTAAAAATGCAGGTTTAATTTCATAAAATTCTGCTGAAGCAGCAGATGGAGCAATAGGTGTGCATATGAAATCATTGTTGTTCGTGCTAGTGAAATCACACAACTTAGTGTTCTCAGGAGTACTCATTTTAGAAGAAATAAAAATAGTACAGAAAATAACTTGAAAGTAAACTAGATGCAAGTAACTAATTTTTTATGTTTTTGATAATTGAAAGCAAACAAGATAAAATAAAAAAACTAAGCAAGACAAAAACAAAGTAAAGAGATTGGAAGCGTGAAACTCCCCTTGCAGAAGACTGCTGTCTCCCCGGCAACGGCGCCAAAAAAATAGCTTGATGACGTGAAACACGTTCGTTGGGAGACCCCAAGAGAAGGTATGATGTAGTCAGCAGCAAGTTTTCCCTCAGAAAGAAACCAAGGTTATCGAACCAGTAGGAGCAGCAAACTTTCAGAAGGTTGTCAACGCGCCAGAAAAATAGTGTTGTTGATGGGAGTCTGGACTGTTGACGTGGAATCTACACACAACACAATCAAACTACTTTGCCCAACGAAACAGTGAGGTTGTCAATCTCACTGGCTTGCTGAAAAACAAAGGATTAAATGTATGGTGTGGAAAATGAGTATTAAATTGCAGAGAATGAAAAAGGAACAGTTTGTAGTTTGTGGTTGTTTAATCAGTGTAAAAGAATGGACCGGGGTCCACAGTTCACTAGTGGTGTCTCTCCATAAAAGATAACTAACATGTTGGGTGAACAAATTACAGCTGGGCAATTGTACGAATAGTGAGCGCAGACAATGCATAACATGACATGTTGACTACTATGATATTAATTGGGCATTACGCATAATACATAGATCGTTATCCAACAGCATCTATGACTAATAATCCACCGCCGGGTTGTCATCCGAGTCCCCCATTGGTATTAAGTTGCAAGCAACGGATAATTGCATTAAATAAAGTGCGTAATGTAAACAAACACATATGTCCGTGGACATAGCATCGTTAGGTTATCCCTAGTGGCAACAGCACATCCACAACCTTAGAACTTTCTGTCACTGTCTCAGGTTAAACGGAGATATGAACCCACTATCTAGCATAAATAATCTCTCTTGGAGTTACAAGCATCTACTTGGCCAAAGCATCTACGAGTAACGGAAAGCATGCAAGATCTTAAATAACATATAAGATAGATTGATAATCAACTTGACATAATATTCAATATTCATCGGATCCCAGCCAACACAACATGTAGCATTACAATAATATGATCTTGATCATGTAGGGCAGTTCACAAGATCTAACATGATGGCACAAAGTGGAGAGACAACCATCTAGCTACTGCTGGACCCGTAGTCCAAGGATGAACTACTCACGCATCACTCTGGAGGCAGGCATGGCGATGTAGAAGCCTCCGGTGACGATTCCCCTCTCCGGCAGAGTGCCGGGAAGAGGTTCTGAACCCTCCCGAGCTAGGGTTGACGACGGCGGCGTCTCTGAAACTTTTCATGGATATTTGCTCAAGTAATTAGGGTTTTTTGCGTCGGGGATAAGTAGGCGAAAGGGCGGCGGCTGGAGAGGCCCATGGGGCCCACACCACCCCAGGGCACGGCGAGGGGGGCCCCGTGCCCTGGCCACGTGTGGGGCCCACGTGGCTCCTCTCCGTCGCCTCTTTGGTCCGTCAGATGAGTTCTGGTAAAATAGGGACTCCCGTGTAGTTTCGTCCAATTCCGAGAATATTTCCAGACTAGCTTTTCTGGAATACAAAAACAGCAGAAAACAGGAACTGGCACTTCGGCATCTTGTTAATAGGTTAGTCCCAAAAAATGTATAAAAGTGGTATAAAGTAGATGCAAAACATGTAGCAATTGGTATAAAACAAGCATGGAACATCAAAAATTATAGATACGTTTGAGACGTTTCAAACTCCGCTAAGAGTGGACGAGCTCCCACTAAAACCTAAGAGAAGACGTTGTGACTACTATGGGAGGAGCAAGCACATGACGTTCAAACAAAGATGAAGAAGCCAACTCGCATGGAGATATACATCAGTGTGGTGTCGACGATAAAATATCAGGGGCAACCTCGTCCCCACACATGACACGAGGTCGGTGCCCGAATAATGCCAGGTCGGAGCCCGAATAATGCCAAACTTACATGACCACGGACCAAAAATCTAGCTGCTCCACCACGACGAGTGGACCAAAACCACTCTCCCTTTCAGGATCGTGTTCAGGACATACCCCTGCTCGCGCTCATGCGCGAGCCACATCGCCGCCAACCTAACTATTGTGACATGTTGGCCTAGGACTTAATCCACCAACCAACACCTATCGTGCTGCACCAGGGCCCGAAGAGGATTACCTTGCTATGTACTACATTGAAGGAAAGCTACAAGGTCAACACTTCACGTACAAGGCAAGAGAAAACCTAGGCGTACAAGGCTCGGACATCTGCCCCGCATATATATACTGAATGATTCCCGTCAAGACCTCCACGTTCATTACACGTCGAAGCTTTTCCCACACATATCTGTAAAACTCTAGTTCTAAACCCTAGATCCACATCTAGAACCTTCGGCCAAGATCACCTCCTATAACTCGCAGAGATAGGCTTTGTATAGATTTTGTAGCCACGCCATGAATAAAGTCTGATCAATCATCATCTACATTGTTTACGACTCAAACCAGTTGACCCGCACCGCCTGTCAAACAAACAAACTTGCTTCTGATCTCCTGGAGTAAGATTGTCGAAGGATCGTGAAAACAATCGTTCGACACGTCTCCATTCCCAACTGAGAGCACATCATGCACCATCGTCGCTGGACAACAGACGTCTGCAAAGAAACGGCCACGACCCAAGACCAAGGCGCGCTTCTTCTATATCTGGACTCACGGGGGTCTAGATCGGTTGCGCCCAAGCCCACATTTTGCGTTCACAATTATTTTTGGTTCATCGGTTATTCACTGTTACTTTTGGTTCACACAGATCTTTCTTTTGATGAAAAAGTTTATATTTGAATTTTTTTCATTTTTAAATGGTTCAGATTCTAAAAAGGGTTTGCACTTGAGAATGGTTTAGATTTTAAAATATTATAGATAAAAATGCTTTAGATTTTGAATATTATAAAATGTTTCGATTTAAATTTTCATATTTTGAAAAATGTTCATTTTTTGAAAATGGTTCATATTTAAAAAATATTCATTTTATGCAAATCGGTCAGCTTTTGAAAAATATTTCAAATTTGAATCAATTCGGATTTCAAAAACATACAAATGATTATAATTAATAAAACTAGACGAACAAGCTACTTGGTTTGATTTGATATTTTGTAGACGGGAAAAATCTTATATACTTGGATGGGCGCGAGTTCGGTCGCCGGCCATAGTATAATCTATACTATTATTAAAAGAGCAAACTTGTGTTGTGCTGCGTTGATACATTAAATCTGAACCGTTCAATGTGATCAACGTTTGAGATTAAATGACGAAACGGTATGTACATGTCTTTTGAGCAGCTGTAGGGGCGTCCACGCGAACAGAGGCACAGCATGATTGATGATCGAGACGCGTACCCCTTGCTCGAGGTCGTCGGTGAGGCCGGAGCGGTCGCGCCGTGCGACGTGCTGGCTGTGCGGCAGGCGCAGCGATCGCTGCGCTTCGAAGTATAGCAGGCTCTTGCGCAGCGCCTCCACATAGTCGTGTGGCACTACGGCGGTGGCGCCGGCCGCCTCCGATGCCAAGAAGAAAGCCACGGCCACGCCGAGAAACCACGCAGCGGCGCCGCCTCTGCTCCTCATTGTCATCTCGCTCTGTGTCTCACCGGCTTCTGTATATACTACCGCTTCAAGATCCTTGGCTTGTATCGATCAACCAGCTAGCTAGCCTTCCCGCTGCCCTCGGCCGATTGATCGTCGGCCGGCCGGAGCTTGATCAAGCGAACACGCAGCAGGTGTTGGTCAAGGGACTTGTCAGAGTCCACGTACAGTACACGTATTTGTACGTGACACGTCGTCATGACATCAGCATGATGTTGTTGCAGTCGTATGGAAGGTTCACGTAGTTTCTGACTCTTTTTTTGCGAGTAAGTTTCTGACTTGAGTTAGAACCGGTTGTAATCCTGTACGGCAAGATGTTAAATATATGAGCAGCCCACGGTTATGTGTGGCAAGCTAACTTTTTTTTTTAAACTGTGTGGCAAGCTAACTTTCAATCTCTTAGTCCCGTTTTCACGGTACACATGGTCGGACGCTTAGGCCACGAGCCGACCATGGTGTCGCTCAACGATGACCTCAGAAAAATTACGCCGGCTAAACCGTGGGGAAACCGGCTGCTAGGAGTAGTTCATTTCCTTTCATGCATCCAGTTCGATACAAAACAAATAATGAACTAATTAAGCTAAAACAAGCTAACCCCTGAAACTGTTTTTTCTCAGGCCTACTGGGCACATATTGGACCGCTAAACTGCTTGCGGACATAACAGAAACGACGCAGACAAGTTGATGTGTCAAGCTTCATTCTGATCAAGGATGCATCATAGGCCACGTCGACATCGCCAAATCGGAAACATGATGTATTTCTGCATCCAATCTATATTTTGATCTTCACGACGGTGGCAACGATCGTAGAGCCGGAGGCAGACCGGCTGAGGTCCCCAATAAAGAGCCGGTGCGCCTCCTCTCCTGCCTCACTTGCCACAGTGCTCTAATGACAACGAGGCGGTGCCACATCGCAGATAACGTGGTAGTGAGAGCGCGGCAGGTCATTGCTCGACGGACCTCGAAACAAACGAGGATGACTGCCGCCTCCGCTTGTCTCCATGGAAATGGCGATTTCTACGTCGTGGGTTCATTTTTTTTTTGCCTAGGACCAGCATGTGCATCTCCGTATCTCTAGGTTCTGACTCGAACACGCAATGGATATAAAAAATTATTGTATTCACTCTAGATCGTTAAAAAATATTTTTTTTACTTGAATGAGATTCTATATTAATTGATTTGACTTCACCTTTTCGATTGTTATTCGTTAGAGACAAGCGCCTGTGCATGATTTATAAGGGTTCATCATGGCTTGTGATGTTTTAAGAAAAAATTGCTTTGCTTCAATGTGATTGTATAATAGTTGATTTCACTTTCCGGTACGCGGTAGTCGAGATTTTGCGATGAGCAGTCCACAACTCTACACTCCTACTCTCCTGCGCTGACGTGATATCGGAAGTGCTCCTCCTTCCTTGCCTGCAGGTGTAGCTTCGGCGAGCGCCCCGTGAATCCCACTGGGCTGAGAGCATTTTCCGCGACAACAACAATTAGGATGACGACAACCTTCGTGCTCGCAGCGTCCTCCATGCGCTCTTTATCTTGCCCTCTACATGCAGGTGATGATGACCGAGGCGGTTCCGCGCAGAAGTGTGTTGCATGTAGTACATGTAAACTCGGATATTTTCTTTACTGCTCCCTCCGTTTTAAAATACTTGACTTCCATTTGTCTAGATAAATATGTATCTACCCACTAAACATGTATAAATATATCAATATGTGGACAAATGGAAGTCAAGTATTTTGAAACGGAGGGAGTACTTGTAAATTGTCCCTTTACTTATAAAGACGTGCGTTTGCACGTACATGCCAACTAGTATCCAAAATTAGCGATCGTTCTAGTTTTTCAACTAGCTGGATCGAGCGATCTAGTTTTTTTTTTTTTGTGAGACAAGATCGAGCGATCTAGTTGAGCTTGCTCATACTGGATCAATCCATCGATGGTTGAGCTGGCTCATCGAGCACCGGCCTTCGTCGCACGTGGAGGGAAATTTGGGCCGAGCTCAATAGCAATAGCAACGGACTACGCGGACGGGACGTTCGCTCCCGCGTAATGCGCGATATAGGAGCTCCCGAGAATAGGAATTACTTTTGGGCGCTTGCTGTATTGTCTTTTGTGCCCAGCCAGACTAGGCCGGTCAGTGTCAGGTCTCACAAAACCAACTTCTTAGTCATGTTGTGTATGTTGTTTAGTATTCGGCTGGAATCACAACCTCTCTTTGTTGGTTGGATGCAAATCTTAGTTAGTCTCACCTTTTTTCACATTGAGGAAGTTACCATCCATCACCACACTCGAACAACTGTACGCAGCAAGGCGGCGGCGGAGGTCGACGGCAACGATGTGGTATGACGTCGGCGGGCGGCTCCAACGGAGGTCGCCGGCAATGAATATGACGAGCACAACAATGGAACGCTGCGTCAGCAAAGCTGGTCGGCTAAATTTATAGCGGCGGTAGCGGAGCTTGTCGGCAAAGAGGTCGGTGGCTGCTACAACGACGGAGTTCACAATGAGCAGCGGTGGTACAAACACCATCACAAAGAAGGAGAACACACATAAGAAAGGAGAACACACGGGTTGAAGAACACATTTAAGTACAGTCTAAACACGTATACATAGCTACAGTACAAGATCTATTCGCCTACGACTACCAAAATAAAAAAACTTACAACACAAAAGTTGTGTGAAATGGTGATGCGAATCTACTCCTAAAATAAAATTTCAAACCATCAATTTTGTGCGGTTAATTTGATGAAATTCGTCTAAAAAAGTGTCAAATGTGAAGATAAAATTAGACGTTAACAATTAACAAAAGTTAAAACCGATTGTCAGAATGGAATCACGTCATCAGTGCGCATCATTTTTGTGTAGACATTCAACCACTGTAGCAATGATTAGGAGGAAGGAGTTGAAGTGAGAGTAAGGAGGGTGAGAGGAATCAGTGTTCATTGCAAGGTCGCAGCTATGCATGCGAGCCAACCATGCGCTCTCTGGGCATGCTCGATCTGAGCGTGCCTCTCAGGCCTGGCCCGACGCTGCTTTATTGAACACGCTGGCCAGGCCCAGGAGCTCATGCAGGTATCCAAACATCAGGATTTTGCAGCTGACGGGCCTGGTCTGGGGTTTGCAAGCTGCCAAACGCGCCCTTATGGTTGGACGTGCAGGGTTTATAAGCAACGGGTTTTATTTTTTGAAATGTAACACAACTTCTATTAGCCAAACTGCGCAGCCAAATCGCTGGCAACAAGAATTTGGGCGAAGGTAGGAATATGGCCCGGCCATAGGGCTTGGGGTTCCATTACCATCTTCGCACCATAACACACAAGAGCGTCAGCTAACTTATTACATGCCCGTGGGCAGAAAGAAATAGAAAACGAGCTAAAGTTTAAGAAGCTTGAGCTTTAATTTCCCGAAACAGCACACCATTTGGTGACAGGTCATAATCCTTTGACGTGATTGCTTTGACAAGCATCTGAGCATCCGTTTCAACTTGCACCCTCTGCATACCCCAGTCTTGAGCTAATAACAAAGCTTGAAGACAGGCTTCCGATTCAGAATGGAGAGCATCTTGTACATGATTCAGTCTACCTGCAGCTAAGAACATACATCACCATCAGCATCCCGAGCCACCACACCCCATCCTCCTGAACCATCTACATCAAAGAAGCTACCATCGATATTTATTTTAATCACATCCGCAACAGGCCTTCCTCGGAAAAATTAGAAAATAGGACAGGACGCGGCTAACCAGCGGCATTGGGTGTTAGGCGGCGCCAGCGCTCAGCCGATCTGAAGTCTGAACCCACCGCTTCCGGCTCGGATTCGAGTCAGGTATGCAATTTGCCTCCGAGTTCGATTACAACACGCTCAAACCCGAACCACAATAAAAATCCAGTCTTCAGGCCTATACTGCTGGTCACAAACAGATGTGGGAGGAAGCAGTGATATGGCAAAGCGGCTTGATGGACAGGAGAAAGAGGCAAGCTGCTCCTGCAAAAGGTCACGGCCCGATCAGAAGCACCTCTACCTTGTACTGGATGACTGGAACAGCGGGGTCAGCATCCACAAGATCGACGCCGACCAAGATGCTGCTGACTTCCGCCATCAACCGGTCCTCTATCCAGTGTCACATAAACCTCGTAGTCAAGTGTGCTTCGATGTCCTGGGCAGCAACATCCTCATCGACACAAACCCGCGTCGTGGTACCGCTCCCACCCTGTCTACGACATGGCTAGTGTTTAGGGTTTAGGGTTTAGTGTCAGCACTCTGTTTGTTTGATCATTATTAGAGATGCAAACATAGAAGAGGCCTCGCATAGGAGTCTTAGTCATAAATGTTATTTGATTAACGGTCTATATATTTTGAACTTAATGCCTATATATGAATAATACCATAAATAATCATAAAAGTAAAAGCAAGTACAATTTAATCGCTACCCAAGTGTAATTTGTTCACCCGGCAATTCTATAATTTTACGAAATTAGAAAAAGTGCAGAATTAAACTAAAAAAATGTATATGTTTACGATGTATCATTCCTCACACTAAGCCCATGGGAGAACTTGTGATACATGGACATCACCACAAACACAATCATTATTGGATGAGTTACTCAGATGAAGGGTTAATATTCGTATTACAATCTTGCTGATGCAAATCAAAATGAAGGATTGTAATGATTTATGTAAAAGGGAGTGACAACAATAATGTTGATTAAGAATACTTGAAGCTTAATTGGGGGAGGGGGGAGGGAATGGATATTGGAATTCCTCTGTGATATCTCATGGCCTCCATAAATGGATCTCATGGTTGGAGTAATAGTGTATTTGGTGTCCTACGATCTTAAATCTTTCCTTACTCCCCTCTCAATTTTTTTTGTTTTAAATCCTACAATAAAATTAGTCGTGTGATAGCCGACGCCTCTCCTCTGGAAAAAAAACCCCAGCTTCCTCCTCCATCCAGGACAGCTATCGATGGGGCTCTGCCTCCTCTGTTTTCCACCCTAGCGGCGGAGGGGGTGGGTACCATGGACATGTGATCACCATTGTGATCAGATCCTTAAAACTGTGAAATTCCAGTGTCAGGGTGGCGTTGTTTGATGCCGGTGCCAGCGGTATGTCGAGTAATGGTACCTTGGCTTCAACCCATCTGGACAGCATGGTTGAAGGTGTTGAGGAACTAGTGTGTTTTTCCGCCGGGCTTATGCTTTGGCTTTGTGTGCTGTTGGTGTGGTCCCCCGCTTGATGATCTTTGTCGTTGTCGTGGAGGACGGGGTCCCCCACGCCCACGCACACTCGGGCCTCCTCTCCCGGGCTGCGATGGACCCAAGGTCACCTACAGATCTTTGTCAAGACTTGGAGATAGGAGAGCGTATTTCCTTCTCGGCCCCCGGTCGATGGCAGGCGAGCTACCACCCAAGCCGCTGCAGGCCTCACGCGGTTCCGAGGCGGTCCGCGCCGGCCCCAAGAATGTACGCACGCAGCTCAAGGAGCGGGTGGCCCGACCGTCGAGCTTGCGTGCCTGCGACAGCATCCAGCACCGTCGTCCGACA
This sequence comes from Poa pratensis, assembly GCA_947311845.1. Taxonomy (NCBI): domain Eukaryota; kingdom Viridiplantae; phylum Streptophyta; class Magnoliopsida; order Poales; family Poaceae; genus Poa; species Poa pratensis. The sequence continues at coordinate 36,878,103 of CAMZMU010000061.1, read as the reverse complement.
ATGGGCGGAACCATGCGGACGAGGTCCACCACGGAAAGCCTGCATAGCGCGGGCCATCATTACCCTCCGCAAATGGCAGAGGGCGCCTTTCCCCTTCAGAGAGACCTGCACCTCACGCGCTCTCGAGGCGCCATCATCACGAAACGACATTGAGACCTGACGGAGGTCTTCGGTTTATCCCACCCCAAGCGGGCACCGTCGCTGGTGCCCAACACACCTCTGCCACATCTAGACACCCATGTGGATCACCCCTTGTGCTATAAAAAGAGGTCCTCGGTAACAGTGCGAGGGGACAATCCGATCAAACCCTAACTTGATCACCTAATTTCCTCCTCGCTAAAACAAGCTCAAACTCGCGGCTTGGAGAGGCTCCGTCTTTCCACGGCCATGGTCCTTGCCCTTTGTAATCTCCACAGATTCCATCATAAAGCAGACTTGATGGACGTTGGGTGTTACTCCTTCGGGTGGCCTGAACCTGGGTAAATCATCATGTCCTTTGTGCATGATTACGAGAGTTCGGCGAGGAAGAGAGAAAGCGAGAATCCCCTTCGAGATCTTGGTTCGTGTTGCGAATCTAAAAAGGGAGTGTCCCTCACTCCACCGGTGTCTATTTTCCTAGATGCGACAATCTTGTGAGCACTATTTTCATCTTGCGTGCATTGTGTTCAGGTTGTTCCCACCCGCGGTCATATTTTAACTAAATGTCAGCATATTTTTACAATTTTCATATAAATATAAATTGTTTACCGAGTTGTGATAATGTTTTTACCTAGTGATCACAACTGTCATATGTGTTATCATAGTTCATAAAATAGGAAACTCTTGGGGGATCAAAAATATTGAATCGATTATACTAGGCTTTCGTAGGTAAAAGGTCTCATAGACTTGAGCTTGTTCTTGTTTACAAGGAGTATTTGGGCAATCTTTCCCTCTGAAATAAAATTTCATCGGCTATCCTTCAATACAAATAGGTTCTACTGGATAGCGAATGGTGTTGGTTGAGGTGTGCAGCTCATGCGGGCTTGGAAACCCGTATGTGGTTAGGTTATCTCCAGCCCCCACCCCCCCCCCCCCCCCTTGAGAGGCCCCCAAGGGCCCTTATTTCACCGCCACAAACATTTTCTCCCAGTTGCCCCCCCCCCCCCCCCCCCCCCCCACGTGAGGATCCAGTTTTCTGCCGTATTGGGCCAAAATTACATCCGGTGTTCCTAGGCCGAACCCAAGCCACTGGGGGGACTAGGGGCTCCGGCGGATAGGAAAAGTGCGTGAAGAAAGCCGACACGCCCTGTCAGTGAGTAAACAAAAAGACTCGCAAAACAAAATGAAAAACTTGGTCGCCCTCATCGCCTTGTCTCCCGCCCCACGTTAATGGCCTGCTGCCAGTCACCTTTCTCAGGCGAGTGGCCGACGCGTCCAATAGTAGGCCACGTGGATGGGTTATGGCATGCCACCGCCTCTTCTACACCGCTCCCGCTCTATATATCCCCCTCCCCCCCCCCCCCCCCCCCCGCGAGCTCGCCGTCGTCAGAGCACTCAGTCGCCACTCGCCCACCGCCGCCATAGCATGCAGACGCACACCATGGCCAAGCGCTACGGCGATGTTGCGGCGGCCAACGTCTTCAATCGTCCGAGGAGGCATCTGGAGCACCGGTGCCGGCAACCGCGAGGCTCCAGAAGTCACCTAGGTCCCCCTTCGTCTCCCGTCGCCACGGCAGCTCGTGGATGCCGAGGAGGATGGGCAGCGGCTCGTTCTCATCGTCAGTGTCAGCATCGCGCTCGTCTGGATCTTAGGCAAGGCCCTACTAGTTCGCTCGGGTCAAGGCCAAGCCAGAGGAGGTGTTGCGCATGCTTTCGCGTGGCAGCGACCTCGTCATCAACGAGCGCCCGATGTCATCACCACCGGGACCCACATCCGGCTCATGAAGCCCAAGGTCGAGCCCGACACCGACGGTGGCACCCTCAGGAAGCCGGAGAGGGAGCCGGAGTGGTCGGCGCCGTCGGAGTATGTGCGCTCGGCGCTGAAGCTGGAGGCGCCCGACGACCCTAAGGAGTTCCCCGACCAGAAGCTCGCCGAGAAAATGTCGTTTAACGATGTTCTCGCGATGGATGTGGGCTTCGTTTGCGCCTTGTATAGGGCAAATCACGAACGGGAGGAAGCCGAGCGCCAACGCCGTCTTCTGGAGCGTGCCGCACCCTGCCAGGCTAGCTTCGACCGCAACAGGCGCACGGCGTCATCATTCTCGACGACGGCAAGGAGGAGGCTGGGCCGAGCCAGTGGCGTGGCGGCGACGACGGAGCCGGTCCCAGCCATGTCCCGAACGACAAGCCGCACGAGCGACGGTGATGACGACGAGGGCGGCGACAACACGGCGTTATACAGCCAGCTGGGCTTGTAAAATGCCCTTTTCTAGTTTTTAATAAGTTGTTTTTTAAAATCTTCGCCTATGTTTAGCTAAATTTCGTCCAAATTCGCTTTTTTTTACTATTCGTCGTTGTTGTGGGGTTCATTTTTATTCGCCGGCGGCCCCCAAGCGGACCATTTTAGCACCGGCAAAACTCCTGGGGAGGCACCCACGGCTGGAGATGCTCTTAGGCTAGTGGCCTCATTTTTCTTCTTATATATTTTATCTTCGGAAGCCGGAGGAACGTAGAGATACAAACTTTGAAGACATAGAGGATGACTTCAGAGGAATTATATGCAACTTTGCAACCCAGGGCCATGCAACCGAGACAAACTTCACATCAACACACCATAACGACCTAAGATGAAGACGCTAATTTTTTTTTAAATAATACACGAAATTTATTTAATTCTGGAAATAATACGCATTTTTATTTTTTTTCAAAAATAATATCCAATCGTCCTTGGCAAAGACGACAGGACCTTGTCGTCCTTGCTGAAGCCGAGTAGCTGCTTGTCGTCCTTGCCATAGACGAGTAGGCCCACTCGTCCACGCGTAAGCCGATTAGTGGATGGGCCACGTCGCTGGGAGGCCTGTTGTCCTGGGAGGCCTGTCGTCTTCGCACACGACGACATGACGGGCCCAGTCGGCTTCGCCGAAGACGACAACACGGTGCAGACGGTCGAGCGCACGGGCGCCCTTCTCTTCTCTTTCCTTCTTTCTTCTTCCTTGCCCGTGCGTGTTCTTCCTTTCCTCTCTCCACTCTCCACATCACTCCTCCAAATACACGAACAAGACTAAATTGCCGCCGCCGCTGCTGCAGCTTTCTTGCTCGCTTCAGTCGGCATGAAGATATCATCTTCATCCTCACTCTCCTCGACCCATAAAATCGGTTTACGAAGAGCATCCAACATATCTGCTTCACTCCTATATGTTAGTTTCTTCTTCTGCCACCTAGCATGCAGCCTCACAAGTTCTTTTTCTATTTCCTTCCAATTCCTCCGTGGCCACCCATGCCTAACTAGCTTCGCTGATAGCTCACGGAGATGAGGTGGATGACTAACAATATCTTCGAATGGGATCTCCTTATTGTCTACCTTGAACTCGGCCGTAAACCTCAAAAGTAGTGCCGACATTCCTCCCGGGAAACTACCATCTGAAGGAAATCTCGACATGTTCGAGTGAGTGGACTAGAATGCTTACCAACTTCAGTGCGCAGGGGTTTTTATAGGCCGAGATGAGAAGAATTGGCGAGAGAAACAGGCGGGAGATAGGCCATCGGGAAAAAAGGACGGGAGGAAAAGGGCGGGAACAAAATGGCGGGAACAATTGACCGGGAAACCAAAAAAAAACCCATGCACTAGTCGTCTTCGCCAAAGACGACTAGGGCTTATCGTCTTGGTTAAAGCCGATTAGGGCTAATCATCTTGGTTAACGACGACAGCTGCATGGTTCTGAGGACGAGAGCCCTGTCGTCTTCGCCATGGACGACAAGGTGCTACTCGGCTTCAGCAAGGACGACAAGGTCCTGTCGTCTTTGCCAAGGACGATTGGATCCTATTTTTGAAAAAAAAAACACGTATTATTTCCAGAATTAAATAAATTTCGTGTATTATTTTAAAAAAATTAGCAGATGAAGACTGCGCCTTAATTTGATAGATATCCACATTTTAATAGTCTTAATTCCAATTAATATGGTATTGATATGATTCTACTATATGAAAGGCACGAATTGATTTCAGAATCACTATATAAGATGAGTCATTTGGGTTGCACATAGAAACCAGACAAACTGGCTATCTCGCTAAGATGAAGACTGCAAAGACGCTTCTCTTGACTCTTGCGTTTCTCTTCCTAGTATCAGGTATTATTCCTTTATGTTTTGCTTCATCCAATTTTCCACCAAACTATTGGCTATATGCCTAACTCATTTTGTTTATCCATGTTTTCTTAAGATGTTGTAGTTGAGGCATCGACGGTGAGTGGCTTTGAGAGATGTGCATCATCAATTCACTCGACGCCTGTTAAGTGTGATCGTCCAAGTTGCCTGCACATTTGTCGTGTGAATGTGAATTATTACGCTGGGTGTGAAAGGTGTAATTGGACAGCTGAGTGCATAGACGATGGATGCCTATGCACTGTGTGCCTGCCAGATCAGCGATAATGAGACTGATAGTAACTAGCTTTCAAAAATACCTTATATTTTTTTGCGGGTAAGCTTGCAAAATTATCATGGTATATTCATTGTTACAAAAAGGATGTCGTAATGTTGTTTACAATGTCATAGAGAATTTCTTTTATCTAATAATAATAAAGTGCCTCTAGTGGTTCTTGCTGCCCTTTTATTAAGATAATCATTTGAAAGTACCAATATCAAGAAAAAACATAGAAAAGCAGGCATCAAATGTGACGAGCTCGTGCTCACCCGGACGCCCAGCATGCTCTTCGGTGCAGGCTTTGCTAATATAACATAAACTCTGCTAATATAGCAACTCGCCTGCAGTACAAAGAATCTTGCGAATAAGGAACCTTTGCTGCTTTACTCTATAATAGTCGACCAACCTGGACTATCTTATTTAATAGAAATTCTCTATAGCAAATTACTGCGGGATGTAAAATACACATAGAGGAAAAAAAAAGATCCTAGGGTTGCTAGTTAAGTGGGAAAATGCGAATTAGTGGTCTTAGTCTTAGGTCGAGTTAGTTCGGGGAAAGGGTAAGGCGAAGAAAATTCTAGGAACCTTTCCTTTTTCGTTAAGTTCAAGTCTGACGAGAGTAATATTCTACAACTAACAACTCATTTATTTTGAGAGCCTTTCAAGGTCCAATAATAGTCCAATCTTTGCATTTTCACCTTTCGATCGGTAAGAAGATGATGCTCTTCGCTCTCCTTAATATCCAGTAGAGTATTTTTTTTATTTGAGACAGGGGGTGGTTGATTTCAGGTGGACACACGCTACACGAACACAGTTCAAACAGTGAACCCACGTCGCCTAGGGACGCCTTCCTCGCAAGAATTGAAAAATAGGACAGGAGGCGACGCGAGGCGACTCACCAGCGGCGTTGGGTGTTGGGCGGCAGCGGCGCCCAGCGACCATATGGATCTGATCCCACCGCGTCTGGCTCGGATTTGAGGTCAGGTAGATCTCATACTACTAGGATTTGTGGTAACATAGAAGGAGGGCTAAGAAGCCAAGTTTACAACGCCCTAGGCACGGCAAGTCTCGCTGTCAACAGAGGTGACAGCTCCTCTCGGAGGACTAATCTCCATCTAGCAACCAGTTGAGGATTGGCTCCTGAAAACCAATAGCCTCACCCCTAAACAACCCTGTCGCTCTCCACGCCACAAATTTTGTGCGAGTCATTGTAGGATCGTCTCGACAGAAGGTCTCTCGCCATTGAAAACCACATTGTTTCTGTGCCTCCACTGACACCAAAAGACAAGCGTAATTGCTGTCCAAAGGTCACGCTTACTCACCCTCTTCTCTGTCCACCACTGCATAATGGCCTCCGAATTCGATTACAACACGCTCAAGCCCCAACGACAATAAAATCCAGTATTGAGGCCTATGCTGCAGCTTACAAACAGTCGTGGGAGGAAGCAGGGATATGACAAAGCGGCTGCATGGACAGGAGAAGCAGGCAAGCTGCGCCTGCAAAAGGTCACGGCCCGATCAGAAGCACCTCTATCTGGTACTGGGATGACTGGGACAGCGGGATCAGCATTCACAAGATCGACGTCGATCAAGACGCCGCTGACCTCCGCCAGCCTCCCGTCCTCCGGCTAGGGTCACCTAAACCCCGTGGTCTAAGAACATCTCCAACAGACGCGCTTAAAACGCCGCGCGTCTAAGAAACCGTCGATATAGCGCGCGCTCCCAAAACGGCGTCTCCAGCAGCCGCGCTTAAACTCCGCACGCGGTAAAAAGGGGCCAGCGCGCTGGCCCAAGCGGTACTAGTGGCGATGAATTTGGGGCGGCCGCTCCAGCGAGCGGTGCAAAAGAAATTTGAGCGCGAGAGAGCAACCACCACCCTGAAAATTCCCCGCTGCTCCCGCCGTCGCCCTGCCTTCGCCTAGCGCACGCTGCCGCCGGCGAAATTCCGGCGATGGATGGCCAATCGAGCGTTCCTCCGACCTCGACCCCTCGCCCGCCGGCGCCGCCGCAAACCCTAGCGCGGGCGTGACCTCCTCCGCGCCGGCGCCGCACCAAATCCCGCCATGGGGCTCGCGCGCGGCCTTTTCACGGCGCCACGGCCGAACTCCGTCGGAGCCATCGCGCAGGCGCCCAGTGCGCAGCGGCGAAACGTACTCTCCAAGCGTCCGATGGCGGCGACGACGACGGCGGCGCCAGCCAACTTCCTCTCCAAGCTCATTTGTTTCATATTGGCGCTACTCGCGCGCGCTACATTTTAGCACGACTGGTGAAGCACGACAGCGACACGCTAAATTATAGCGCGTCTGCTAAAGCAAAACAGGCGTCGCGCGCGCTACACCGCTTTTCTGACGCTGCAAAAAAAAAATTAGCTCGCCGGCGCCTAGCGCGTCTGTTGGAGATGCTCTACTGTGCTTCGATGTCCTGGGCAGCAACATCCTCATCACCACAAACCTGTGTGGTGGTGCTGCTCCCACCCTTGTCTATGACATGAAGAGGGCAGGACTGGCCGTCGGCCTTCCTCTCCCCGCTCCGCTGGTTGGTCACTTCCACGTCTCCGTGGCCGTTGGCGATAAGCTCTATGCCTGGACATGCCACCATCGGGGTCAACCGCACTCCTTCGAGGTGATGTCATGTCATGGGCGCCCACCAGCAACGACGACGACGATGATCCATGGTCTCCAACACCAACCATGGACTGGTCCTGGGAAAGCGAGCCCACGCCACCGCCATTCCAGGCCGATGAACGGATCACCTCCTACGCCATGCACCTGGATGGACGCACCATCTTTATGCCTGCGCGCCACCGGTGCAATCTACGATGTCGTACCTTCTCCTTTGACACCAGGCACTCCCAGTGGAGGTTGCACGGGGGATGGGATTTGCCTTTCCAAGGCCAAGGCTACTATGACAGCACGCTGGACGCATGGGTTGGCCTTCACGAGGATGGTTACATTTGTTAGGTTGATCTCCTCCGGTGCGAGTCCAATGGCCGCACCGGAACCCTGATCCGCGCCCTGATCGGGGGCACCCAACCGAATATGGTTGGTGGGCTCCTGTGACCTGCTCTATATAAAGGGTGGGGGCCGGCAGCACGCAGTACGAGGTTCACCACGCGCTGACCCCACCAACAAACCCTACCGATCTAGGGATCGCGCAGTGCTCACGGGAAGCACCACTGCTGCCGCCGCCACTCACTGCCATCGCCGGCCACTCTCCACCATGGCCGGCACGCCGGGTTCGTCTGCGCAAGGAGAAGGTACCCATCTTCCTCCCCATCTCTCTGTTCTACCGGTATCGATCTACCCTAGATGATCCAAGGGATTTAACAACATTTGCTCCTGCCAAATCACCTCCCGCAGCGGTGCCGTGCTGCCGGACTGGAAAATTGTCAAGGAGAAGCTGTTCCACAAGGTCCCGGAGAGAAATCGAGCAGCAATAGAGGCCACCCTTACCTACATGGGCGACGCCAAGTTTTGCATTGTGGAGTGTGTGGTGCGTGAGGAAGTGGAGTATGAGGAAGCCTTTGGTGATCGTGATGGCTGTATGCTCCTTATAACCAAGTTTGGGCTCAAGTACAGTCATAAGGGAGAATTGCAGACCACCAGCAATCGCACCACCAGCTCCTATCGAGTGTCAAAGCATATCGCCACGTTTTCTCCTAAAGCATTCTGGATGTAAAAGGAACTAGCGGCTTGTTTGGTTGTATGCAATTTGGTACATCAATAAAATGGTTTACTTCTCGACTTGTTGATCTACTGTTTTAACATGTCTGTCCTGGAAAACTCTGAGATGCTGACAGGTTTCAGGAACTAAAATACATGCAATATAGTTATACACTTATACTATGTCCGTTCACTTTTAGAAGGCATGGTAAATATTTTAGTTTACGCTACATACATATCAAAATGAGTGTATTTAGACATATTAAGTGTGTAGATTCACCAGGGCCGGGCCGGCAAAATCTGGAGCCCTGTGCGAAACTCTAAAACGGGGCCCTATCTCACACAAAAATTTGAACTGATAAATAATTATAATGTATATGAAATAATATTTTAGATAACAATTGAATATATTGAGAATCATACCTGTTTAACTCCAAGTTGCATAATGTTTAATGGATCAAATATATGAGACAGAAAAGAATCATCAACATCCGCACCAGGTGAATTATTCAAATTAACATCAATATGATCTTCCTATACCTCAATATTATGTGTCCCTATCTGATCATGTCTAGAATGATTGTAAGCCACAATTGCAAATACAAAGGTAGAAGGATTAAGGGACTGATTAGCGGATGAAACTTGTGATGTTTATTTTCTAATAAATCTGTCCATAGCACTTTTTGAGATTTAGTTAAATTATGTTCCTTTTCTTTTCTCACGCTTCTGGAACCAGATTCATGTTTCCCCATGATCCTGCGAAAAGTTAATTAGGATTTAGAAATTACAAATAGGAGACGATCGACCGAAGAAGTTAATCAGAATGAAGGATTTAGGATTTAGAGCAGGAGCAGGCTACCTGCTATGGACTTTTGGCGATCAGCGGTCTGCAGTGTCGCCCGTCGCCTGGATGTGATCGTGATCGGCAACAAAGGAGGCAGCCAGCGAGTCGGGATAGGGATCGACGGGAAGCAGCGGCCTGGATTGCTGGATGAGATCGTGTTTCTGAATTCTGAACTGTCGATCCATATTCCGACGGGAGGCAGGCGAGGCGGCCTAGTTGAATCAGCGATGTGTCCAACTTTTTTTTCTTGCGCAGGCGGAATTGTCAGGGAAACAACGAACTGTCCAAGTGCCGATGGATTTCCATATTCCTTTGATCCTTTCCGATCGATCGAGGGACGTGAGCGATAGCGACGAAAAAGCCCAGCAGCCCACGGCCAGCTCGAATCAGGCAGATGCAAGAAACCCAAGAAACTGCCAAGTGTATTCTGTCTAAAAAAAACTGGGAACCCCAAAATTTATGGGACCTGTGCGGGCTGCACAGTTTTTTTTTTTTTTTGACATTACGGGCTGCACAGTTGACACCACAGTGGATCCGGCCGTCATTCACGTGAATGTAGACCAAATCAAAATATGTACTATGCCTTATTAAAGTAAAGGAAAGAGTAGTATTAGTAGATCAAGCACCTCAGCTGATTCACACTTACTGCATACTGAAATATATGAATGGTATTTAAGTTACTACATTCAAGTAGTGCTGTTTATAATTCTTTGAAAAATTAAAAGGAGATTGTGCTATTTCTGAGAACGGAAATACTGAAGCCCTGAAGTAGATTGACAGAACAGGAATGACATGAACTAACTTTGGTCTGAACCACCACACATGCATTGTAAATATTCGGTTACAATGAATCTGGAAACATGTATGTTGTCCTTTTATGTGGTTCTCATAATTTTATACTCCCTCCGTTGCAAAATATAAGATGTTTTAACTTTTTCGGATTTGGATGGATTCGGTGTATATAAACACATCTTAGTGTTTAAATTCACTCATTTCGATCTGTATGTAGTCCATATCAAAAAACCTAAAACATCTCATAATTTTATAGGTCATTCTCAAAAAACTATATATCGATGATGATGTATGCTCACTTTGAAGGTTCTTTTAGAAATGCAAATATATGTCATTTCAGCCCTTTTAGAATAAGCATATGGAATTATTATTTTTGTTCACCTATATTGAACCTTCGGGTATACTTTTGTGTTTTGATATACTGAAGAATTTTATCATTGCTTCTGAAACCACTCCTACTTAATATTGGTGTTTGTATTATATGTGTTATGGCAGAATAATCATGTATAATATGTTTCTGTTTTTTCGTACATTTAGTATTGTGCCCCTATGGTGCTATGTTTATTTTTTGAACAGGGGAACGATCCCAAAGGACTGAAGCTTAATTCATTGTCAATGTTGGCGTTAGCTTTTAATGAATAGGGGATCGGTCCCAAAGGACCGGAGAAATAAAGGAATTAAACACAGGTCCATACATTTTGCACAAAGGACCTCAGAAAGACAAGAAGAAACGTGATTAGCTCCAGCCCCTTCTCTAGCACAACAGAACTGAAATGCAACGCAGCCAACCTCAGCTTCACCGGGGACGCACCACTTGGGAAGAAAAGAAAGGAACATGCTGCTGTGAATCGAAGGGCCACCGCAACGGAAACATGGCATGTAGGTTGAATCGTACCTTACGCCCAAACCAGTGGAGAAGGCCGCAGTGCGTCATTTTTCATTTATATAAAAAGCCAACAACTTTTAAGCAGTGAAAAAAAGAACCAAAGAGAAAAGGTAATAAAATTACTTATGATCAATCCAGATCTGCATGCCCTCCTTTTAAGGGTGGGTTTAACTCTATGTCTTATTATCTTTATTGAAGATTCGAAAAAACTGAAACAAACATCAGAAGTTATGACTTGTCCCTGCTACTCCAGATCATTGCTAGCTTGCAGAAGGGATGGTCGACCTTTTTTTTGCTTCAATAAGCACGTCCATGAAACCTAGATCTGTATTCCATTCCTCATCAAGTTTTGCCAATACAACACAGTGCTCTCATTCTCAACATCTCTCTCTCCACTGGAGAAACCATGTGCTTGCTCAACTCGAATGGATTCCGGCCAAGCAACGACTGTTCCGCCGAAGACCGGGAGGACTATGAACCCTGGTTATACGCGGGCCTATCTTCCCCTAGTGACCACTCCGACGACAAGGATTCCGAGGAGGAGGACCTAGCGGAAGAGGAGGCGGAGTATCCCAACGACAACATCGACAATGAAGCCAACGACAATGACGAGGAACAGGACGAGGAGGAGGAGGAGGATGTCGCGAAACCGCCACTAAGAGGCAGAAGAGACAAAATTAATTTGGATGTTATCTAGGTTTCTACCCTTATGTAAATTAGCAACAAAAATTCTTGATTTAAGAACCGTTTGCTTATCAAATTTAGTTTTATGTTTCGTTGCATTGAGTTTCAATATTTTTATCTTTTATTTTTGGTTGCATGAAAAAGAAAAAACTCGGCTCACATAGGGTTTCTCCACGGCATGCACGCATGGAGGGGCCGGGCGCCACCAAATGCTGGAAGGGACAATATTTTGTACGACAGAATTGGTCGTAAAAATACCGAGGGCTCATTACGTGCGTGGATTTTGTTTCATAGGATCCAAGCATGGCCCATGTGTAGGCACTTTCAGAGATCCCACTCGTCAGAACTCAGGCAAGTAACGGTCAACGAGGTTAACCTGACAGAAACGATCGTTTGGCTATCTGTGAGCCTCGAAAGAGCAAAGTTGGGCAAAACTGAGAAAAGCTAAGCAAGTGGGGCATAACTGGGGAGACTAAAGGAAGTGGGGCATGAAAATAAATGACCCTTTCATTTAGGGATAAAATATAGTAAACAATACAATATAATTTTACTCACCTACGCAATATAATCACCATGGTGTAAGAAAATAATTGAAAGAATTTCCCCTCTTTGTTGCAGCTCTCTTTTTTCATATTAGGAACACGATAAAGGTAAAGCAAGAAAATCGTTCATGCTTGGAAATTTCAATTGGGCTGTGGCTTTAATTTTACATAAGTTCATGTTCTATTTGCTCTTTTCGAGGAAAGTTTGTACTCATCTATATTCTTCCATTTCCTTCATGTAGTTTTTTTTTTTTGCTAATGCCAAATATATTACAGGAAATTTGTATGTGACATAAAATTACATTTTTGATTGAGTTAGACCATCACATGTTAATATATGTGTTTGTTCGTTGTTAGTACGGGACATATAATTAGTTACTGCTCTGTTTCTGATTATCTCCATTCTTATGTTACTGTAGTAGATATTGTTGTTCTATAAAATACATCATGAAGATTGATATCTGTAGTGGGTATGTTGGACCAGAGGGGGAAGCAGCACAAGTGAAGGAGGACTATTCCACAAGTTACTTTGAAGCTTACCATCTCATGGTTGAGGTAGGTCATATTACAATCATGATTTAATTCGCTTGCTCATGCTCCATGCCTTTGTGCTATCTAATGCAGTTTCTCTTGATCAACGAAGGTGATACGTCCAAAACTTATCTATAATTTTTGTAGTTCCATGCCTATTATATATTGATTACCACATGTTTATCTTACACTTTATATCATTTTTATGCATTTTCTGGGACTAACCTATTAACAAGATGCCACAGTGCCAGTTCCTATTTTCTGCTGTCCTTTTGTTTCAGAAATTCTATTCTGGAAATATTCTCGGAATCGGACGCCAATTTAACTGATTTATTTCTGGACCGAGACGGAGCAGCAGCCAGAAGTACAAAGCCGGGGGCCACACCAGGGAGGCCGGCGGGCCCATGGGGCGGCCAAGGGTGGGGCCGCGCCCCTAGGCTGCCGCCCCACCGACGTCGCCCTTTCGCCGTCGTCTTCAACCCTAGTTCGGGAGGGTTTCTGCAGTTCTTCCCGGCACCTTGCCGGAGGGGAAATCATCACCGGAGGACTCTACATCGCCATGCCTGCCTCTGGAGTGATGCGTGAGTAGTTCTCCACGGGATTATGGGTCCATAGCAGTAGCTAGTTGGTAGTCTCTGATACGTCTCCAACGTATCTATAATTTTTGATGTTCCATGCTTGTTTTATACCAATTGCTACATGTTTTGCATCTACTTTATCACTTTTATACATTTTTTGGGACTAACCTATTAACAAGATGCCGAAGTGCCAGTTCCTGTTTTCTGCTGTTTTTGTATTCCAGAAAAGCTAGTCTGGAAATATTCTCGGAATTGGACGAAACTTCACGGACATCCCTATTTTTCCAGAAACACCAGTGGAGCGAAGAAGCAACGGAGAGGAGCCACAGGGCCCCACACGCCACTAGGGCGCGGGCCCCCTTGGCCGCGCCCTGGTGGTGTGGGCCCCACGGGGGTCGTCAGCCGCCGCCCTTTCGCCTACTTATTCCCCCCGAGAAAACCCTAAGGCCTGAGCCATATCCACGAAAAGTTCCAGAGACGCCGCCGCCGTCAACCCTAGCTCGGGAGGGTCAGAACCTCTTCCCGGCACCCTGCCGGAGAGGGGAATCGTCACCGGAGGCTTCTACATCGCCATGCCTGCCTCCGGAGTGATGCGTGAGTAGTTCATCCTTGGACTACGGGTCCATAGCAGTAGCTAGATGGTTGTCTCTCCATTTGTGCCATCATGTTTAGATCTTGTGAGCTGCCCTACATGATCAAGATCATATTATTGTAATGCTACATGTTGTGTTTGCTGGGATCCGATGAATATTGAATATTATGTCAAGTTGATTATCAATCTATCTATGTTATTTAAGATCTTGCATGCTTTCCGTTACTAGTAGATGCTTTGGCCAAGTAGATGCTTGTAACTCCAAGAGAGAGTATTTATGCTAGATAGTGGGTTCATGCCTCCGTTTAATCTGGGACAGTGACAGAAAGTTCTAAGGTTGTGGATGTGCTGTTGCCACTAGGGATAACCTAACGATGCTATGTCCACGGGCATATGTGTTTGTTTACATTACGCACTTTACTTAATGCAATTATCCGTTGCTTGCAACTTAATACCAACGGGGACTCGGATGACAACCCGGCGGTGGATTATTAGTCATAGATGCTGTTGGATAACGGTCTATGTATTATGTCGTAATGCCCAATTAAATATCATAGTAGTCATCATGTCATGTATATGCATTGTCATGCGCTCACTATTTGTCAATTGCCCAGCTGTAATTTGTTCACCCAACATGTTAGTTATCTTTTATGGAGAGACACCACTAGTGAACTGTGGACCCCGGTCCATTCTTTTACACTGATTAAACAACCACAAACTGCAAACTGTTCCTTTTTCATTCTCTGCAATTTAATACTCATTTTCCACACCATACGTTTAATCCTTTGTTTTCAGCAAGCCGTGAGATTGACAACCTCACTGTTTCGTTGGGGCAAAGTAGTTTGATTGTGTTGTGTGCAGATTCCACGTCAGCGCCGATCCCTGCGCCTATTTTCGCCGACAACCTTCTGAAGAGTTGCTGCTCCTACTGGTTCGATAACCTTGGTTTCTTTCTGAGGGAAAACTTGCTGCTGACTACATCATACCTTCCTCTTGGGGTCTCCCAACGAGTGTGATTCACGCATCAAGCTATTTTTCTGGCGCCGTTGCCGGGGAGACAGCAGTCTTCTGCAAGGGGAGTTTCACGCTTCCAATCTCTTTACTTTGTTTTTGTCTTGCTTAGTTTATTTTATTTTATCTTGTTTGCTTTCAATTATCAAAAACACAAAAAAATTAGTTACTTGCATTAGTTTACTTTCAAGTTATTTTCTGTCTGTTTTTAATTCTGCTAAAATGAGTACTCCTGAGAACACTAAGTTGTGTGATTTCACTAGCACGAACAACAATGATTTCATATGCACACCTATTGCTCCACCTGCTGCTTCAGCAGAATTTTATGAAATTAAACCTGCACTTTTAAATCTTGTTATGAAAGAGCAATTTTCTGGTGTTAGTACTGATGATGCTGCTGTTCACCTTAATAACTTTGTTGAACTTTGTGAAATGCAAAAGCTCAAGGAAGTAGATGGTGATATTATTAAACTGAAACTTTTTCCTTTCTCCTTGAGAGGACGTGCTAAAGAATGGTTGCTATCTTTGCCTAGAAATAGTATTGATTCATGGACTAAATGCAAAGATGCTTTTATTGGAAAATATTATCCTCCTGCTAAGATTATTTCTTTGAGAAGTAGCATAATGAATTTTAAGCAATTTGATAATGAACATGTTGCTCAAGCATGGGAGAGAATGAAATCATTGGTTAAAAATTGTCCCACTCATGGACTGACTACTTGGATGATCATCCAAACCTTCTATGCAGGATTAAATTTTTCTTCAAGGAATTTATTGGATTCGGCCGCTGGAGGTACCTTTATGTCCATCACTTTGGGTGCTGCAACAAAGCTTCTTGATGATATGATGATTAATTATTCTGAGTGGCACACCGAGAGAGCTCCAACAGGTAAGAAGGTAAATTCTGTTGAGGAAACCTCTTCCTTGAGTGCCAAAATTGATACTATTATGTCTATGCTTGCAAATGGTCAAACACATGTTGATCCAAATAATGTTCCTTTAGCTTCTTTGGTTGCTCAAGAAGAGCATGTTGATGTGAACTTCATTAAAAATAATAACTTCAACAACAATGCTTATAGGAATAATTTTGGTAATAGCAATTATAGGCCCTATCCTTCTAATAGTGGCAATGGTTATGGAAATTCCTATGTAACTCCTACAACAATAATAAGAGTGTACCCTCTGATCTTGAAGTTATGCTTAAGGATTTTATTAGTACACAAACTGCTTTCAATAAAACTGTTGAGGAGAAATTTGGGAAAATTGATGTGCTTGCCTCTAAAGTTGATAGTCTTGCTCTTGATGTTGACTTGTTGAAACTAAAGAACATGCCTCATGATGTTAAAGAGAGCAAAACTCTCAATGCTATACAAGTTAAAATTGATAACAATGTGAGGATGTTAGCTGAATTGCATGCTAGATGGGAAAGAGAGGATGAAATTGCTAGAAAGAATAATATTGCTAGAGTTTATACTATTACTACTTCTGAAAATGCTTCAAACTCAAGTGTTAGCAAACCTCCTACCATTAATGGCAAGATAATTGGTGTTGGTAATGTTTCCACTTCTATTGCAAAATGTCCTAAATTGCCTGATAACTCTGAAACTGTCCTTGATAAAGATGCTGAAATTTCTAGCAATAAGGAAGATAATAACTCCATTACTTTGATGATAATGACTTTGATTTTGATGGTTGCAATATTTCTGAAGTAATTAAGTTCTTGCAAAAGCTAGCTAGAAGTCCTAATGCTAGTGATAAACATGGCTTTTACTAAACATATTACTAATGCTCTCACAAGTTAGGGAAGAAAAATTAAACGAAGTTCTATCCCTAGGAAGTTAGAAGATGGTTGGGAGCCCATCATTAAAATGAAATTGAATGACTTTGATTGCAATGCTTTGTGTGACCTTGGTGCTAGTATTTCTGTTATGCCTAAAAGATTTATGATATGCTTGATTTAGCACCTTTGGAAAATTGTTACTTGGATGTTCACCTTGCTGATTCTACTATTAAAAAACCTTTGGGAAGAATTGATGATGTTCTTATCATGGTTAACAACAATTATGTCCCCGTTGATTTTATTGTCTTGGATATTGAATGCAATCCATCATGCCCTATTGTGCTGGGAAGACCTTTTCTTAGAACTGTAGGTGCTATTATTGATATGAAAGAAGGGAATATAAAATATCAATTTCCTCTCAAGAAAGGTATGGAACACTTTCCTAGGAAGAAGATTAAGCCACCTTATGATTCTATTGTTCGAACAAATTACAATGTTGATGCTTCTTCACTTGGTAATACTTGATGCATGCTTTGTGCCTAGCTAAAAGGCGTTAAAGAAAAGCGCTTATGGGAGGCAACCCATTTTATTTTTCTGCAATTTTTCTTTTATTGAGTCAAGGAGTTGTTTACTTCTGTAGCAACTCCTTTGTATCTTTATTTTCTCGCATTGTTGTGCCAAGAGTAGCCTCTAATGTTAAGATGATGCTTAATTTTGATTGCTGCGCAGAAACAGATTTTTGCTGTTCACTGTACGAAATTCCTAAAATCACCAGATTGTTAAAAATCTGAAATTTTTGTGCGTAATCTTTATGAATGTCTGAATCTTTCATTAGTTCAAGTTTTCGATCTGAGCGTCGTAAGTGCCTCGAAAAAATTCGTCTTTGCGGACTGTTCTGTTTTAGACAGATTATGCCTTTTTATTTTGCATTCTCTCTTTTACTAGTGTTGAGTGAAATTCTTTTTTGGGTGGAAGAGCTTCACATAACATCAGTGGCTGTAGCTAATGTTTAAAGTAACAAATCATATTGCGTCTTTATAGAACATGTGAGTTTTTGATTATGCACTAACCCTCTAATGAGATCTACTTTGAGTTTGGTGTGACGGAAGTTTTCAAGGGTCAAGAGAGAAGGATGATATAGGATCAAGAAGAGTGAAGAGCTTAAGCTTGGGGAGGCTCCCATGGATCTCCCCAGCATATTTCAAGAAGACTCAAGCGTCTAAGCTTGGGGATGCCCAAGGCATCCCCTTCTTCATCGTCAAAATTATCAGGTCATCTCTAGTGAAACTATATTTTAATTCTTTCACATCATATGTGCTTTTCTTGGAGCGTCTGTGTGCTTTTATTTTCAGTATTGCTTTTATTTTCAATAAAGCTTGACTGGACCCTAGCATTCTTGATTGGGAGAGAGACACGCTCCGCTTTTTCATGAGAATACTCCTATTCTTCACTTATATTTGTTGAGTATTCATATCTAGCGCTGTTCAGCTTTTAGCTCTTGTTTTCATGTATCTCTTGTCAGAGCTATTAGCTTTCTTTTGTAGAAAGTACTCTCTTGCTTCACTTATATTTGTTTGGAGAGTTGATGAAATAAATTGATTGGTGTTTGGTTGGTTCAGAAAATGTTGCATGTGGTAATTGGTATAAGGAAAAACTTGCTTAATCTTGTAGATCACTAATGGATAACTTGATGCTTGTCAATTGTTTTGAGTTAACAAGTAGATCATGATTAAATTGTGCATCACATGAGTTAAGCCTATTAGTGAAGAACTACCGTAAAGCTTGTTGAAAATTTGGTTTGCATCGGTGGTATCTCTAAGGTCTAGATATTTTCTAATAACAGGGTTTGGTTAACAAGGAAGACGGTATGAAGTCTTATAACGTTTGCAATATGTTTGTCATATAAAACTTGGTGTACGGGTTGATATTCTTGTTTGCTTACATAACCTTGCTAGCCTAAACTCTGTACTGAGAGGGAATGCTTCTCGTGCATCCAAATCCTTGAGCCAAAATCCATGCCATTTGTGTCCACCATAACTACCTATATGTGGTATTTCCTTGCCACTCCAAGTAAATTTTTCATGTGCTACCTTTAAATTATTCAAAATGTTATTATTCCCTTTTTGTGTCAATGTTTACTAGCTCATGAGGAATTAGTGTGGTTATTCTTTATTCTATTTGTCGATGGACTTTTACACCTGGACTAGTGGCATATACATCCGCTTATCCAATAACTTGCAAAAAGAGCTGGCAACGGGGTGCCCAGTCCCAATTAATTACAACTTTAACCAATTAATTCTCTTCACACTTTTGCCCTGATTCATCAGTAAGCAATGACAAACAGTGAAATACCTGAATGTGTGTAAACCAAAGAGAAAGAGGGATGATCTGCCTTGCTGGTAGAAATAACGTCCTTCATGGGAGCCGCTCTTAAAAGTCCGTTTGACAGGTAGAATACTGTTCTCACCCGCTACCATTCGTTGACAATTAACAAACACCTCTCAAAAATAGATACTCCTCCATGGTATGTGATTGATGGAAGGCACCCGAGGATTCGGTTAGCCATGGCTTGTGTTAGCAAGGTTGGGAGGAGTATCAAATATTTTATGCAATCTCTATATGCTTTCAAAAACCTAAAAGCTCTAGCACATGATTTAATCCCTGCTTCCCTCTGCGAAGGGCCTTTCTTTTACTTTTATGTTGAGTCAGTTTTCCTATTCTTTCTGTCTTCCACAAGCAAACACTAGTGTCAACTTTGTTACAACATGCGTTATATGCAATGTATTGGACTTGTTATACTACTTTGTGTTGACAATATCCATGAGATAAATATGTTGAAAGTTGAAGCAAATGCTGAAACTAATTCTTCCTTTGTGTTGATTAAATACCTTTTATTAGAAACTATTGCTTTATGAGTTAACACTTATGCAAAACTGTTTGATGCTTGTCTCGAAAGTACTATTCATGAAAACGTTTAGCTTGTGTGATTCATTGTTTACTCATTATCTATTTGGTAGCAAATTATAGACCATTGACTTGGATCACTTCATTCATTTACATGTGCCTTGCAATATTATATGATCAAGATTATGATGGTAGCATGTCACCTCAAAAATTATTTTGTTTTTATCGTTTACCTACTCGAGGACGAGTAGGAACTAAGCTTGGGGATGCTGATACGTCTCAAACGTATCTATAATTTTTGATGTTCCATGCTTGTTTTATACCAATTGCTACATGTTTTGCATCTACTTTATCACTTTTATACATTTTTTGGGACTAACCTATTAACAAGATGCCGAAGTGCCAGTTCCTGTTTTCTGCTGTTTTTGTATTCCAGAAAAGCTAGTCTGGAAATATTCTCGGAATTGGACGAAACTTCACTCCCTATTTTTCCAGAAGACACCAGGAGCGAAGAAGCAACGGAGAGGAGCCACAGGGGCCCACACGCCACTAGGGCGCGGGCCCCCTTGCGCGCCCTGGGTGGTGTGGGCCCCGGGGGTCGTCAGCCGCCGCCCTTTCGCCTACTTATTCCCCCCGAGAAAACCCTAAGTGCCTGAGCAAATATCCACGAAAAGTTCCAGAGACGCCGCCGCCGTCAACCCTAGCTCGGGAGGGTTCAGAACCTCTTCCCGGCACCCTGCCGGAGAGGGGAATCGTCACCGGAGGCTTCTACATCGCCATGCCTGCCTCCGGAGTGATGCGTGAGTAGTTCATCCTTGGACTACGGGTCCATAGCAGTAGCTAGATGGTTGTCTCTCCATTTGTGCCATCATGTTTAGATCTTGTGAGCTGCCCTACATGATCAAGATCATATTATTGTAATGCTACATGTTGTGTTTGCTGGGATCCGATGAATATTGAATATTATGTCAAGTTGATTATCAATCTATCCCTATGTTATTTAAGATCTTGCATGCTTTCCGTTACTAGTAGATGCTTTGGCCAAGTAGATGCTTGTAACTCCAAGAGAGAGTATTTATGCTAGATAGTGGGTTCATGCCTCCGTTTAATCTGGGACAGTGACAGAAAGTTCTAAGGTTGTGGATGTGCTGTTGCCACTAGGGATAACCTAACGATGCTATGTCCACGGGCATATGTGTTTGTTTACATTACGCGCTTTACTTAATGCATTATCCGTTGCTTGCAACTTAATACCAACGGGGACTCGGATGACAACCCGGCGGTGGATTATTAGTCATAGACGCTGTTGGATAACGGTCTATGTATCATGTCGTAATGCCCAATTAAATATCATAGTAATCATCATGTCATGTATATGCATTGTCATGCGCTCACTATTTGTCAATTGCCCAGCTGTAATTTGTTTACCCAACATGTTAGTTATCTTTATGGAGAGACACCACTAGTGAACTGTGGACCCCGGTCCATTCTTTTACACTGATTAAACAACCACAAACTGCAAACTGTTCCTTTTTCATTCTCTGCAATTTAATACTCATTTTCCACACGAGACGTTTAATCCTTTGTTTTCAGCAAGCCGGTGAGATTGACAACCTCACTGTTTCGTTGGGGCAAAGTATTGTGATTGTGTTGTGTGCAGGTCCACGTCAGCGCCGGAATCCCTGGTGTTGCGCCGCATCATATTTCGCCGCTAACAACCTTCAGAAGAGTTGTTGCTCCTACTGGTTCGATAAACCTTGGTTTCATACTGAGAGAAAACTTGCTGCTGGACTACATCAAACCTTCCTCTTGGGGTCTCCCGACGAGTGTGAGTTCACCACCACACAAGCATCAGTCTGTCCACCTTGTTCTATCATGTTTAGATATTGTGAGATGCCTAACATGATCAAGATCATCTTTATGTAATGCTACATGTTGTGTTTGCTGGAATCCGATGAATTGTGAAGTTATGATCAAGTTTGTTCATCGATCTATATTATGTTTTATCTATGTTCCTGCATGCTCTCCGTTGTTAGTAGATGATTTGGCCAAGTAGATGCTAGTGACTTCAAGAGAGGGTATTTATGCTAGATAGTGGGTTCATGCCTCTAGAAGCCTGGGCTTGATAGACAGAAACAACTAAGGCTGTAGATGTGTTGTTGCCACTAGGGATAAAATAACCGATGCTTAGCTTAAGGGTACTACTGTTAAGTCTAATGTGTTTGTTTACATTACACACTTTGCTTAATGCTATAATCTGTTGCTTGCAACTTAATACTCATGGGAGACCCGGAAGCTATCTTGTGAGTGGATTATGAGTCATAGATGCAGCTAGTAAGCGGTCTATGTATATTGTTGTAATGCCCAATAGATATAACAATGAACATGTGCTTGTCATATATTGCATTGTCATGCGTTTGCAATTTGCCCAGCTATAATTCGTTCACCCAACATGTATGTTTATTTGTCTTATGGAGAGACACCACTAGTAAACTATGGACACCGTCCTTTATTCCACACTGATACAAACACCGTTTTCACCACGCTCTACGTTACTTCCTCCTGCTACTTTTGTGTTCATCATCATATTCCACACCATATGTTTAATCCTTTGTATTCAGCAAGCCGGGAGATTGACAACCTTCCTGTTTCGTTGGGGCAAAGTACTTTGATTGTGTGTGCAGGTCCACGTCAGTGATCGGGTAACGGCGCCACTGACACCTTTCTGAAGCTCTTCCAATTCCTACTGGATCTGACAACCTTGGTTTTGTAATTAAGGGAAAACTTTGCTGCTGACTACATCATACCTTCCTCTTGGGGTTTCCCAGTGAACGTGCGTTCCACGTCATCAGAAGGCTATCCGACATTATAATGAGATTGTTGGTGGCTTGGTACACAGTCATTGAAAATTTCTCTCCCATCTCAATTTTCAACTCGTATTCAGTTTTCTTATTTTCAGGTAATGCATGTGTGATGCCTTTATGAGATATATGTTAGGTATCAGTGCATGTCCGATGCATTATTTGTTTTAACTCAATGCAGTACCACCATTTGTTTGCAGCTTCAAGCCATGACATTTTTAGTGTATATGCTCGGCATGATATATGATCGCATATTAGCGGGATGGAGGTTACAATAGTGTTTTCTTGAAGCTTCTTGCTCATTTCTCTCATCAAAGGGTGTTATTCTCTAATGTTTCTTTAGCAGATGCCCCGCTAATCCGAGCGAGCTTTCAAATATTTGTCCCACATTCATTTCGGAGGGTACTCCTAAGGGATTGAAGACCATATCAACAGGTGCTCCATCTTGCAAATAGGGCATATCTTGCCTAGGCAAAATTTTGGAAATGATTCCCTTATTCCCACGTCTTCCAGTTACTTTATCCCCAACTTTGATTTCATGTTTCTATAAAATATATTCACGAACCATTATGTCGAGGGGGTCCCTCTGGATCCATTTCACATTGATAACACTTCCTCTTCCACCTATAGGTAATTTGAGAGAAGTTTCCTTTGAAGTGGATACATCAAGGCCAAATATGGCCCGTAATAATCTAGCTTCCGGGATATACGATGATTCACCCGCTATCTGAGGCGCCCTGCTAATCACATCAGGCAAAGATGAACACGCATATGTAATCATAAAAATACAAAAGAAACTCTAGACAACATCTATTATTTCCAACTCGAGTATACGCCATTTACACTTTTAGACTAACAGGGACCCGCTATCTGAGTGCTACAAGTTTGGAATCAAAAGTAAGAAAACTACTTAACTATCTAGACTATTACAGACCAAGTTTTCCTCTCAACCAGCCTGGGCACTCAGCCCCAGCTCTTCTCAACTACGACCGGTAGTACAAAAGCCTCCCAAAACATAAACTCGCTTCCTAAAAACTCCAAACCTCTCTGACCCAAGCTTCAACAGCTGACTTGAGAGCGGCCACTCCTAAGTCACTACATGTATCGGCGCATTATCTTATGGATGGTCATGTAGGTAAACCAGAGAAGCTCTTCCACAATACGCCGATCTATAGCATTGGCAACCCATGTGGCCATCGAGACGAAGCTTCAGCATCTGAGCCATTTACATCTTCAGATGCTTGAGGTATCCATCTTCTGGCATACCCTTTTGCTTGAGGTACCAAATCTTTGAAGGTTGCTAGTAGTACGCAGACTAGGGAGACTTACAACAACTTTTCGGATGTCCCCAGAAGTTCCGCATAAACGTAAGGAGGCCCTTGATGTTCTGTGCACAGAGTTCCTTCTTCCCTGTATGATCTACCCAATTAAACGTTTCCCAAAAAGAAGTAGTCACTGAGTTTACACTTGATGTGCTTCTTCGTCTTCTTCGAATTCACCATCTTCCAGGGCTCCGTGCTTTTTTTTCTTCAAACTCTAAGAAGATATGCTACAGGGACTGAAAAGCCCCAAAGGCAGTTGTCTCATGCATCATTGGTGCATATTTTTTAAGGACATGCGGCAATGATCTGTAACCATTTGGAAAACCACTAGGATGGGTTCTTATGATCCAGTCCGTTGACTATTATCACAAATGACTTATAGTCCAACTTACAACCCTCGTTTGTGTAAGGCAGTAAGTGTCTCGGGTTAAAATCAAGTTCCATTGCATTATCATCAAGCTTGATGATGAAATTGGTACCATCAAAGAGCCAAGCCTGAGAAATATTTTGCCTATGCTGGCCGACAAGGTGTGCAAAGCAGAGGAGGAGAATCACCTTCATATCCGGTAAGCTCAACCTTATGATGTCACTTTGTCTTCTAACCTGGCATAGCTTCTGCATTTTCTTTTTCCAGACATAATCCCGAGGTTCATCCTCTCAGCAGAAGGCCATGTTACGCCCCTCGATCCTCCATGGCGTTTTCTCTGTTATCGATCTGCAAATCAGGACTAGACTCACTGCTGCCGCCAAGCTCATGGACTCTTTTACATTTTGGTTCACCAGTTCTTATGAAGGTCTTATGTCCCTCCTCCTTGCCCATCCAGATAGATTCTAAGCGTAGCAGTGGACTATGATATGTACGATTGATTAATTTGAGATACATTTTTCGTTGAAAATATTTCATAACATACATGTGATGCCTAGATGCTGCTGTTTTGCAATATTTTGTTTCAATTGCATCATGTTGCTTTCGATCGATACATATAATTTTGTTCAAATGCACTGATCTTTGGACGTCTCCTCCGTACCAGGATTATGCTCGCCCAGGCAGAGCCAAGACCTAAAAGCCCCAGTTCCCACCAGCGCACCAGCCTCAGTCCCCCACTTCCCACCAGCCGCCACATTTCCCTTGGAGCACCGACGAGGAGATGACCGAAGAAGACACCGCCGCCGCCGGCTAAGATCTACGTTCCTACCTCATATCTGGCCAACTCCGGCCCGTGGTATGTAGGCCCTTCTCTGCCCCCTCCCAGTCCCCCCCCCCCCCCCCCCCCCCCCCCCCACATTCTTCCCTGCGAAGGTCTTAATGATCAGATCTATCTCACATCTTTGCTCATCGTCGTAAAGCATTGAAATGGTTAGTGTGTATATGATACACGTCCTAACAAACCGAGATACTATTTCCTAACAAACTGTCAAAGGTACTCATCATGTATCCGAGTGGAAATTTTATACTTCATTATAACCCACAATGTTGCTAAATATATATCATTTTTACTTCTATGCATCCTTTTATATACTACAATTAATAATACTTAGTGGTATAACTAGCAAAATTTTCAATGTAGACATGCTCATGTATATTAATGTACATATAGATATACATATCGTTTGAATATTGCTCACAAATAAATTTCTGATTCAAGCTAAAAAATCATTTTGTTGCAATTTTTTTGGATATTTTGTCAAGTTCTTTGGGGAGGGTTGCCACAAAAGAAGTTGTTTAGAAATTTGAGAATATTTGTTGTCACAATGGATTTTCACTATAAATCTAAGGAAACCAATGTTATCATTGTCCATGGTGTTCTTAAATATATGTTTGTAGATGAGCGTAGAAGATATTGTTGAACATAGAGTTATAACTAAATAGATGTTTCTAGATTTTGTAGAGTGCCATTGGATCCGGTCTTTGGTTGCTTTTCTGGTGGTGCTCACTTTGCCGATTTTACCCTTCTTTGGGCAATAGTTGGACATTGGTGCGTGCATGCTATGTACTTTTGTGTCGAAAACAGTCAGCTCGTGATCAACATGAGTATGCAGAGTTCTTTTTTTGATAACTTGCGCCTTTCAGCTTTATTCAACAGACGGAAGCTTCTCTGACTGAACAACATCAGTCAGAAAGCCAGGGAGTATTACAAAAGTTCTTACAAAATCTACAGCTAAAGCCTCTTTAGCGCACAAATGTGCAGCCGTATTAGCATTACGACCAACATAAAGAAGCCTACATCCCTGAAAACTACGAGCTAACTCTTTCATTTCACAAAGGATATGGAAACCAATGGATCTTTCTTCACCACCTGAGTCCCACATCAATTGCACATTCTTGCAGTCCATTTCAATCACAATCTTCTGGTAACCTTGCTCTCTCGCCAAGAGCATAGCATCTCTGCATGCCAGCAGTTCCAAGCACTCCGGATCGATCACCCCATCATACCGAGTATATCGTGCTGCCAGAAACTCGGCTCTGCTATCTCTAGCAACTACACCTGAGCCTCCTCTTTCCTCTTGCATCGCCACTGCTGCATCAGTATTTATTTTAACCCAGCCATCCTCTGGCTTAATCCACTTTATCGCTCTTGGAAGCACCTTATTGGAGCTAGCTGGTATCTCCAAAGCTTTGACAATATCATCTATAATAGCCATTGACTGGTGCGGTTGATATTTCTCCTCTCCATGAGTATATTTATTCCGACTATGCCATATAGCCCACATAACTGTAATTATAATCACAGTATCAGACTTGGCAATAAAGTTGTAGTCCATTAGATCTTCCGCCCTGGTTACCGGATGTAGTCTTGGTAACCTAACAGAAAAGGTTAATTCCGCTGCTGACCAAAACTTCTTCGCATGGTCACACAACACCAACACATGGAACAACGTCTCAATCCCACAGCCACACATAGGGCACTCCGCATCCTCCATTACATGTCTTCTTGTCAGCTCACCAAAACTTGGTAACAGATTCTTCAATACTCTCCACCAGAAGACACGTATATTTTAGGAAGCACATTCAATTTCCACAGCTTCTTCCAGGTCATCTCATGGCCAGCTGAATTACTAGTGTTAAGCTCATCTTTGTCATAGAGGTATGTAGAGTTCAAACTTTTGTAAAAACACAGCGTTATCCACTCATTTTTTAAATGCATTTTCTCAACAACAAAAAACTAGTACGGAGTATAATCTATCTTAGTTGTGGACCATACCAGGGACAGAAGCGACTAATTAGCCTCACCAAACTCGTCCAACCTAATCCGGTAAGATTGATGCATTCATGGACTAATTTCGAACATCATATATCATGCCAAAAATTATGGATTTATAGTCCTATTAGAATGTTCTCTTATGATGTCATCATTTATTAATATATATATTTTCCATCTTTGATATGTACTCCCTCCATACCACAATACAGTACAACATATTTTAGTCTTTTTCCATATTCACATGTATACACATGTATGATGTATCTATATACGTTTTATCGTATATGTACACTTATTTTAGTCAGAATATAAACAATATGTGAAACATCAAAAACATTTAAATTTAGAAACGGAGACGGTATATGCGGGGCCATAGATTGCCTCTGAACGTGCATCCTTATTTATTTCCTAGCTTAGGGTTGGCTCTAACTTGGATATCCGCAGCTCGACCTGCACATCGAGCCCAATGCGTGAGGATCAAATTTTAGCTCCGCTCGAATATTGCTCCAGTCTTGACGGGCAAGAAAAAAAGAGACTGGACACTAACAGCGGAGCAACAGATTGCGTTGGATGGTTTCTTGATTCAAAAAGGGAAAAAATAGAGTGTTTGTTCAAAAATATTTGATACCATAGAAGCCGATCGATAAAGATCCTAACAACTGGACTTCGGCACGTAAGTCGTAACCGAGTTGGACTCCCGCTGTTGCGGCCGGCCGCGTTCACGAGCACCAGTCCAGCGCGCGCACGACGCCCGCTCTCGCGCCATATAAAGACACAGCGCACTGCCGCCGCTCCCCACCCACAAGCAAACCCTCCACAACACCAGCGCGATTAGATCTATCTCTCTCTTCCGCACACACACCGCCACAACCAAACCCTAGTACAGCGTGCTTCCTCTGAAGCTCATTGCTCCATGGACGCCGATGATTCCGCCGATCAGTCCCACCGCCGCCGCTCCGACCTCGTGGAGGAGGACGAGATCGAGGAGGGCGAGTTCGTCGCCGGCTCCGACACGGACGACGACACCCGCTACTTGTTCCAGGATCGCCGCGACGGCGTCCAGGATGAGGGCCGGCCGGAGATTAAGCGGCGCCGCCTTGAAGGCATCGTCGTCGTAGATCGAGGTGCCCTGCCTTCGCCCACGCCCTCGTGCGAGTGCGACTCGGACGGGACCAACAGCAATATCGGCACCGACGATGCCGGCGCGGCCACACTCCGGCAGAAACTGCTCTTTCCCTGCCCCGTCTGCCCGAGGGAGTTCAGTAGCAAGAAGGCGGTGTGCGGCCACATGCGCGTCCACGATCTGCACGGACGCCAGCAGGAGCAGGGGAACAGGGAGCGGCCACTGGTGGCGCCAGCGATCAGCGCTGGTTGGGCCGTGACCGGCAAGCGGGGCTCCGTCGGCGGCAGGTCCGTTTCCCCCGAGAGCAAAGGAGTGGTCGATTCCATGGCCATTGTGGTCTCAAAGCCGGTGATAGACGCTATGCCCATTGCGTTCGCGAGCAGGTGCAGCAGCGTCGAGCCGAATCCTCCCAATGACGACGCCATGGCCATCGTTGTCGCGTCATCAGACAACCCTACCAACCAGGTCGGTGTGGACCCGCCCTGTTCGCCTCAGTTCCAGGAAGGTCACCAACACGCCGCGCCTCAGGTCAACGCCGTCAACCCTCAGCCTGCCGTCGCCCAAGGTCAACTCGCAGCTGCGCCGCCGCCGCAAATCTTCACCGGCCTCCAGCTCGCCGCGCAACAAGTTCAGCGCGCTGCGCCACCTGCACGGGACGAGCAAGGCTGGTGGGTCTGCAAAGAGGAAGGGTGCGATAAGCGGTACGCCACGCACCAGGGACTCGGCGGCCACATGGCCAGCCACAAGAACAGGGAGAACAGCGAAGCCGCGGCCGCGGGTCTCCACCTTGGCGTCGGCGGCGCGTCATGCGCCAAGCCGGCGAAGTTGCACCCGTGCAAACATTGCCCCAAGGTGTTCACCTCGGGAGTTCAGCTTGGAGGTCACATGAGGAAGCACTACGATGGCAAGGTGATCCCGAAGAAGCGCGGCGCTGGAGCCAAGGTGTCCGCCGGCGAGCTCGCGTCGGCACTGGCACTGTCTCTGCCGATGGCGCCCGCCGCCATGGAAGCTGCAGCGCCGGTTCCCGAAGTGGCGGCACCGGTTGTGTTAAGGATCTTCGGCGTCAACATTGTGCCGGTGCCACCTTCTGCGGCCGCGTCTGTCGTGACGGAGACGGATCAGAGCTCCGCGGCGTTTATCAACAACATCCATCAGTAGATCGACGAGTACTAAGGAAACTAGATTTGCCAGGATTTGTACAACAGATACCCTTTTTTAGATCACAAATACTATATTTGATAGGAGTATTACATATAGTGTATTGTCATTTAATCTCATTTGTATCAAATCACAGTTTCGTATATACTTCCATATATGGGGACAGCTCCAATTTTGCGCCCTTTGGAATCAATAAACATATCTCTATGACTATGTATCTTTCTAAAATCAGTACAATGTATCTTCTACGTGGACTGTTGACTTCGGTTTTTCTATCCGTTGAAATTTTAGTAGTCATGGCCCATTGAGTTTTTTTTTTAAACGAGCCAAAAGCTTTACCTTTCATATAAAGACCATTGAGCTTGATTGTATGTTATGTACATCGAGTATAAGCGGGATCGCCTGCCTGTTCACGCCACGTATCGCACTCGTGTCGCGTTGCTTGAATCAAGTTCAAGCTAGAACTCGTTTTGGTGTAAGATTATTTTTTGTTTCAACTAGTATTACCTCCACATTGATAGTGGGAGAGTTGTATCTTCTAATAAGTGCACCTCTTCTACACTCACTAAATGAGTAAAAATATGAGCAGTTCGGGCCAGGGGCGAAGCCAGCCGAGAAGAGGACTGGGGTCATCTCTCTTGCATCGGTGTCATCTTATACAAATGATCACTTGCTTTCACTAATTTACCAAGGATTTGCTTTGGGTCATAGGGGTCATTTGACCCCACTGATTGCACCTAGCTCCGCCCCTGGTTCGGGCATGCGTCATTGTCGTCTGCCTTTCCACGCCACGTATCGCACTCGTGTTGCGTTGCGTGAATCAAGTCAAATTAGAACTTGATATGGTGAAAGATTTTTTTTTTGCTGGACTAATACTGACTCCACATTACTAGTGGGGGAGTTGTATCTTCTAATAAGTGTAGCTCTTCAACTCTCACTAAATGAGTACAAATATGAGTAGTTTACGCATGTGCTGTTGTCGCCCGCCTTTTCACGCCACATATCGCACTCGTGCCACGTTGCGTGAATCAAGTTCCAGTCAGAACTTGTTTTGGTGAAAGATTATTTTTCGAACTTGTTTTGGTGGAAGATTATTTTTCGCTAGATGCATCAACTCTGTGTGTACGTGTCAACACGCATGTGCATGCTTTGGCACCTGTAATGTTTTTTTTACTGTGTGACGCTTACATTCTATGTCAGGCTATAAAGAACAAAACGGATGGACCAAGAATACACAACTTATTCTCTTTCTTTTCCTAATTACGTTGCTATGCTCCTTCTGGTGACCACGTGCATGGTTGTACCAGAGGGCAGAATCTCAAGAAATCTCCGAAATCCCATTTCTTGAGATTCTACACCGGAAGAGAGTCGATAAGGTTTTTAAAAATTGTCTTGGCGAGACTTCTCGCTTCCGTTAGATCTACCGACCTTTGTCTACTTTATCTTCACGGACATGCTCAACGATATTGTCGTGAATTTTTCCCCGTCAACGCGTTTATGCTACTTGCTTAATATTCCATCTGTTTGCCCTACTTTTTGATTTCACATATAGATCTTCACTGGTCCTAACTAACGGTTGGCAAGCGATCCCCTATTCTTCATCCCGAAGATCAAACCGCCCAGAGCCGGAGCGATCATTCCAGCAAGTAGATCTGTTAGTAATTTGTCAGATGTGGTTAGATTCACTTAGAGCATCTCCACCGGCGGCCCCTAAAGCATCCACATAGGCCTATTGGGGTGTCGGACAGCAAAATTCGCCCCACCGGCACTCCCCATCGGTCCGAACCGACCCAAATTCTGTCCGGCACCACCGACCCGGCCCCCAACTTTGGAGGCCCTCTCGGGGGTGCCAGACAGTGGCCGGTCAAGCGCCCCGACAGGTGGAGCCCGCCTGCCAGTGACACGAGGGAGGCAAAGCGGCTGGTCAAGCAGAGTAATGGGTTCGGCGGTTTCCAAAACTCCTGCAGCTTTCCCATGTGCCGCCGTGTGGCCTGCCTATTCGTTACCGGCATTAATGTCGGCGGTGTCTCGGCCGCTTCGCCTGCCTACTGGCCCCCTTTTATAGCGCACTGCTTCCGCACCGGCCCCGTACTTGCTCCGGCTGCTCTCTCTCCCCCTCCTTCTCTCTCCCCGCCGCTGCAGATGGTGAACAACGACGAGGCCGAGGGCTCGAATGTCAGCAACGAGGTCTACCGCAGTCACAGCCTCGTCACCGACGAGGTGTGGCTTTTCGAGCAGTACGATCTGTACGTAATGGTCGACTACCGCCTGCCAAAGAAGTGGCGGCTGAGCCCCGCCGGCCGTGTCGTCCCACCGCTGCCCCAAGGATGGGAGTTCAACCTCCGCATCCTCGAGAGGCGGGACAGGATGACGGTGGAGCAGCGGTGCCACCCGGACAACCCCGCCACCAACTATGCCGCGTGGTTCCACCGCTTCCGCCAGGAGAGGCAAGCCGCCCTCGACCAGTGGGATGGCACAGAGCGCTGCGCGACGGAGCGCCGCAAGGAATGGTGGCGTGGCCGGACCCTAGACGGCGTGCTCGCCTGGGCGTGCCAGCGTGAGGCTGGAGCCGCAGTTGCCCCGGTGCCGCCGCGCCAGACCACGCCACGGGCAGCGCCGCGCACCGTCAAGGAAGAGCCGGGCGTCAAGCTGGAGCGCAGCGTCAAGCAGCCGAGCAAGCTCGCCGCCGTGAAGGAGGAGCCCAGCGTCAAGCGGTGCCCCAACGTCGCCGCCATGAAGGAGGAGCCCCAACCCGAGCCCGAGGAGGATCTGCCCAAGGGCTGGCGGGTTCCATCCCCTCTCCGGGACGCCGCTGGGGATGGAGACACGCCGGGGTTTACCGCGGCGCTCCTGCGCTCCGCCAATGACCCCATGCCACCACCGCGCCACCCTGCTCGACCCCGACGACTGCCCGGGCTACTACCTGGCGATGCGTGCGTCGCTGGAACAGCAGCCGGCAGCGCCACGGCGTCCAGCGGCCGTCGTGAAGGAGGAAGCAGAGGCAGGGCCGTCGCAGCAGTAGCCAGAAGGCACCGGCGTCATCTACCTCTCCGACGACGACTAGATGGCGGCTAGGATTAGGCAATTTTTCCTTCAAACCTATGTAAAATATATCCAAATTGGAATGAAGATTGCCCCTTTTGCTATGTTTTGTCCAATTTAAATTTCGGCCGCATTTTGATTTGGGGTCTGCCGGTGAGGGAGGCGCACGAAATTGGCCGGACAGGTGACCGGCACCTCCCAAATCGTGTTCACTTTGGGTAGTGCCGGACCATTTTTAGGAGCCACCGGTGGAGATGCTCTTATGCATATTGCATATGTGAAGTTGCGAAAATTGCTTAAATTTCCAACAGACACAACATCTCAAACCAGCTTGCGAACAGCCTGTTCGGATCTCACGTCAGTTAGCCACGGTCGCTGATCCGGTGGTCCCACCTGAAACAAACTCCCGTCTCGCAGACTGCTACGGACTTCAAACGTCCTCAAGTCCGGCACACGCGTGACCCGATCCGATCCGCTGCACCCCCAACGTCAGCGACCACTCGTGCGGCTCACGTCACAAACTGACACGCGTCCCCTTCACCACAAATCTCGTGCGGTCACTCACCATTTACCTGCCTCACCCGATCCTCCCGCTAACTTAGGACGATGCTACATCGTGGTCGACCACGATCTGACTTACAGCGAGGTCAGTCCGAACATGCCAAAAAGGAAAGAAAACGATTCGCAGAAGGGAAAGAATTCCCGCACGCTTGACCCAGGACAAGTGGCCCAGGTGCGTTTTTGGCCAGGCGCCTGTCACGGCCTAGGTGGTGGCCCATGATGGCAAAGCCCAGCCCAGTCCAGAGAGGGCGTGAGACACTGGCCCGGACATTGCGGCGAGAGGACGGCATCGATACTTTACTTAAGGAGGCGTCTTCTTCCTGATGAAGTTGAACAGAATTGATGTATCTCATTGATCTACCGTGTAATTCCTCCCTCTAAATCCATATTGTACCTCCGAACCTGTGATTTCTATATGGATCATAAGTAAGGTCGTAACAATTGGTATCTTGAGCCTCGTTTCGATTCACCGGAGCTTTGCTTGATCTGTAAATCCGACCGCGGTAGGCGGCGATTCTCTGAATTGCTGCTGTAAAACCCATCCTTCGGTTCGATCGCGGGCCGAGGTCGTCGATCTGGCGCCCAGGAAGAATCCCACTGTGGTGGAAACCCAGATCGCGACGGCCATGGCGACGGTGGGGGAGCAGAACACCGTCACCAACTCCAAGCTCGACGATCTCGTCGCCCAAGTACAGTCGCTCGCGGGATGATGAAGTCCGTCAACGACACCACCTCTGACCTCGCGAAGAGTACAGCGCTCCTCCAACTCCACGCTGAGGACACGGCATCGCGCATCGGCATCCTGGAGTCGTGTTCCGAGCCAATCACGCCGACGACCACCGTCGTGCGCACCGACGCCGACAAACAGCCCCAAGGGCGCCGCGATGCAGGTGTGGCAAGGGGGCAGGACCCGGGGGTCAATCGACCTCCCGATCCTCCTCCCGCTAACGGTATGTCTTGGCCTGCATCTCTTCTGTTCGATCGCGAGCCTGACTCAGATGGCACGTGTAACTACTCGCACCGTCCCTTCACTAGCACACCTAAGATGGATTTTCCGAAGTTTGACGGTGATGATTATCAGATTTGGATCGATAACTGCAACCTATACTTCGAGATTTACGGTGTTTCTGCGCACATGAAAGTAAAATTTGCGGCTCTGAATATGATAGGCAACGCTGCTCTGTGGCTTAAAACTGAGCAAAAGCGGCACAAATTCGTTCACTGGGACGATTTGTGTGCAGCAGTTCTAGCTAGATGGGGCAAGAGTAACCACACATTTTACATGCGCCAGATGTTAGTTGTTCGGCAGACTAGTACAGTAGAGGAGTACACCACACGATTTGACATCCTTAAACACCAGTTACTGTTAGAGGATCCCTACACTAGTGAGGTGTTCTTCGTCGAGCGCTACATAGATGGCTTGCGTACTGATATTCGTACTGCAGTTGTTTTACATCGTCCAGTCGACACAGAAACTGCCGGTTTGTTGGCTCAATTGCAGGAAACTGAATTGGAGGTGGAGCAGCCGTCAAGCCATCACAAGAGCTCTCACCGAGACAAGCCTCGTCAGTACCACCATAATACTGACAGGCACAAGGCTGTACGAGCTGAAGAACACAAGAAACCTGACGGGCATCGTTGGGACGAGAAGCTAGAAGCACTTCGAGCATATCGTAAAGCCAAGGGTCTCTGCTTTACGTGTGGAGAGAAATGGAGCCGCACACACAAGTGTCCTGATCAGATACCCTTGCACATTATTGAGGAACTTCTGGAAGTGCTGCAGAGCGATGAGGATGACAGTAAATCGCAGGATAATGGTTCTTCTAGCTCAGACAGTGATCTCTGTCTTTTGGCTCCTCTGGCAGAACAATCTCAGAAGAAGCAACGACGTACTATGAGGTTACATGGGATGATCGACAAGCAGCACGTGCTCATTCTGGTGGATTCTGGAGCAAATGCATCATTCGTGAGCACAGAACTGGCTGACAAGTTAGACCGTCCATTGGTGGATGCCACACCAGCTCGATTTGTGGCTGCTAATGGAGCTTCCCTAGTCAGTGCAAAAATGTTACCTCAGTTACCGTGGTTGTGCCAGGGCCACTCCTTTGTGCAGGATTTCCAAGTGCTGCCCTTACCATGCTATGATATGATATTGGGTGCTGACTGGCTGGAGCAGCATAGCCCTATGTGGGTGCACTGGAAGAAACGCTGGATGAAATTCACACACAACAACAGAAGGATTCAGTTGAAGGGCATTACTGACAGCTCGAGTGACTGTCGACCGGTATCCGCAGCTAAACTCCACGGTCTTCTTCGCAGGGGAGCCATTGTGGAGTGTGTGCAAGTGCAACCCATACATCAGGAGCAGGAATTGAATTCGCTGACGTCCAGTACTGAAGTTACCGCAGTTCCAGTGCCAGTTCAGCAGGTTTTGGAGGAATTTGAGACCCTGTTTGGTGATCCAACTGAACTACCACCTCGGCGTGATTGTGATCACAAGGTGCCACTGATGCAAGGTGCCCAACCTGTAAATGTAAGACCATACAGATACACACCTCATCAGAAAACAGAAATTGAAAGGCAGGTGCAAGCAATGCTGAAACATGGCACTATCAGGCGCAGTTCCAGTCCATTTGCTTCACATGTGCTCTTGGTACGCAAGAAGGA
The DNA here is from genome assembly GCA_947311845.1 of Poa pratensis. Classification (NCBI taxonomy): domain Eukaryota; kingdom Viridiplantae; phylum Streptophyta; class Magnoliopsida; order Poales; family Poaceae; genus Poa; species Poa pratensis. The sequence goes on along the minus strand of CAMZMU010000061.1, from coordinate 36,842,802 downwards.
TGGCACATGGAGATTTTGTGTGGATTATCGTCAGCTCAACAACATCACTATCAAAAATAAACATCCTCTGTCAATTGTGGATGAACTCCTTGATGAACTGGCTAGAGCCAAGTGGTTCAGCAAATTGGATTTGAGTTCTGGGTATCACCAGATTCGTATGGCCGAAGGAGAAGAGCATAAAACTGCATTTCGCACACACCAAGGGTTATATGAGTTCATGGTCATGCCTTTTGGCTTAACTGGAGCACCAGCCACCTTCCAGAGTGCTATGAATCTGCTCTTTGACAAATTACTGCGCCATGGTGTCCTTGTTTTCATGGACGACATCCTCATATACACTCCAACTCTTGAGTCACACCTGGAGCTCCTTCGACAAGTGCTGACTATTTTGAAAGAGAACAAGCTGATGATTAAGAAGTCCAAATGCTTATTTGCCCAACCACAATTGGAATACCTGGGGCACATTATCAGTGGAGAGGGTGTAGCCACTGACCCTACAAAGGTGTTGGCAGTTCAAAGCTGGCCGGTTCAGAGGAATCTGAAGGAATTGAGAGGCATCTTGGGGATGACAGGCTATTATCGCAAATTTATCAAGAATTATGGGATCATTAGTCGAGTCTTGACAGATATGTTAAAAAAGGGCATCCAGTTTCAGTGGACACCAGCTGCCGATGAGGCCTTTCGAGCTCTTAAACATGCTCTCACTCAGGCCCCAGTGTTGGCTGTGCCTGACTTCTCCCAGCCATTTGTGCTCGAAACAGACGCCTGCCAGACAGGGATTGGGGCGGTCCTTATGCAGAAAGAGCATCCCATAGCATATCTCAGCAAGTCATTGTGTCCCAAGAACCAGATGCTCTCGACATACGAGAAGGAGTGCTTGGCTATCCTTCTTGCCGTGGAAAAATGGCGCCCATATCTGCAGTGCCAGGAGTTTACCATTCGCACTGATCAGAAAAGTCTGCTCCATCTCACTGAGCAGCGTTTGATGACAGGCATGCAACACAAGGATTTTGTCAAGTTATTGGGACTCAACTACAAGATCCAATACAAAAAGGGCATTACTAATTTGGCTGCAGATGCGCTGTCCCGCCGTGATCATGACAACTCCATCCTGGCTATATTCTCCGCAGAACCAACTTGGTTACAAGTCCTGGCAGAGGGATATGCAGGTGATCCTGCAGGCTGCAGCCCAAGCATTGCTGACTGAGTTGAGCCTCTCCTCCTCCAATGACAAGGGGTACTCACTGGACCAGGGTGTTATTCGTTTTCGAGGTCGCATCTGGGTAGGCAACAATACTACAGCACACAACCATATCATTCAGTCTCTGCACTCCAGTGGCATTGGATGTCATTCTGGTGTGTTGGCTACATACCAGAGGGTGAAAAGGATGTTTGCCTGGCCTAAGATGAAACAAACAGTGCAAGCCTATGTCAGTTCTTGTTCTATCTGTCAACAAGCTAAGGTAGAACACACCAAATTGCCTGGCCTCCTGCAGCCTCTGCCCATTCCTCCATTCCCATGGCATACAGTGAGTCTGGATTTTGTGGAAGGGCTTCCCAAATCTCATGGATTTGATGTGATTCTGGTAGTAATTGACAAGCTGACCAAGTATGCCCATTTTCTCACTCTGAAACACCCCTTCACGGCTGGACAAGTTGCTCAAACCTTCCTTGATGGCATTTATAAACTGCATGGTCTGCCTAAATGCATCATCTCCGATCGAGATAAAGTGTTCACTAGCAATCTGTGGCAAGAGTTGTTCAAATTGACAGACACCCAGCTCATGATGAGTTCTGCATATCATCCCCAAACTGATGGTCAGACCGAGCGTCTGAATCAATGTCTGGAAGGGTTCCTTCGCTGCTCTGTACACGCCAAGCCTTCCCAGTGGTCAAAATGGCTTCCTCTGGCCGAGTATTGGTACAACACGTCATACCATTCTGCTCTTCAACGTTCTCCGTTCGAGACACTCTATGGACATGTGCCCAGGCATTTTGGCATCCCTGATGAGACACAGGTGTCCTCTTCCGAGCTGGACACTCTGCTCTAGGAACGCGCGGTCACCATGTCCCTGCTTCAACAGCAACTGTTGCGTGCACAAGCCAGGATGCGCAAGCAAGCTGATAAACATCGAGTCGAGCGTGTCTTCGATGTTGGTGACCAGGTATACCTAAAGCTGCAACCTTACATTCAGACCTCTATCGCGCACCGCAGCACTCAGAAATTGGCGTTCAAGTTCTACGGGCCATACAAGATCACAAAACGTGTGGGTGCTGTGGCGTACAAGCTCGCATTACCAGCTGGCAGCCGCATCCACGACGTCGTTCATGTGTCACAACTCAAACGGCATCTACCTCCGGCACATCAGGTTAGTGATGATCATGCTGTTTTCCTCCTTGATCATGCGGTGATCATGCAGCCACTGGCGGTGTTGGCGCAGCCACTGGCGGTGTTGGCCACTCGCACCATTCAGCGTGGGGGCGTGGCGGTGGAGCAAGTGCGCGTGGCCTGGGACGAAGCAACACCACCGACGAGCACCAGGGAGGATGCCGCTGTTCTGAAGATGTTCTTCCCAGCAGCACTGGCTTGGGGACAAGCCAACTCTCAAGGAGAGGGGCATGTCACGGCCTAGGCGGTGGCCCATGATGGCAAAGCCCAGCCCAGTCCAGAGAGGGCGTGAGACACTGGCCCGGACATTGCGGCGAGAGGACGGCATCGATACTTTACTTACGGAGGCGTCTTCTTCCTGATGAAGTTGAACAGGATTGATGTATCTCATTGATCTACCGTGTAATTCCTCCCTCTAAATCCATATTGTACCTCCGAACCTGTGATTTCTATATGGATCATAAGTAAGGTCGTAACAGCGCCCAGGCCCCAGGATTCACGCGACCAAGGAGTTTCTTCCTCCTCCCCTCGCTGCCAGCCTCTGTACACAGGAAACCTAGCTCGTCCCCAAGAAATCCAGAGAGTTACATCCCTGCAAAGAGAAGCATCACCTGAAAAATCACTTCTGTGCTCCCTCCGACCCTATTTCCCCAGGTTTCAACAACAAAACAGTACATAAAAACCTGATGTAGATCAAAAACTTTACATCATCCCAAACCATAGATATATCTACACAGATCCTACTGATTGCAGCTCAAATCTGGAAGCAGAAGTTACAGAAAAATGATCTAAAAAGTTTCAGCAAGCAGAAGACTCAGGAAAAACAGATGTAAGTTCTTCAAATCAACATCCAATGCTGCCATGACCTCCTTCCCTCAAATCAACTAGTAGATGATACACAATTTACATCCCTGTAATCATGTAGATATAAAATCTTGTCAAAAACGTGAACAAATTTGCAGACCAAATAACTGGGACATTTCTTGTGAATTATATGTAAAAAGGTACAAAATTGGGGAAATTTTTTTTGGAGAAAGCTGTGAAAAAACATATCCATTTGCTTGTGAAAAAATGTGGTGTAAGAATTTCGTGGGATTTTCTTACCAAATAGTACCATGAGGACTTGCTACCCAAACTAGCAAGTTTCTGAAACTAGTCTTACATCATGCTTGATCTGAACCTTGCACAAACCTTCTAAGTTTAGATGATCCATATACTTTTTCAATTGAAAGTAAAGTTTAGATGATCCAGATGCTATCATGCTACTGTAATTTTACATCAGTTGAAAAAACCCTTATTAAAAAACAAAAATCACTAAGGTTTTCTTACACCAGTCTGTCAATTTCATCTACTACCATGTTTTTACTCAAGCTGTAAATTTACATCTGGATCATTTGAACTGTAAAAATTTGAGTGTAAAATAGAAATCTCTCAAGCTTCAGATATAACTACAGAAAACTGCAGTAGTTTTCACATCTGCCATATTTATGAAAAACTTACAGTAGATGTAACCATATACCCATGTGTTTTAGAAGTACATGCATGTAAGACAATTGCAGTAAAGGTATCTTACATGCTTATGACAGTACCAGACCCCCGATTTGACGAAAATCTAGCAAAGTAATCAAACTACAAGTACCATGTATTTTCGAACTCGCATATAACCAAGCTTACAGTAGATGTAAACATACATCCAAGCGGTGTAGAATTATATCAATGGATAATAAAATATTAGGCTCGTGACAGTATCAAACTCCCGATTAGACGAAAAACTAGCAAATACCCAAACTGCCATCTCCTTTTCTATATTTTCTTACTGCCATATACCCAAACTAACAATGCCATCTCTTTTTCTTACTTTGTGGTTACTTCCCTTGCTATTTAAGGTACATAGCAAAATTTAGGCTGCTAACATGGGGACAAGTCTTACTTACATTTGAAGAGTAGAATTGCAGAAACTAAGTACATTACTTGCTGCCAAATAAAAGTTACTTCTCATCGTTAAACAAGCTATCTGATGCCAACAAAAGAACAACAAAAGAAATTATATGCATGTATAGCTGGCAGTAATGGTTTCTAACATGCTTAATACAGTACCAGAACCCCCCGCCGCCGATTAGACGAAAATCCAGCAATATAATTGAACTGCAAGTTACCATGTAATTTCATTCTGGCAGCTATACATGGATAACATACAGCTATCTGATACCAACAAAGAAAATTACTTGCTGCAACAGTTACTTCTTATAAATTTTGTTCTCAGCAGTTTTATTTGGATTCAAATTTGAACACAAAGCAAAAATTGTAGCTCAAGCTAAGAAACAGTTTTTCGCAAAGATGGAACTGCTGGACTGACAAGATCTTCTTGACCCTGCATTACAATGACACGGAAAAGAAAGTAATAAGTTAGAGAATGATCTGTTGTAAGTAGTATCAAAAACGAGTTGATTGTTTTGCCTGTTTGAGAAGAAATAAAATCAATTGAGGATGTGAAAACAATGCATGTAAGGAAAAGAAACACAAAAAGGTAAAATTCCTAATGGATGTTGATTTTGAATTTTTTTTTTTAGTAAAAGTAACTTTTATCAAAACTGAGAATGATCACTAATGAATTTACACAAAAAATTATTGCAGATCTAATGGATGTCGATTTTGAACATGGAGGCATTGATCTTAATGTTCGCCTTGAGAAAGAAAATGATGCTGGTTTCCATGTCAATTTACAAAGCAATTCAGCTCAAGCACCGGATGATGGAGGCATTGGTGGGCATGATACTACTGAACCAGCTCCACCTGGAGTCCTGGACCAACTTTGGTTGACACGTGCACCACTTTAGACACCAGGGCGACTGTTGGTTCAGGTGTGCCTACGGGTGACACTGTACCTACTGAGGATAGTGGCAGCGATGGCGAGGTCCAGTCTACACCTGAAGGATTTACACCCCGGACACCGTTCGTGGGCACGAAGTTTGATTATCAGGAGCAGCCAAAAAATACACCTGAAGCAAAAAAAATTGTGCAATCTGCAAGGGGTGTAACATGTATGTGAGGTTTCGGATATGTTGTACAACTCTATTACCTAATCTCCTATACAAGAAAATAAGGAAAAAACATATGAGCGATGTAAATTGTGTAGATCATGAATAAAAAAGAAATTGTACTACTCTATTCCTTGCTATCTGCATCTATGGTTTGCATAAATCCTTATTGTGCATTACTTATGTGGCATGTATATTTAAAAAAATAGGAATGTACGATGTTAAAGGGAAAATCGTTTCATTATAGTGGTGATGTAAAAATTCATGGGTGGCTACATCAGAACTGAAGCTTTTATACTAAACTAGATGGACATGAGGAAGCATCGAGCAATACAAAGTAATCACCAAAAAATGATGCTCTAACCCAGAGCAGTTATCACTTACATATACAAAAGAGGGGAAAATTGTGGAATAAACATCTATGCTAGATCTCTTGGACAACCAAAAAATAACATCTAGACAGTAGCTTTTTTCACATCTACCATGTTGGAGATAACATGCCATGTAAGACGCCTTGTAAGACGCCACGTTGTCGATCATGTAAGACGCCATGTAAAATCTAGTGGTACTTTTGCACTTACGCATGGTAGCATAAGGGGGTTTTGAATAAAAAATAGGAAAAGAAAGAGTTAAAAAGGAAAAGAAATTAAACTGTAGAGTGCTCACAGTAGGTGCAGCTGTGTCCCTGTTGTCGTTTTCAGCATCTTCAGTTTTTGCTTCTGCTTTAGGAGTGGTTTTTTTTTACCTTAATTTAGTTTCTTCCTGAACAAACTCAGCTTGCCATGGACCTTCATGGATGCAACTTCTGCCTTGATTTTTCTGTTGCTTCTAGGCTTCATCTCTGTGGAAACTATGATAATTACATGCAACATAAGTGGCTTGGGGCAGATGGGGAGAAAAAAATCTCACACGCACAAAAACTCCATTGGAGAAATGATATTTGTGAACAGAAAAAACATTAACCAAAACACATCTTACATGCAGAGTTTTTTTGCATCTCACATCTGAAGAAAGCATAATTTGCGTCATGGTGCTGTGAAAAACGCATGTGTATTCGCTGGTGTAGAGGCTGCGATCTAGTACATAAACATGCTATGCATAATAACATCTAAAAACCCTATGAGGCAGTGCTAAAAAAATATTTCAAGGCTAATCTGGAAAAAACATATCAGAAAATTGATAAATACCTACGGTGGCTTTTTACATCTGGGTGAACTTAGACGCAACTCTGAAACAAACAAAACAAGGATCTGTAGCTTTACACCCCATGCTAGTTCTCTCTGAATATGCTATGCACCAGTGAATTTTGAGTGTACTATCTGTAGATTACCCTTTTTTACACCACCATGCTTGACTTCCCTGGAAACTGCTATGCGTAAGTGAAGTTTGAACGCATAAATTCTGTAAACAATTACTGGAAGTTCACACCCCATGCTAGTTCTCTCTGAATGTGGTATGCATCATGCGGATGAGCATCTGCAACCAAAACCAGCTAACTGTCGAACTGACATCTGATACCTAACAAACGACTAAGATGGCTTTGTACATCGTGTTGAATTTACATGCAGCCCCGACGAAACACACAGGGATCATAGGGCATAAGCATCTGCAAACCAGCCCCGAAATCGAAATTGCATCTATGCCTGTGTAGGGCTGACATGCAAACTCTCGACGACGAGCAAAAGGAGGTCGCGTACACACAAATCATCTCCAACCATTTGAGACGTAAATCGCCGCATCGGCTCCGACAAAAAATACACAGTAGCTCGAAGATCTGTGGTTACCTATATGAGATCCTCCCGGGAATCCTTCACGGCTAAGAGCACTCGCGTGCGGCGGCGGCTATCTCGGTGCCGGACCCCTCGATGCGGCGGCGGCTATCTCGGTGCTGGAGTCCCTCTTCCTTCACCTCCTAGTGCTTCTCCAGCTTCGTTCCCTTCCCCCTCGCTTCCTCTAATCGACGGCGCAGTAGCCCGTCGATTCCCTCCGACTGCACGGGGCGAATCGCCTGAGGAGACGCCGGCGAAATCTCCAGGAGAAGGCGCGGGCGACCGAGACAGGGAGTGGAATGGGGGTTTCACTCTCCCCGCCCAGTTAATTGCTACGTGCACACGACCCCATCGTGTCTGGAAGCAACGACGGATCACGCGCGCCGTCCGATCTTCATCGCGTGGACGCGACGAGTGAGCTCGCGATAAGGCAGAACGAGGTCAACCAAGATAAAGAAATTGCGGCTAACTTACTTCGATTCGCTGGGTGCACCGCCTCTTTGGTCCACAGGTCACTGAAATGGGGGCCCGGTAACGTCTACTGTAAAAAGTCTCCCGAGCTTTCCCTCCTAAACATCTGGAAGCAAAGCAGCATCAGCAAGCTGCAGCTGCAGAGTAGACCAGCGACTGCAGCTCGGGAGCGCCCGTTTAACCGGAGAGGGGACCTCGAGCTCTCCTTCTTCCTCTCTGTGCAGGTATGTGCGCTTCTGTGCGAGCGATTTAAGAATTATTGTTCTGGGGCGGCGAATTATGCTCCTCCTTTACCATTCATTCCTTCCGAGCTGCGTGAGCTGAATGGGGAATCGGAGCGGTAGACGAGATTTCCTCGCTCCGTAAGAGTGCTGGCCTGCTATAATCGTTGCTGCTCCTGCTATCCCTGCCTCAATTTCAGCTCTTGCTTTGCTTGCTTCTGAATATCTGATGACCAGTCAGCTAGCCTAGGTCAGCTCCTGGGGATTTGTTTGGGGCTTTCCCCCATTCTCTCTGCCTGGCTCTGGCTGCCTCCGATTTCCCATTTTCTCCGCCCGTGGAATGGCCTGTTCTTGTGTGATTCTGGTGTGGCTGTTCACCGGGAGTGTGAATCTGTGGCTATATGCTTGTTTGATAGGCAGAATTTATTCTAGCCGTGTTGTAGTACTGTAGTAACAAGAAACTTGACCGTTGGCTGGTAAGAGTAGAGCAGGCTAATTCTTGAGATTGTGGATTCGGACAGAGGAGAGAGCAAGCACGACGTGTTGAGTGAAATATGGTTATCTACTGATTGAATCCACAACCTGTGCCTTCTCTAACAATCCATGACTGCACTACTAATCAAGCAAGTCCACATGTTTTTCTTTCATGATAGGGAGCAAAGCAGATTGATGGATGCAGCAGGTACCTCCAAGAGAGGCCGCCGTCCTAGCAAGGTGGGCTCTGCCTGCCAATTGTTGGTTCTTTAGTGGTCAGTGAGTTGCCAAGGTTGGTGTTCTACTGATATGTGTTTTCTTGTTTTTGGATTTTGACAGCCACAGAAGCTGAGGTTCAAACCAAAAGTGCCATCACAGAAGCGGAAAAAGACAACTGCACGAAAGTACACCCCTTCGCTTGAGCTGCTAGCAATATCTCTCAACTTTGTCCATCTAGCATGTTACAACTTACATAAGCATGCATACTCTGCTCTTTCAGGCCACAGCTGGAAGAGACAAAACCAGTTGATGAAGAGTTACTCAAGACACTGAGGGTAAGTGATTATTCATGTGTTATATCCTTGGGATTGGTGTCAGACATAGTAGTATACAGTGGTTGTTTCCTCAGGAGCAATTTGCTCTTTCCTTTCTAGGGCTGACCGTTTGTTTGCTTGTTATTTTCTTTTCAGACAGGCCGAGGAGATGCAAAAACCTTGCGAGTTATAAAAGGTTGGTCTGGATTCCCTTGCTACCACATGTTTACTTAGATCTGAAGTTGGTTATTAAGATTGAAGGGAAGAATGCACATAACATCAACATTTAATCAGTAATCTTTCTTAAACATGACAATGCCTATAATTTATGCTCTTTGCAGATGAGCAATCAGCACAGAACTCCGGCTCAACGGTTTCATCTGCAGCTGGGGTTAGCTTACCACCTATGGAGTCAGGAGGGCAGAATCGAGGTCAACCTGTGAGTTTACCAAAAAGTTCTCAAACTCAACCTTACTCCGTTACAAAAAAAATGCAGTTATTTGTTATGAGTCGTGACAGACAAATGACTTGTGTTCCTCTTTGCTCTGTACCTGCTTTGGCAGAAGAAGGCACTTCGAATCCCCCGAGCCTTTCCTGTTGCTGCCAATCCAGGTGAATTTGAGACTTCGTTCAGTCCAAAAAAAATACCAAAACTTTCCACTAGGAATTGTCATCGGGTTCTTTTAAACTTTTAATGGTTAACAGAGAGGTTCTACGGTTATGAAGACGACGATGACGACGACGAAGATGATAATAATGTTGAGTTACAGGAGTCTCTCCCAAGCTCAACTGAATGTGAATCTTCTGTCCATCCCGCAGAAGAGCTCAATCTGCGCGTAGGCTTCCCTCATCCCTACACCATTTCCTTGATATTGTCTGGCGTCACTTATGTAAGTTCGCTATTTGGGACGAACAGGAACACGACGACAAAACAAGAATGTTCTTATTCCAGTTGCCGAAGTCTCTTCCTTTGCTAAGAAGATCATCCACTGTAGTTCAAAGGAATGGAAAGGCCATTGTCAAGGAGGTGAAAGAAGGATACAATCTGAATGATCTGCCAGGGGGGTATATGGGCAAGATGCTGGTGTACAAGAGCGGCAAGGTCAAGATGAAGTTGGGCGATGCCACGTTTGATGTTAGTTTACGCCTTCGTCATTTATCTCCTCACAATCTTGCAAGATATCTCCATATGCATGGGGCTTACTGCTTTTGGTTCTTTCTTTGCAGGTAAACCCAGGAACTGAATGTGGGATGACACAACACGTAGTAGCTATGAACACTAAAGAGAAACATTGTTGCCAATTAGGGGAGATCGAGAAACGGCATGTCGTCGTGACTCCAGATGTCAACTCTCTCACGAATGACAAAAGGGGTTAGTTGTGATCTGTGGATTGCAGTAGTTTGGCAAAAATGGAGTGCATAAGCTAGAAGTACGAGTTTTAACTGCATGACACAATGCGAACCTGTAACTGTAGCTCTAGTAGCACCTGTACAGCAGTAGTATAGATGCTGCTCCCAGTTGATGTGATGTTGTACATTTGTATTTCCCATTAGACTAGGCTGAACATGAATCTCGATATCATTTGAATCTCAAATTACTATATGTACATGCATGCATGAATTTCTGTGTTCCTTACACCCAGGTTCCCCAGATCATGAATCGTTACAAAATGCTAGAGAAGAAACTTTGTATAGCCAGCTGTGTTCATTCATGACAAATATGCTAGAGAAGAAACTTGTATATGCCGGCGATTTCTGTTTACAGAGTAGCACAACAAGCCGCCTTTTGTTTTTGCAAAAAAGTGGAGAACACTGCAGGGTCTAGATTGTAAGGTGTGTTTGATAGCCCAAGATGGGGTCTCATAGAAGAACTGAATACCCACCCAGATTATTTTGGTACTACCATTTAGATCTACACAAAGTGATAATGTTTCCATCAGTGTGATTTTCTAACACTATAGTTGATGTTACACTTCTACAATAAGATGTAGAAAGTTTCGAGTACTTACAAGAAATGTACTGCATTGGCATTAAGATCTATGCAGCTCTGATATGCTTTACTAGGTCACTTTATGATACTGTAGGTGTTACTGTCTTCTTGAAGGTAAGGTGAAAAGAAACTAGCATTCAAGAGAGGGGCTATTTATGTGTTTTCTTCACCATACGTTCATCTACAGAATGTTATTTCAGTTCATGGTAAATAAACATCAAGTGATGAGTACCAGAGTGCAGGTAGTGCATTCTTCCTCTTCACCTTCATCCGTGAGTTAATATGATACCACTTTTGTGCGTCTTTTTCTTTTCATAATCCCAACACGCTCCTCGCTTATCCATATTTACTGCAAGATTGACTTCTTAATACCTTCACAACCAGGTGGAGAGTTTGTCGCTGGACTCCACACCCACAAACTGTTACAACTATTTGTTTTTTCGTAACTTACTGTAATTAGAAAATTGCTTCAATATTTACCATCTGCTACTTTTTGAATTAAACTTCTATATGTGGAAAGAAACAATTACAGAACCTTCTTCACAATTGCAGCTATATGCCCATGTACTTGATCATTTACATGGTACATTTGTCGGATTTATGGATATGTCATTTCACATCTTAAGTTTTTCCCCCTAGCTATTAATCTGATATCCATTCCACATACAAAAAGGTCCCTGCATACAGTTATATCACTATCAATTCCATACATATGTAGTACCATTTTAGACACAAAATTTAAAGCTTTTGATTCTGTTGCCACTGTAGAATTTTTCTTTGTGTGTAAATTAAAAATTCAATTTGGTCTACTACAGGTTGGGAGCACCATCCAATGATCTTATTTTTCCAGTTTCATATGAAAATGCTACTGCATATCTTCCGAGTCATCTATTACACCGAAACTGTCAAATGAGGTCCACTATTATCCTTTACTAATAATGCACAGAATATAGAAAGACATGTCTCCTGGCTATTACATTATACACTAGACTTTGTCAGTATCATGCATATCTTTTTGGTTACTGCTATATTTTTTAGTATCTCAATGGGCCAACTTTGAACTGAAAATCTATACTTGATAGTTCAGAATAAAATGTTAAGAATTACGTCATAATTAGGTTTTATTCTCATGCTGAATTTTTATGTTGCACTCATAGTGAACTTTCTCGAATCATGTACTATTACTGTATACTCTCAGTAATATTCTCCTTTGCATTAGGATCCGGATTGTCCTGAAGTTATATAATCTTATTTAAGGTAATGAGCAGCAGGTGTGTTAAGTTCTCAGTTTTACATGTATTTCTCCCAATAAGCAGGCGCCAAACCAAAGTGCTCCACACTCTGGTCTCCCACATACTCTGGTCTCCATTGGCAGATTACATTTTTCATGGTTTTGCAAGCAGCCAACTAGGGTGCATGGAGAATAGTACATGTGTCCATCTCTAGCTTTCCCTCATGCTGATCATTTAATTAATTATATGTTGTTGTACAGTTTGTGGTACGCAAGCTAAAAATTAAGGCTATTGCAGAGAGTAATTTATGAATTGTGTTTCAATGCCTTGCTGCTATGGTTCTACATAGGCAGATGCTTTACCCCTGTTATTCTGCCTTCACTTAATAAAGCACATTATGTGAGGTATTCAGATGCTCTACGTGCAGATTCTCATGGAATGTATGTGTTCTCTGTTTAGCTGGTTGGAATATTCATGATACTACCATGCTTCTGGTTTGCCCCCTGCAGCTGGGCGTTGGTGCTGGTGATGCGTATATCAGAAGGTTGTTGCAGGCCCTATGGTGGTTTGTTATGGTGTCATTATCAGTAAGTCTTTTGAGGTAACTCCAAATGTGCTAGCTTTTATTTCCCTGATTTTTGTTTGTCAGCTTGACCTTACCAGTGCATATCTTAAACAGGCGAGTCAAGACTAGGAAAATGAGATCACAATTCACATAGTCTTTTCCTCCTACGCAGAGTTGCATTTGTGCTCCTTCTCTGATGCTTTGTTTATTCACTTATCCTCTGTTGTTCCTTCTCTGTTAAGTAAGGCAGCAATTTGAAGTGCCATAGCAGTGCACAAGTGCGCACAACCTCTTCAGCAAGAGTTCGCCGCCGTTTTGGATATTTTTGATTAACGTACATTGTGCCAAAATAAACCTACCATACATAGCTCTACTAAAATTATATTAGGCTACCAGAACTACAGATTCATAAGATTCTACACTACTACAGGTAGCCTGATCACTTGGAGGTAAAGTTATGAGCTGTTCTACTATACTGACAACGACTATGGAGTATTCCGTAAATTTCTGTTACGGTCCATTATAAGCTTGCTGTCAATATGTAGCGCTTGCTGTATAGGTATGGTTATTATAGACCTTTATGTTTGTCTATGACTGGTAATGGCAAATTAGTGCAGATCAAGTTTACAAATAGATGCTTCTATGTCAGGGCAAAGTAAGTACATGCATTTTGCGATGCAAGCAAATGTCAAACTCTTCAGAACCTGGTGTTTTTACTTCAAATTATACAGCAAAATTAACACCACGGGCGCGGCGTGCCGCCACGCAAATTTTCCTAGTTTGGATTCAACCTACAGTGCTCAAGGAGCATGTTAGCAGAGAGAAACACAAACAACAATGCTAGCGATGTGTGAAGAATGGAAATTCAACCAGATATCCCATAGCTAGTCTCAACAAAATTTGCAGCAGTCCAGACTCACGTCACCATAAAGATGATTCTAAAAGTACAGAGGGCAATCCAATGCCAATAACGCAAAAAAAAATTGCAAGTCAAACATACTAAATAGACACCGTCTTTTTTGTATTGTTAAGTTGTGACAACAAATGCGACACCTATTTCCTCGACTTCTTATTCCGGGACTTTCCCTTCGGTGGTTCTGGAGCCTTCACCGAGTTGGTGGATTGGGTTGCTTTCGAAGAGGTGCCACCAACATTGGCAGCAGATGCATCATGCTTATCTCTGCTCACAGAACCTTGGGCACCTCTGACCTGAGCCCTCTTATCCTTCCTCTTCGGACGGTAACTCGACCTCTCCCTCTTGGGCAGCCATCTCTCAGGATCTGGCGGTGGCCCTGGGTTTGCTGGATCAAAGCTCTTTGGATATTTAGGCTTCCTCTTCCTCTTCTTAGCCTTTTGCTTCTTCACTTCCTCAGGAACATCCACCTTCACGGTTTGGTCTACATGCCTTGCACCAGATGTCTTCTCCAGGCTCTCTACATTAATTCCCTTAAGACCAGGCAATGGTTTCAGCTTCTTCTCATATAGCTCAGCTTTCTCAAGGTCTGTGCGAGCTGAAGTTGCGACTAACCCAGCCAACGCTTCCGCACTCCCATAGCTCTTCACAAGTTCTTCGTACAGTTGACAGGCCTCTTCATCACGCCCATGACTGAGCTTAAATGAAGCAGCCTCCCGCATGAACACATCTAGCTTGTTATCCTCTGTCATGGCATTCTTCCACCACTGGATAGCAGAATCAAGCACAGAAGCAGCATCATTAGAGTCATTTAGATGCTCTTTTAGAGCTACAAGTGTAGCAACTGTAGCAGGCATGTGCTGGATGTCAGCTATTTTAGACAGTGAGTCAGCAGCAATCTGAAAATGGTTGGCACTGGCAGCAATCTGGGCAAGTGCAAGGAGGACTCCTTTAGAATTATCAGGATGCTTCTCAGCGTAGCGGCTAAGAACTTCTTCAGCTTTGGGGACCTTCTTTTCTCTCACATGAACTGCAGCTTGAAGTAAAACAGGGAATATACTGTCTCGGAACATACCAAGCAATCCACTGACCAACTCGTGTGCCTGAAATATACAACGCAGATTCACTATATGTTAGTTTGAGTGATGCGAAAAAACCGAGCAATAGAAAATAGCTAAGCTAGGAAATAATGCACAAAACTGGCAATGAAATTTGCTATAATATAATGCCAAATGGCTGTCTGTTGCCTACGAAATGGACTGATTATTTAGTTAAGTAAATCAATGACCCTTGTAAGCAAAACAATCAAATAACATGAGAACAGAAGAACTAAGCACACTGAAACACTGTGGGGTATATTCTTGCAAGCAGTCAGTTAGGCCCAGGATTCCTATGTAACCAATCAAGCAGATATTTTTTATCAGTTTTGAATCAAATGATTATTACCCGTTGAGTGACCAACTACCAACTGATGTGACTCTGATTCATGCCATATACCAATAGTAGCCAAAATTCAACATAATTGGCTTACTAAAGAAGGTGCAAACGTGTCACAAGTACAACAAACAAAAGTTCAGGAGCAGATTGGTGGTGCCAGATGAGTATACATCAAAAACAAAAAATAGAAATAGATAAGCGGGAGATGGATAAAAAATGCAAGGAAAACCTGCTCAATTTTATTTGCATGGAGGAGTAAAAAGACACGAGCAGAATACAGGGCTTCTTTCTGCCTTGGAGATAACTTGAATTCAAGGCTCTCAATAAGTTGCAACTGGTTTGTAGCTGTAGATTTCTCAACAAGCCGGTCAAGCTTCCTCAAACCATCAGCAGCATCCTTTGTACCTTTCAATGAAATAAGGTTAGTTGTTGCCACGGCAAGTGATGAGGGATCTCCTTATTTCTTGTTTGTCATGTTAACATAGGTTTCCATAGCTTCTTGAGTCTGTCCTTGTAACTGAAAATGCAGATACAAAAGTTAATTGCTTGTAGCTAAGCATACAGATAAAGAAGTTAACAGAGTCCAATAAAGATTGGGATACAAGAGAATCGACAAGATTAAGGTACCTGCTGTACATAAGCAAGCTGAGCAGATACAGGAGCTAATTCGTATTCAATCTCGTCTTCTGCATAATCTTCCACCATAAGCTCCTCCTTCCCGATTCTGCAGAAAAAATTAAGAAACTGAAGTCTATTTGTAGGCGCTTAATAGACTGGGCATAGGCGTGACTTATCCATAATAGAGACCTAGAATTATGGTGGAAAGAGTAGAAGTGTGAAACTACTATACCAGTGAACTAATCAAACTCTTAATGATTAGCAAGCCTCTAATCTTACAAGAGAATTGGTATTGATTGGACTGTCAGTTCGATAAGACATGATTATGCATTCGTTTGAGATATAGTTCACCAGAAAAATCACCTTTTCGCCAAATCCAGCTGCTCCTTAGCTTCTGAATACTTCTTATTTTCTATCAAGGTGCAAGCAGAATTATATGCAAGCTCAAAGCTCCTAGCATCTCTGAGTGCTCTAGTGGAAAGATCAACCTTTTGAGCCTTCATAGCTGCCTGTACTTCAGAAGCCCTTCCAGCAGCAACCAGAGCAGCAATGGTATTTATCTTCAGATCCATCGAGTCAATCTTAAATTTTTGAAGCTTTTCATAACTATTCAAGCAATCATTCATTCTTGCCAGTCGGTAATAGATCTGGGATTCTAGCTGGAGAACAGCAGCTGTTTCTTCTTGACCATTCAATATATCTAAAGCTTCTTGCAATTTGTTTTGCCTGTAGTAGCAGTATGCCTGAATATAGATAAAAGTACTATTTTAGCACGTTTGAACATATTATTCATTTATAACCAGTAAGTAAATGTCCTA
This sequence comes from Poa pratensis, assembly GCA_947311845.1. NCBI lineage: Eukaryota > Viridiplantae > Streptophyta > Magnoliopsida > Poales > Poaceae > Poa > Poa pratensis. The sequence continues at coordinate 36,826,334 of CAMZMU010000061.1, read as the reverse complement.
GTCTTCAAGATTTATATAAACAAGTCAAAGAATAAAAGTACATTGGTCTACGGGAAAGTGTAGGTCCTAAAGAAATGTCAAAGATCGGCACTTGAGTGAGGTGGAATCCAATATTAGTTCATCACCCATTAGACTGCTATAACCAACATGATAGTTAATCCTGGTCATGCTTTAGTATTAGCTATCAACTAGGCTGCCTGCATTGCTGAACAAAACCTTGTCACCTAATGCTTCATATAAATACAGTCGATCATACGGGCAAACAAAGATTGAAAAGAGATCGCCATATCAAAATAAATTAACTAGATGACAATTATCAATTAAGGAGTAAAAAATACCATGTTCACCCATACAGTCTGATCTAAAAGATAGTAACAGTTGCTCAGTATGAAAACAAACAAAGAAAAGTAAAATGAAAATGTACAAAATTTCATGCTATTATGGACTCTTTGCAGTCATTGGAACCACAAATTATAAATTATATTCGGCAAACATAATTAAAAAAATGCTGCATCACAAGTATTTAGCTTGCATGGTCATAGGTTCTTGACAAACCGCAAACAACTGTTCAGAAGATTTGCCTTCCCTCCACGGGACATAGTGCATTGCAAAGTTGAGGAGTGCACATGGATTTTGTCAGTGAGAATCAGCTGGATTACAAATATCAATAGCAGACATTGTTATGCAATGTTGTTCTCTAAGATAAGACTTTATATGCAGTGTTGCCAGCATGCCTAGCAATCTATCCAACATTAAACTATTTTTAATATCGAAGCTTCAAAGGTAAACTTTCCGATTCGTCATAACCGATTGCCAAACTTTTATCTTCGCGAATAAGCATAACCAGATCTGACTACTCCTAGATCCTAAAACCGCAGCCTACCGATCCACGCAGTCACGACAGCAAGAGAACATAGACAGATCCATCGGTCTACCAAGGGTGAAAGGATCGACGTGCTTCACCTTGTAGTAGCTGAGGTCGATGGGGAGGCGCTCGCGCCGCCGAGCGCCTTGTCCGTGGCGTCGGACTTGATGTGCGCCACCACCTTGCATCGCACCGCGTCCTCGTCGCCCGGCGCCGCCGCGAGAACTGCAGAATTAGCCGCCGCGGGTGTCAGTGCATCGCATAGGTTAGGGCATCGTAGGGGAAGGAGGATGTGTGGTGCCTGACCTTGGTCGGCGACCTTGACGGCCTGCGGGAACTCGCCGGCCTCGATGTGACGGTGGAGCGCCGAGAAGAGGTCCTCCACGGCGACTGGCTCCGCGGCGGCGGCCTTCGATTTGGGCGGCATCGGGGAGGTGGGAGAGAGATGGCTGACGACACCAGGGCGGACGCTGCGAGGAAAAACCACTAGGCTGTTTCTTTTTCGCAAATCCGTCCAATTTGTTTGTTTTTTTGTGAACCGCTCCTTTTGTTTTTCTTTTGGTGATTCTTTCCTCGCAAAAATTGTCCTAGTACGATCAGATTCAGACTTGTTCCGTGCTTCAGTTTTTTCAATTCGAGTCCTGAACACATTCGAAAGTCCAGACAGGCAATTATTTTTTAGAAAAGAGAAAGAAGAAGCATCTGTCAAAATTCTCATTAGACTTAGAATTAATCACACCTTCTTGTTGTCCTTTGTGATTCCGTTGCTTTTTTTCTCTTTAACATTTTTTATGATTTCTTGCTAAACCAGGACTTCAATCGAACACTAGAAAGTATATAATTGAGTTGGATTATTCAAAATGTGTGTTTAGATTGAGAATCTAATTTGTAAATGCATAATGTATCCATAAAAATATTACATGTAGATGTTTGATTCTTCCCATGTCTACGAATTTCCATAAAATGTGAGATTATTTTTATCCATTATGCAAGTTTGGCAACATAGGAAATTCTTTCATATCAATTGGTCGGTTCTCCTAAAGTGTTATCATATTTATTGAATCAACTCCTTTCATTTTCTTTCGGACATTCGTCCCTTGGAAAATCTATACTGGTACGAGTTCATACTTGTTCTGTGTTTCAGTTTTTTATATTGAATTTACAACATATTCTAAAGTCCAAACAGACAATACTTTAAAATGGGAGAAACAAACAATAAAATCATTTTGACACAAGCGGCAAAAATTATTTTCAACATATTCCAAAGTCCAAACAGTGTAGCTTGCAATTTTTCCAACAATTTATATTTTTCGTTGAACTGAATCGATTGAGTTTTAAGAAAATCTCAGTCGACGGAATTATAGCCCACTGTGTCTTCCCGATATGAAAAGTCAATTATGTAGGTTTAATAACCTTAGGCAATTGACGTGACACGATTTGTATCCAGCTTTACCAAGTATATTAAATTAGCATTCGGTAAATACTAAGCTTCTTTCTTAAAGTAAGACGTGTATTTTAGTAAAAAAATCAACATAGTGTAACTTTGACCTATTTTATGGACAAAAATATTAACAACAACGTACAACCAATCCAAATTATCCGTACATTTCTCAGTATGTTTTCCACAGTAAATAGCTAAGAAATCAACAAATAAAAATTGGGAACATGCTGACGAAAACAAAAGCGTGAGCGAGCGAGCTAGCCGGCTGCTCGGGTAGTCGTGTTTGGTGGCGGCTGTCCATCGTGCTGCTGCGCTCCAGCTCGGCAGCAAGAACATCAACAATGTGTAAACTATGGGGGGCGTCGTCAACCATGAGAACAACATGCGCTTTATTGATTTTGCAGGTAGAAGCGTCAACCCGAAACCTTGTGATCGATGGATAGCAACGGCAACCTCCTCTTGAATTATCGGCGTTATCTGGATGTGCTCGGTAGACGCTATCCAAACTTGCAACCGATGAAGATTGGTGCGTTGCAAGTTGCACAGATCAGTCCAAGGATAAAGTGCATTTAACAAGGAAAATGATGCAAACTGTACTTGAAAACGAAGATGATCAGAGAGGATGATCTCGTTCTGTTAGCATCACTCGTAAATCTTAACTGTTAACTGATGGAAACCACACGGTGGCCTTCCACCTTGTCCTGTTCCTGCAGAAAAAAGGTCTCTAAGGTCCCGAGATAAAGTTTGTGTTTGATGATGGAAGCACTCTGCTCATAGTCTCCCGGCAAAAAATGGTTTAGGTAAGCTGTCAGATCAATTTATCTCTTGACGAAGCGCGATAGGCCAGTTGACAACGAATGCAATCATAATGACTCTAGAATCCAGATGGAGTGATAAAATCATCCGTTGTGTATCATCTGCTTCCACATGAGAAAGAATTCTTAACGATAATGTGAGAAACATGGTGAGCCATGAGACCAAAACTGCAGTTTAGATGATACACACATACTGTAATTCAGTTTCGGCTTGGGAGCAACGTTGGAGAAATCTGACATCACCTTTGCAAGAGCTTCAACTGAACTGATGAGAGATGTCTGCGTTCCAAATGAAACCTTAGTTTCCCGGGTTTCAAACAAGTCCTAGTCCCGTCTGTTACTGTTTAAACCGTCATGGTGTCACCGTGTCAGCTGCAGAGACTTGCCGTGGCGAATCAAGCTTGCCTTCAGCTCCAGCACGGCAGCACGTCACCAGTTTTTCTAAGAGAGCACTGCTATGCGTACGACGAATTTCGTACGATCTGCATCCGACGCTTTCTTTCCGCCGTTGGCTGGTTGATTCCGACGGTTTGATCAATGTATCGGACGAAAGTCGTACAGTTTCTGTCGTACGTGAATCAATTCCGTTTCTAAGATAACAGCCGCAGGGAGCAATATCGCATAATTGTTCTGCAGACTGATAGCCAATTGACCGAGTATTGAACATTATCGAGTGTCTCCGTCTTACATCTTATCCAACAACATGGTCATGGTCACTCAGGGCTCGTTTTTATTTTTTATGTTTCGGTTGTGAGACCGTAGCGGCAAAAATTAACATGTTGATCAATTCGTGCGGTTTCCGCGTGATTGTTGCGGCATCAATGTCTAAGTGCAATTCTTAAATGGAACAATGCGTATGTTAGTTGTTCGTGTTGCTAATTAATCAACAAGTGTGTTCTGCTGCTGGCATGTTGGTGTACAAGGAAGAACTGGTCGGATAGTTAACAAATCGATGTATGCCAGGTATGATCATTACGTGCATAAACAGAAGGGGTCTGGGAAAACGATTTTGGTCTATTTTAGTACTCCTCCGATCCATATTAATGGACTCAACTTTATCTAGATACGGATGTATCTAGTTAAGTGTTTAGACTAGATGCATCCGTATCTAGACAATGTTGAGACCATTAATATGAATCGGAGGGAGTAAGAAAAATCACCTCCTGATTCTATGATTTTGGAACGGATTTGAAATTTGGACGGCAAAGGTTGTTGGACAGGTAAAACGATCATTGTGGAGATGCAGGTCAAACTTGTCCAGCAAAATGGAGTTTCCATTGCTTACCGCCAATCTGAAGAACACGCCTACCTCAAATGCACCCGTATGTAGCTCTAGAAAGACTAATGTATTTGTGCAACGTACGTTTAAGCTGACTTTTGGACGTTATATATCTCTCATCACTAACAGAATAGTTGTAAACTACTACCACTAAGTTTTTTCCCTACATCGTATTCTTTCAGAACATGGTAATGAAAGTAATTGTTTTCAAAGAAAGAAAGGTGCTGGAACCGTTGCCTGAATCTGGAGAGACCAAATCTTCAGAAACAAGATGTGTCCCGGTTGAAACCAGCAAGTGAGTGCTTGACATGGGCAACGACCTAACTATGGAGAAAGCAAACCAGCCATCCGACCAAAACCATCAGCTGGACAGCCGCAGTTAGCTAGCTAATGGATGTTCACCGTTAACACAATCATGCAGTACAAAATTAGACAGAACCGTCAACGTCGAAGGTTTTTCAGGCAAAGGCACAACCCACAAGCAACCGAAACCCAATTGCAACATCACCACCACACGCGAGGCTCGACAGGATTTTCTTTAATCGGCCATGCCTCCAGAGACGAATAAGAAGCCATCACGGGCCCTATAAGACGACGCCTCCCTCTCTGTCCCAAGCTGGCAAGCTCGGTTACTCCAAAGCTAATAGCCATTTCTTCCAGCCAAGCAAGCTTATGGAGGGGCTCATCCCGTTCATCTACAGGGCCATCAAGGAGAGGAAGACCCGGAGCTACTCCAGGTGCAGCTCCGCGCGCGGGTTCGACGCCCGCGGCGGCGTGGAAGGCGGCGACGTGTGGGAACAGAAGCAGTGGAAGGAAGACGGCGTGGGGACGCACCGGCGGCACCGGTCGCTGGAGGAGCTGGCCGGCGAGGTGGGCGCTGCGGCGCCGGACATGCGGAGGGCAAGAGCTCCAGGATCTTCGCCTGCATCGGCGGCATGTGATTCGCTGCCAGGACGTGCAGCCGGGCAGCCGGTGCAAGCGTTCGTACGTACGCGCGGGGTTGTGTAAGTGCTTGGTTTCGCTGGTGCTTTGGTTAGCTGTAATTAATGAAGTTAAGATGCAGGGTAGAATGAAGAGTATTAGTACAGAGTTCATGTTGTGTGTACTCCAACCTCAAGTGTATATACATGGGTTTAATGAAGCTGTAAATGATTGTGCATGTGTTTCAATCTGTCCAACTGATGGTACTGTATGGAATATGGAGTTTTTCCTTATCTGCAACAAACTGAAGATGGTACTGTAGTAATAAGTTCCCATATCTTTCCGAAACCAATTACTCTATCATGAACTTTATGTGATGCAAATGCTTAAAACTGAATATACAGATGTATCTTGCTGGAACACGCCTCCGGGAAGCATGGAAAAATGGAAATAGCTGACCGAGTAAATCTGTCGCAGATCAATTAATCCTCATCACTGGACAGCGATGTGGTTATTAGATGGTGAATTGTCTTTCTGATCGTCCTACTGTTTTCCATCAAGTCTTGAATGTGTCTCGAGATGTCACGTATGACCCGGTCCAGAGAAAAGTACACGCAGTACAGAGTCCCTCGCGGCGCCTTTTTTATTCGAAGGATTTGTGTAGAAATTTTAGAGGATTTAAATTTTCACTTAGTACCAAAGTGTGTCTTGTTGAATTTTCTTATATGCCCGCTTATACATTTTTCGGCCTCCACCCCCGTTCGGCATGAGTAAATTTATCTGTAGCTTCCCCCTCTCTTTTTTCTCCAGCTTCGAAGGGTTTAACCCGTGAAGGTATTCTCTTTTATTCACACGATTCTTAAAATGCAGGAGGAATATCAAAAACACAATATTGTAATGTCCGATCCTACATGATTTCATATGCAATATATTTTTATTTCACCACAAGAAAAATAGGTGGTTGTTGATTTATAGGATTGAATTACATGTGAAGAAATCATTTGCACTAGATTTTATAGGAAGTATAATATCCAGTCAAACCTATTTTTATGTATCCTTTGTTTTTCTTGTGTTGAAATAAAAATACGTTGCATATGAAATCCTATAGGATCAGAGTGGACATGCCATTACAATATTGTGTTCTCCCAATTATCCTAAATTTTAAGAATCGTGTGAATCAAAGCGGAGACCTTCATGGGTTAAACCCTTCGAAGCTAGAGAAAAAAGAGAGGGGAAAGTAATTTACTGATGCCAAACTGCGGTGGAGTAAGAAAAAGTATAAGGGGGCATAAGAAAATTGAACAAGACACACTCTGCTACTAAGTGAAAATTTGAATCTTAGGGGACGGGGGCAAGGCCCTTGCTGCCTCCTGCCTTCGCCCCTGAAAATGAAGCCATGAAACCGAGCTACACACATGCATGTACATGATGAATAAATGAGCAATTTTTTTATAAGATTTAATTCATGAAAACAGTGCATAAATCATGTCCATGACACATAAGCTAGTACTGATGCGCCAATTTGGCCTTTGATGGCGTGTTAACGAAGGTAAGATGCAGGGTAGAATGAAGAGTAGTACTACAAGAATTCATGTTGTGTGTACTCCAACCTCAAGTGTATATACATGGGTTTTATGAAGATGTAAATGGTGTTTTTCTTCTTCTCTTTAAGGAACTGAAGATGGTACTAGGGTTTCATGACTTCCCGAAACCAAACCAATTACTCTGTCTTCAACTTTATCTGAAGCAAATGTGTATCTTGCCCGAACACTTTCCTCCAGGCAGCATGGAAAAATGGAAATGGCAGACCGAGTAAAATCTGTCACCAATCAATTAATCGTCATCACCGGACAGCGCTTTGATTATTAAATGGCGTCCTTTTCCAAGTAGTACAGTACTAGTACCAACGAATTGCATCGGCTGATCGATTCCTGTTTCACATCAACTCGTGAATGTGTCTTGAGATGTCCAGAGCCAAGCACACGCATTACAGAGTGCTGCAGGGTATTTCTATTTTTTTCGAGTATTCAAGTTTACGGTAATTTTTCATATGTCGGTTGTTTTGGACTGAATCCCAATTTGTTTTAAGAATTCCTTTGCACTAGAATTTATAGGAATTATAATATCTAATCAAACCTCCTTTTCAGCATCCTTCGCTTTTCTTGTAATGGAATCAAATAAATTTTAGTGCATATGAAGTCATGTAGGATTACAGTGGGCATAACATTGCAATCATGTGTTTTTCTATGTGCATTTTTAGAATCTTGCTCATCGAAGAGGAGACCTTCCCGGGTTAAACCCTTCGAAGCTGGAGCAAAAGAGAGGGGGAAATACATAATTTTTCTCATGCCGAACTTGAGCGTGGGGCAGCAAAAAGTTTTAGGGGGCACAGAAGAAAATTCAACAACACAAGCGCTGGTACTAAGTGAAAAATGAATCTTAGGAGGGAGGGGCAAGGCCCTTTCCGCCTCGTGCCTTCGCCCTTGAAGCTGAAGTCATGAAACCGAGCTACACACATGCATGTACAAGTTAAAAACAGTACATAATGTTGTTCATCTCAAACAAAAGAGAACAGAACATGACAGTAGACCTACCTCACATTTAAGTTTACTTTATAAATCCTATTTCCCCATTTCACCGGAATTCCAAAAGAGTTGGCTATTGCTATTTCTTTATTCCAAACGGTGCTAAAATTAAAATCCGTTGTAGCAATCAAGTTCTTAAAAAATGGTATGTTTTTACTTTGTTCCAAACAAGATGATAAATTTGCAACCATTATCCAACATACTCCTTTGAAATTTTTAATTCCAGATCCTATAATTTGAGATGATTTGCAGCAAACTTTAAGAACATTTGCACATATATACTGGGTTTAATGGTAAGCGCAGACAAATATTATGAGCATGAGGTGAAGTCCGAATATCAATATGGTGACATCTAGTGTATATTAGTCGAGATAAACACCAATAAGAGCAGATGTCGCGGTTGTTGTCATAAAATAAATTGTACTTGTAATGTTTGATAATGAATAAAATGGAGACCTTGCTTGGATTTTGTCGGTAATATTTCAGTATTCTTATGTATGCTTACGGTTTCTTCGCCCATAAGCATACAGTGGCTGTCATTCTCCCAGGTGAAGGTTTGGGACGTGATAGTACGTCCCAGGCGGATTTTAATCAGCAGTTTTTGCCCATTTATACTAAACTTTTTAATTTCATCATAACTCATCATGTTACTAAATGGATGTTGCTATTTTTATAAATATTTCTATATATTATATTATATATTTTTAGGTATAAAAAAGATTCAACAATGAAATCACTTTCTTATATGCATTAAAAATATATTAAAACGGATTTAACAACGAAATCACATTCTTCTGTATATTTCGAGCATTAAGAAACATATTATACTTACTATATTAATTATTATAAATACAATTTATGTGACAACTGAAAGAATTTGTTTGTATAGTTTGGATGCTCAATAAAATGTTTTATTACAATGGATTTCACCATAATTTTTAATTACTGAAAAAAATATCACATCAATCCAAAGCAGAATTTTGTATCTGTTAATTTGCTATAGTGATTTATATCTATCTTTATCCATGTTATACAATTATCTACGGTCTTACTCGAGTCTTTCAGATTATACCTATCAATGTTAGGTGTAACTAAATACATGATTCTAGAGTGTATGAGATGTCAACAAATAGTTTGTCCTCAGTCATCCCCTACTCTCACAATGCATTTATGATTTATTATTTCAGTCATCCCCTACTCTCACAATGCAAACTATCCACCTCATCCATCATTTTAACTATCCATTTGTCCAGCTCATTCATACTTCCAACCATCTAATTATCCACCTCATCCCACTAACATTTAAAATTTATGGGAGAAAGATTCAGAGGGTTTTGTGGGAGATATGGAGTTAAAAGACCTGTATTTGCATGGGAGGTTGTATACGTGGAGTAATGGGCGGGCTGCCCCGACAATGACTAGAATTGATCGTGCTTTAGTCTCGGTTGATTGGGATCTGTTGCATCCTGACAGTGTTCTTCAGGCATTGTCCTCGTCAGTTTCAGATCATGCCCCACTGCATCTCTCCCTGAATGCAGTTGTTAGGCCTGTTAAGAGGTTCAAGTTTGAGCTGTTTTGGACTAATCTAGAAGGTTTCGAGGAGGCAGTCAAGGAGGGGTGGGTATGTGATGATAGCATCGTCGATCCTTATCGCAGGCCCGATGCTTTACTGAGGAATACGGCTGCCTACCTGCAGAGCTGGGGTCAGAAACGGGTGGGCAATGTCAAATTGCAGATTGCTATGGCAAACTCGATAATTCTACTCTTTGACAAAGCACAGGAAAGGAGGACTCTTTCTGACGGTGAAACTTGGCTGCATAGGACTCTGAAGCATACCTTGCTAGGGCTATCGTCTCTCGAGAGGACAATTGCAAGGCAGAGAGCTCGCGTCCGATGGCTCAAAGATGGAGACGCCAACACAAAACTCTTCCATGCCGTGGCTAATGGACGGCGTGCAAAAAACTTTATCCCGGCGATTAGAGCAGATGGAGTTATTTGCACAGATCAGAGTGGGAGTGATACGTCTCCAACGTATCCATAATTTCTGCTGTTCCATGCTTATATTATACCATTTGCTACATGTTTTATATACACTTCGTATCACTTTTATGCATTTTCTGGGACTAACCTATTAACAAGATGCCACAGTGCCAGTTCCCTGTTTTCTGCTGTTTTTGGTTTCAGAAAGTTACTTCTGGAAATATTCTCGGAATTGCACGAAACAAAAGGCCAGTCCCTATTTTTCCAGCACGTACACGGAGTCCGAAGGAGAGACGAAGAGCCACGAGGTGGCCAAACCACACTAGGCGCGGCAGGGGCCCACCGCGCCTGCAGGTGGTTTGGGCCCCTCGGGGGTCCGCCGACATCGCCCCTTCGCCTATTTATTCCCCGAGACGCGAAAACCCTAAAACACCGAGCCTTTCATCCAGAACATATTCGCTGCCGCCGCGTCGTCAACCCTAACTCGGGGGGTTCTGAAGCTCTTCCCGGCACCCTGCCGGAGAGGGGAATCATCACCGGAGGGCTCTACATCGCCATGCCCGCCTCCGGAGTGATGCGTGAGTAGTTCATCCTTGGACTATGGGTCCATAGCAGTAGCTAGATGGTTGTCTTCTCCACTTGTGCCATCATGTTTAGATCTTGTGAGCTGCCTATCATGATCAAGATCATCTTATTGTAATGCTACATGTTGTGTTTGCTGGGATCTGACTTATATTGATACCTATGTGGAGCTGAATATTATATTATCATGTCTATGTCATTTGTGATCTTGCATGCTCTCCGTTACTTGTTGAAGCCTTGGCCACGTGAATACTTGTAACTCCAAGAGGGGGTATTTATGCATGATAGTTGGGTTCAACCTCTATTTAACCTGGGATAGTGACAGCAAGTTCTAAGGTTGTAGATGTGTTGTTGCCACTAGGGGTAAAACAGCAATGCTTTATTCAAGGATGAATGTATTGTTTACATTACGCACATTACTTAATGCAATTGTCTGTTGCTTGCAACTTAATACTGGAAGGGGTACGGATGTTAACCGGAAAGTGGACTATTTAGGCATAGATGCATGCTGGATAGCGGTCTATGTACTTTGTCGTAATGCCCAAATGAATCTCATAGTAGACACCACAGCTCACACATGCATGTTATATGCACTTATCAATTGTCAATTGCCCAGCTGTAATTTGTTTACCCAGCATGTTAGTTATCTTATTGGAGAGACACCACTAGTGAACTGTGGACCCCGGTCCATTCTTTTACATCTGAAATACAATCTACTGCAATCATTGTTCTCTACTGTTTTATGCAAACAAACATCATTTTCCATTCGATACGTTTAACCCTTTGTTTTCAGCAAGCCGGTGAGATTGACAACCTCACTGTTAAGTTGGGGCAAAGTAATTTGATTGTGTTGTGCAGGTTCCACGTTGGCACCGGAATCCCTGGTGTTGCGCCGCACTACACTCCTTCACCAACACCTTCGAAGCAAACCTCGTTTTCCTACTGGTCGATTAAACCTTGGTTTCATACTGAGGGAAAACTTACTGCTGCACTCATCATACCTTCCTCTTGGGGTTCCCAACTGACGTGTGACGTACAAGCATTGTTTCTGGCACTATTAACCTAGAGCCACCAACACGTTTTCTGGCGCCGTTGCCGGGGAAAACGAATTGCTTCTGCAAGGGGAGTCTCTCACACCCAATCTCTTTACTTTGTTATTTGTCTTGCTTAGTTTATTTTTTTTAGTTTGTTTGCTCTCTTTATCAAAAACACAAAAAAATTAGTTACTTGTTTAATTCAGTTTGATTTTGTTTTTCAAAATGAGTACTCCTGAGAACACTAAGTTGTGTGACTTCACTAGCACAAACAACAATGATTTCATATGCACTCCTATTGCTCCACCTGCTTCTACAGCAGAATTTTATGAAATTAAACCTGCTCTATTAAATCTTGTTATGAAAGAGCAATTTTCTGGTGTTAGTACTGATGATGCTGCTGCCCATCTTAATAACTTTGTTGAACTTTGTGAAATGCAAAAGTATAAGGATATGGATGGGGATATTATAAAACTGAAACTTTTTCCTTTCTCCTTGAGAGGAAGAGCTAAAGAATGGTTGCTTTCTTTGCCTAGAAATAGTATTAATTCTTGGACAAAATGCAAAGATGCTTTCATAGGGAAATATTATCCTCCTGCTAAGATTATATCCTTGAGAAGTAGCATTATGAATTTTAAACAACTTGATAATGAACATGTTGCTCAAGCTTGGGAAAGAATGAAATCTTTGGTGAAGAATTGTCCCACTCATGGACTGACTACTTGGATGATCATCCAAACCTTTTATGCAGGATTAAATTTTTCCTCAAGGAACTTATTGGATTCAGCCTCTGGAGGAACCTTTATGTCCATCACTTTAGGTGCAGCAACAAAGCTACTTGATGATATGATGATCAACTATTCCGAATGGCACACCGAAAGAGCTCCTCAAGGTAAGAAGGTAAATTCTGTTGAAGAAACCTCCTCTTTGAGTGATAAGATTGATGCTATTATGTCTATGCTTGTGAATGGTAGATCTCATGTTGATCCTAATAATATTCCTTTAGCTTCATTGGTTGCTCAAGAAGAGCATGTTGATGTAAACTTCATTAAAAACAACAACTTCAACAACAATGCTTATAGGAATAATTTTGGTAGCAACAATTATAAGCCTTATCCTTCAAATGGTTATGGCAATTCTTATGGTAATTCCTACAGCAACAATAGAAGTGTGTCCTCTGATCTTGAAGCTATGCTTAAAGAATTTATTAGCACACAAAAAGCTTTCAATAAAACTGTTGAGGAAAAGTTTGAAAAAATTGATGATCTTGTCTCTAAAGTTGATAGTCTTGCTCATGATGTTGAAATTCTAAAACTGAAAGTTATGCCTAATGAAGTTAAAGATATTAAGTCATTTGCTACAGCAAATGCCATCCAAGTTCGAATTGATAATAATATTAGGATGTTGGCTGAATTGCATGCTAGGTGGGAAAAAGAGGAAGAACTTGAAAAAGAGAATAGTATAGTTAGAGTTTGTACTATCACCACCACTAGTAATGCTAATGTTTCACATGCTAGTAAACCTCCTACTATTGATGGTAATGTTATTGGTGTTGGTAATGTCTCTACTACTTCTGCTAAGCGTTTGAAATTGCCTAAAACTGCTGAAACTTTTTCTGATAAAAGTGCTGAAATTTTTCAAACTATTGGAGACAATGGTTCCACCACCATTGACAATAATGATTTTGATTTTGATGATTGTAACATCTCTGAAGTTATTATGTTCTTGCAAAAATTAGCTAGAAGTCCCAATGCTAGCACTATTAATTTGGCTTTTACAAAGCATATTACAAATGCTCTTTTGCAAGCTAGGGAGGAGAAGTTGAAACTTAAAGCTTCTATTCCTAGGAAATTAGAAGATGGTTGGGAACCCATCATTAAGGTAAAGGTGAATGATTTTTATTGCAATGCCTTGTGTGATCTTGGTGCAAGTGTTTCAGTTTTGCCCAAGAAGCTTTATGATATTCTTGATTTGCCACCTTTGGAACATTGTTATTTGGATGTTTTTCTCGCTGATAATGCTATGAAGAAACCTTTGGGGCGAGTTAATGATGTTTTTATTACGTAAAAATAACCTTGTCCCCGTTGATTTTATTGTTATGGATATTGAATGCAATGCATCTTGTCCTATTGTTTTGGGAAGACCTTTTCTTCGAACTGTTGGTGCCATCATTGATATGAAAGAAGGTAATATAAGGTACCAATTTCCTCTCAAGAAAGGTATGGAACACTTCCCTAGGAAGAGAATGAAGTTACCTTTTGACTCTATTGTTAGAGCAAGTTATGATGTTGATGCTTCTTCTCTTGACAACACTTGATTTTCACTTTCTGCGCCTAGCTGTTAAAGAAAAACAACCCATCGTTTTTATTTGCTGTTATTTTTGTTTTCTTTGAGTCAAGGAGTTTTGTTACTTCTGTAGCAACTCCTTTGTATCTTTATTTTATCGCAATGTTGTGCCAAGTAAAGTTCTATATTGAAAGTTGATGCAAGATTTGGATTTCTGCGCAGTGACAGATTTTTAGCTGTCACGGATTTGAGCTTATCTCCCTGTAGAAAATTCAAAAATTCTGAAAAAATCACGCATATTCCTGAGATATGTACGCAACTTTCATTATTTTAGGCCAGATCCATCTGAGCAACTTAAGTGCCTCGAAAAAATTCGTCATTCCAGACTGTTCTGTTTTTGACAGATTCTGCCTTTTGTTTTGCATTCGCTCTTTTACTGTGTTTGTGTGGATTTCTTTGCTCCACAAAGCATTGGTGGCTGTAGCTAATGTCCAGAAGCTTTGGGATTGATTGTATCATTACAGAATATGAGAATTTTTGATTATGCACTAACCCTCTAATGAGAACTGTCTTGAGTTTGGTGTGAAGGAAGTTTTCAAGGATCAAGCGAGAAGGGTGATATTATGTGATCAAGAAGAGTGAAAAGCCTAAGCTTGGGGATGCCCCCGTGGTTCATCCCAACCATATTCAGAGAGACTCAAGCGTCTAAGCTTGGGGATGCCCAAGGCATCCCCTTCTTCATCAACAAACTTATCAGGTCATCTCTAGTGAAACTATATTTTAATTCTTTCACATCTTATGCGCTTTACTTGGAGCGTCTGTGTGTTTTTATTTTTGTTTTTGTTTGAATAAATTCGGATCCTAGCAATCCTTGTGTGGGAGAGAGACACGCTCCGCTTTTTCATGTGAATACTCATGTTCTTCACTTATATTTGTTGAGTATTCTTAACTAGCTACTGCAGTGCTTTTAGCTCCTGTTTTTCATGCATCTCTTCGAGCTGTTAGCACTTGTTTATAAATACTCTCTTGCTGCATTATATTATCATTTGGAGAGTTTATGTTTAAATAAATTATTGGTGTTTGGAAGAAAGAAAATGCTACATGTAGTAGTTGGTATTGGAAAAGACATATGCATTCTTGTAGATCATTGTCTTGTTTTGATTTGATGCTTTGCAATTGTTTTGAGCTCTCAAGTAGATCATGTTTAAGCTCTTGCATCATGTAGTTAAAGCCTAGTAGTGGAGAACTACCGTAGAGCTTGTTGAGACTTGGGATGCATATTTGTTCTCTCTAAGGTCTAGATATTTTCTGGTAAAATGTTTGAGCAACAAGGAAGACAGTGTAGAGTCTTATAATACTTGCAATATGTTTTTATGTGATTCTTGCTGTACCGGTTTATACTTGTGTTTGCTTCAAACAACCTTGCTAGCCTAAACTCTGTACTGAGAGGGAATGCTTCTCGTGCATCCAAAACTTGAGCCAAAACCCATGCCATTTGTGTCCACCATACCTACCTACTATGTGGTATTTCCTGCCATTCCAAGTAAATATTTCATGTGCTACCTTTAAACTATTCAAAACTTTATTACTCCTTATTTGTGTCAATGTTTTATAGCTCATGAGGAAGTATGTGGTGTTTTATCTTTCAATCTTGTCATTTACTTCTGACAGACTTTCACCTGGACTAGTGGCATATACATCCGCTTATCCAATAATTTGCAAAAAGAGCTGGCAACGGGGTGCCCAGCCCCAATTAATTACAACTTTCATTAATAATTCTCTTCACATGTTTTGCCCTGATTTATCAGTAAGCAACTTAATTTTGCAATAGACACTCCTCCATGGTATGTGAATGTTGGAAGGCACCCGAGGATTCGGTTAGCCATGGCTTGTGTAAGCAAAAGGTTGGGAGGAGTGTCATCTATAAAGAAACTAAAATACATGTGTAAACAAAAGAGAAGAGGGATGATCTACCTTGCTGGTAGAATAACGTCCTTCATGGGAGCCGCTCTTTGAAAGTCTGGTTGACAAGGGGGTTAGAGTGCCCACTACCATTCGTTGACAACAACAAACACCTCTCAAATACTTATTTTGTGCTCTCTATATGCTTTCGAAAACTTAAAAAGCTCTAGCACATGATTTAATCCCTGCTTCCCTCTGCGAAGGGCCTATCTTTTACTTTATGTTGAGTCAGTTTACCTACTCCTTTCTATCTTAGAAGCAAACACTTGTGTCAACTTTGTGTGCATTGATTCTTACATATTTACTTATTGCACTTGTTATATTGCTTTATGTTGACAACTATCCATGAGATATACATGTTACAAGTTGAAAGCAAATGCTGAAACTTAATCATCCTTTGTGTTGCTTCAATGCCTTTTACTTTGAATCTATTGCTTTATGAGTTACCTCTTATGCAAAACTTTTTGATGCTTGTCTTGAAAGTACTATTCATGAAAAGTTTTTGCTTATATGATTCATTGTTTACTCTTTATCTATTTGTTAGCAAACTATAGATCATTGCTTTGAGTCACTTCATTCATGACATGAGCCTTGCAATATATTGATCAAGATTGTGTGAAAGCATGTCTCCTCAGAAATTATTTGTTGTTATCGTTTTACCTACTCGAGGACGAGTAGAACTAAGCTTGGGGATGCTTGATACGTCTCCAACGTATCCATAATTTCTGCTGTTCCATGCTTATATTATACCATTTGCTACATGTTTTATATACACTTCGTATCACTTTTATGCATTTTCTGGGACTAACCTATTAACAAGATGCCACAGTGCCAGTTCCCTGTTTTCTGCTGTTTTTGGTTTCAGAAAGTTACTTCTGGAAATATTCTCGGAATTGCACGAAACAAAAGGCCAGTCCCTATTTTTCCAGCACGTACACGGAGTCCGAAGGAGAGACGAAGAGCCACGAGGTGGCCAAACCACCTGGCGCGGCAGGGGCCCACCGCGCCTGCAGGTGGTTTGGGCCCCTCGGGGGTCCGCCGACATCGCCCCTTCGCCTATTTATTCCCCGAGACGCGAAAACCCTAAAACACCGAGCCTTTCATCCAGAACATATTCGCTGCCGCCGCCGTCGTCAACCCTAACTCGGGGGGTTCTGAAGCTCTTCCCGGCACCCTGCCGGAGAGGGGAATCATCACCGGAGGGCTCTACATCGCCATGCCCGCCTCCGGAGTGATGCGTGAGTAGTTCATCCTTGGACTATGGGTCCATAGCAGTAGCTAGATGGTTGTCTTCTCCACTTGTGCCATCATGTTTAGATCTTGTGAGCTGCCTATCATGATCAAGATCATCTTATTGTAATGCTACATGTTGTGTTTGCTGGGATCTGACTTATATTGATACCTATGTGGAGCTGAATATTATATTATCATGTCTATGTCATTTGTGATCTTGCATGCTCTCCGTTACTTGTTGAAGCCTTGGCCACGTGAATACTTGTAACTCCAAGAGGGGGTATTTATGCATGATAGTTGGGTTCAACCTCTATTTAACCTGGGATAGTGACAGCAAGTTCTAAGGTTGTAGATGTGTTGTTGCCACTAGGGGTAAAACAGCAATGCTTTATTCAAGGATGAATGTATTGTTTACATTACGCACATTACTTAATGCAATTGTCTGTTGCTTGCAACTTAATACTGGAAGGGGTACGGATGTTAACCGGAAAGTGGACTATTTAGGCATAGATGCATGCTGGATAGCGGTCTATGTACTTTGTCGTAATGCCCAAATGAATCTCATAGTAGACACCACAGCTCACACATGCATGTTATATGCACTTATCAATTGTCAATTGCCCAGCTGTAATTTGTTTACCCAGCATGTTAGTTATCTTATTGGAGAGACACCACTAGTGAACTGTGGACCCCGGTCCATTCTTTTACATCTGAAATACAATCTACTGCAATCATTGTTCTCTACTGTTTTATGCAAACAAACATCATTTCCATTCGATACGTTTAACCCTTTGTTTTCAGCAAGCCGGTGAGATTGACAACCTCACTGTTAAGTTGGGGCAAAGTAATTTGATTGTGTTGTGCAGGTTCCACGTTGGCACCGGAATCCCTGGTGTTGCGCCGCACTACACTCCTTCACCAACACCTTCGAAGCAAACCTCGTTTTCCTACTGGTCGATTAAACCTTGGTTTCATACTGAGGGAAAACTTACTGCTGCACTCATCATACCTTCCTCTTGGGGTTCCCAACTGACGTGTGACGTACAAGCATTGTTTCTGGCACTATCAACCTAGAGCCACCAGGAAGGAAGAGGCATTCTTCAATGCATACAGCTCTTTGCTTGGGGGAATACGCAACAGAGCGCACACCATCGACCTGGAACAGCTCGGCCTGCCTCAGTTTGATCTGCAGGATCTCGATGGCATGCTAACTGAAGAGGAGGTTTGGACAGTCATCAGAGACATGCCGCCTGATCGAGCGCCCGGCCCTGACGGTTTTTGTGGCGCGTTCTTTCAGAAAGCATGGGCGATTATCAAGCAGGACGTGATGGCTGCTATCCTCAAGTGGTTTTTGGGTGATGGGAGATGTTTTGGCAAGCTCAATAAGGCGCTTATAACGCTGATCCCCAAAAAGCCTGACGCGCTGGATGTTGGCGATTATCGCCCCATTAGCCTGGTGCACAGTATCTCCAAACTGTGCTAAAAAATTCTAGCGAATTGCTTGCGGCCGAGGTTGGGCGAGCTAGTCAGCATGAATCAATCGGCATTCATCAAAGGCAGAACCTTACATGATAACTTCATGCTTGTGAGACAGGCTGCAAGGAAGATTAACTCGAGTAGAACCCCGGGAGTACTGATCAAACTTGACATCTCTCGAGCTTTTGACACCCTGTCTTGGCCCTTCCTCTTCGAAATCCTTAGACAGCTGGGGTTCAGTGAGCTATGGATGCGCCGTTTGGCGATCCTCTTTCAAACTGCTAGCACCAAGGTGTTGGTCAATGGAGTTCCAGGAAGGAGTTTTCTGCATGCTTGTGGCTTGAGACAAGAGACCCAAGTTCGCCTATGTTCTTCGTTTTAGCTATGGAGGTACTCACTCTGTTGGTGACGAGAGCGGTCGACAACCAACTTCTGACCAACCTGCCAGGTATAAGGCCATTACAGAGGATGTCCGCGTTCGCTGACGACATAGTCCTCTTCTGCAGACCCAACATCTCTGATCTGATTGCAGTTAAGGAAATTCTGAACCTGTTCGGAGAAGCATCTGGTTTGCGCATGAACTACCAGAAAACTACTGCCACTTTTATTCGTTGCTCTGAGGAGGAGGAAGCTCGAGTTCAGAACACTCTGGGATGTAAAACTGCCTGCTTCCCAATTACATATCTGGGGCTTCAGTTGGCCCTTCGGCCACTCACCAAGGCTGAGTGGCAGCCCATGCTGGATCGTGCAATTGCCTATGTGCCGGCATGGCAGCGAGGCCTGCTAGCGAGGTCCAGCCGGCTAGTGCTGATTAAAGCTGTGATGGCGGCACGTCCTGTTCACCACCTGCTTGTCGCAGAGGCACCGCCATGGCTGCTTGAGGAGCTTGATCGCTGGTTTTGCGCATTCTTTTGGGCTGGGAAAGACAAAGTCAATGGAGGAAATTGCCTTGTAGCATGGGAGAAAATCTGTAGACCGACCAGCCAAGGAGACTTGGAGTAAAAAACCTAAGGCTGCAGGGTTTGGCTCTTCGAGCTCGTTGGGCATGGCTGCAAAGAACGGACAAGCAGCGTCCTTGGCAGGGGCTTCCGATGATGAAGGACACCAGAACCTTGGAAGTGTTCCGGAGCCTAGCTGCTATCAAGCTTGGAAAGGGCAACGATGTCCTCTTCTGGACAGATAAATGGATCGGAGGCCTGACAGCGACAAACATAGCGCCTGCAATTGTCGCCATGGTTAACACACGGATCAAGAACAAGAGGACTGTCGAGGAGGGCTTACACGAGCACAACTGGTTGAAGGATGTTCAAGGGGAAATGACACAGGAGGTGGCTGCCCAATGCCTTAGGCTTTGGCTTGCTACAACATCAGTGCAGCGTGATGTTCAGGCTGATGATGCATTCAGTTGGCCCTGTGCCAAACTTGGATCCTACACGGCAAAGGACACCTATAACAGACTCTGTCTCGGCCGTGAGGAGTTCAAGGCCAACACATGGATTTGGAAATCTAAAGCCCCGCTTAAATGCCGCATTTTTGCTTGGCTAGCCATTCAGTATAGGCTTTGGACCTCTGACAGGAGGCATCGGCACAACCTTCAGGCACAAACTTCCGCCTGCTTTGTGTGTCTCCAGGAAGAAGACACGGTAGATCATTTGCTTCTGCAATGTGTCTACGCCCGGGAAGTATGGTTCCGGTGTGCCAGAGAGTTGAGAATGCCGTTGCCAACACCAAATTATGATGACAACTTGGAGAACTGGTGGGAGTTGCCAGGAGAGGAGTGCACGGGCAAGATAGGCATCGGATGGACACCCTAATCATTCTCATTTGCTGGAGTCTTTGGAAGCACAGGAACGCCTGGGCATTCAACAACAGGAAGAACCAATGTACGCCTTTGCAGCTAACAAGGAAGATTAGAGATGAGTGGGCACCTGGGAGCAGGTGGCCGAGGGAGAGAGATACCATCCTCCATGAGTAGTCCATAGATGTGGAGTGGAGTGGAGTTGTTCCGCATCTCGCCTTGCTTGTAAGGTGGTGATGCTCTCTTGTAATTATAACTCTATCCCCTATAAATATATGGTACGCCATTGGCATGCTCGCTAAAAAAAACAAAATTTATAATATTAGCCACTCAATTGCTCAGATCATTTTTTGTCTATCTCGATATGTAAATTTATTGTCCACACGTCTATTATTTAAACAATCCAATTGTTGACATCATTAGGCGTCTGTTTCATGAGATCACACCGTTGTGGAATATAATCACACAAATAAATCATGCCAACTAGATCACCACTATTATTTTTATTCTTAGTCCTTGCAACCAACGGCAAGCAAAAAAAATTGCCAATTATTTTCAGTGATGAAAAACATTTTACTGCAATTGGATATTACTTGCTCTTCTATACTTAACCATTTAAACAATTTTCTAAAAAGCTTATTTCGGCAACATGCATGGCATATCTTTAATTAGCTAAAAAGATAACTTCCGATGAGATTTCACCAAAATTCAATGAACTTTAGTGATTTTGGTAGACACCTAAATATTTACCTTTTGGTAAAAATATTTCAGACATTTCAGTAGTGCGCATGAAATTCAAATTATTTCTAAAATAGTTTGATAGAAAAGAAATCCAAATAACTGGCATTTTATTTTCGGTGGTGACCGAGATATTTCCGAAACCGAAATTTAAAATCATCTTTTTTAGGGAATTTAAAACTATGGGTGGAAGTGTGGAACTGTCATGGGAACGACCCCAACTCGCAGGCTGTGTGGACTGGATCTGACATTGTCTAGGCTTGATAGCGCGCACGAGCCCATAAGCCCACCAAATACTATTAGGATACGAGAAAATGAGGCATAAGGGACGCGGAGATTCCGCCCAGGCTTGCGGCCATCCGGCTTATCTCCATCTTCATATATTGTGGAGATTTTTTGCACCCGGGCACCAGTGACCCCTCCCGTTTAAATTTTTTGAAAATCATAATTCTATCTTTCAAAAAATTCTGAAAAAACAATCCGAGTGTAGCCAATGATATAACCCTTTAACTTGCAAATTATCAACTTCAAAAACTTTGTATTTTGAGCTACAGAAAAATGACAAATTTGTAGATCTGAGTATGTATATTTTCAAATCTCTAAGTCTTATCAGATTTGTTATTTTTGTGTAGCCCATAATATAAAGTATTTCACTCTAAAATTTTGCACGTTTGTGGGATGCATCATTGGCAACATCATTTTCTTTTCAGATTTTTTTTAAAACTCACAAATATGATTTTCAAATTTTTTTAACTGGAGGGAGTGCTCGGGATAAAAAAGGACATTCCGTTGAGATAGGTACTGTTTATTTTACAAAAAAAATCCTATACAAGCAGAAATTCAAATTGGCTTCCAAGCTCACCTGCTCCCGCCTGAATAAAAAATCAAAAAATAGTAAAACATTTCAAAAAATTCTAAAAAATTGATGAGTAACATATACAAGTCTTTTTTACATGTGTTCTAAGTTTCGTGCTAAAATGACATTCGTAGTGCTATTTGCAAAAAAAAAAACTGTCCAAATGAGATTTCAAAATATATTTTCTAGATCACTGAATTTTCAATTTTTGGACATAGCACTACTAAAGTCATTTCACCACGAAACTTGGCTAGTATTTAGAAAAAATGTATATATTCATCAATAATTTTGTTTAAACTTTTTAAAATGTTTTTCTATTTTTTACTTTTTTATTTCAGCCAAAACACGTGTGCTCGGACGGCAAAACGCCTCCCTCCTATACAAGTCCACTTTCCTTCCCATATGGTAACAAAAACGTACTTGTACATCTTATCCTCTCCCACTTGTCCTCTCCTTATCCTCTCCCGGCGACCATCTCCTCGTCCTCTCCACAATGTCGCCTATGAGGTCCATGCCGACGCCGCCTACTCCCCGCTTCCCCCGGTGCTCCTGTACGGCATCCGACCCTAGCTAGTAGCTACCACGTTATCCTCTTTGTCCCCTTTGAAATGCAAAATGGAACAGGTTCTTTGTTGTGGCGTGTGCAACTAGTTGGCCGAGCTAAATGGTCGATCCCTAAAATCGGGTGTAATTTGTCCTAAATGGTCATTTTCAAAAACTTTCCGCTACTTATGACTCCTGCCCAATAAAATTGGTCATTTATGTGGACATGATGTTTTGACTCATAGTTGTAGATGCACCTATTATGAAAATTGCATTTTAACTTTATTTCAAAAAACAATTGTGTGTATAACTGAACATTTTATGTCTGAACACAAAGTTTTGCCAAATAAGACATTTTTTGTTGCCCGTATAAAAAAGGAAAAAATGTCTCGTGAAAAATCATTTTGAAACATCGGAATATTGTCTTTTTACATATGCCTATAAAATGTTCTTTTACGAAACTTTTTGCAGACATTTTAAAATTTGCATTCTGAACCGTGGGTTCATAAAAAGTTCATACTTTTTTGTAGACACATACGAGACAAAACAGATTTCCCGAGCTTTACTCTTTTTCTCATTAATTTTGTGTATTTTGTGGTTCATAAAAACGTTGCCGGCCTTTGTCCTAATGGAAATGGACGAAGGGAACTCATTGTTGAAAAAATGATTGGCAAAAACACGTCTATTTCATTCTTTTCAACCCTACAAGCAGCATGAGAGGTGTTGGTTTCACTGAAACCCAACACAAGCATTTCATTTTTCAGCAAAACCTTTGTAGGAGGACATTCTAAAGCAGCAATTATTGGGAAACATGATTCCATCGGTCTGATTTGAGAGAGCCCGGCAACGCACACACGGGTCCGGCTGCGCGTTCGGTTAATATGGTTAATTCGGTTCGGTTTATACGGTTTTTTTTTTATACGGTTTCAATACTTCGGTAAATACGGTTTTGTACGAGAATACGGTTCGGTTTCGGTAATAACCATTTAATTTCGGTTCGGTTTCGGTAATAACCAAATTAAGCTAAGTTGACGTGAATTTTAAAATGACAATTTCTTTTTGTGGCCATATATTACAAAATAACGGAATAGACTATAAAATTAATAGGCATATGATCCAAAGTAACCAAATAACCCATAAAGTTAATAAAAGTCTATACAAGTAGCAAATCACATGCTACAAGTAACCCGTAAAGTTAATATAAGTCAATAAAAATAGCAAAATAATAAAAGTTAATAGGCATTTCGGTTTTTTTGGTTAACCATTCGGTTTTCGGTTATTAACCGTATTAACCGCAAGGCATATGGTTAGCTATTTTACTAACCGTAACCTTAACCGGAAACCAAAATAACCACAATTTCGGTTCGGTTTCGGTTTTTTCAGTTCGGTTTCTCGGTTTTCGGTTAACCGTGCACAGCCTTACACACGGGGGACAAACCAAGCAAGGGCTTACCGAGCAGAAGGACGGGCAATGGGCAAACAGGAGGACGCGAATCTCGCCGCGTCCGACCAGACCAGCGCCCCCTACCTAGTAGAGAGAAGCAGGCAAGAAGGACATGGTGGCACACGGGCGGGCGCGAGTAGTAGTGCTCTGTGCCGCTGCCGGCGCGAGCTTTGCCGGGACGGCAGGCGGCAGCCGCTCGCCGCGCCACCAGCCACGGCCACGAGGGGCACCATGCATGGATACGTGCAGACCACAGCCGGACCGGACCCCCCACCAGACCACCAGCCACCACCACCCGCTCCACGGGCAAAGCCCACGGGGCGGTGGTCGGTCCGCCCGCTCGGCGCTCGTCCTTATCACAAGCACCATGCCGCGGCCGTCGGGTACCGGGTACGGTGCGCTCCGACCCAATCGAGGCGGCACAACGAGTCCACACGCTCACGCACGCTGCTTCTCTCTTTTTAGCAGGGCCGGGTTCAGACCGAGATCTCATCAACATCAACGTAGGAGTACCACTCACTTAATTGTACAAGATATACAGTTTTGCTCAAGCCAGCTATTTAGGATGACTGCAACAGGCCGACGCATCGAGTCCGCGCGCGTCCGTCCCTGTCCGCTGGAGCCAAAAACACGGCCCAACGGGGCGACGCAAACGGATCGCGGTCCGTTTTTTCTATCCGCCGCGACGCATTCCTGGCCCAAATTTGGGCCACCGATGCGTCGGCCACGGACGCGCGGCGGACCGCTTTTGTGTCCTCCTCCAGTCCGCTCTCTCAGGGGCAAAATTCACACCCCGGCCTCTCCTCTCCCAAAACCCCAGTCCACACTCCAGGTCTAGCCATGGCCGACGATGCCTCCGCCGCGGCCGCCGCCGCTGAGTTTGGGCCTGACGTCGCCGGCACCGCCGCTGGACCTGCGCCCCAAGCTAAAAAGAAAGTAAAGAAGGAACTCACGCCAGAGCAGAGGGCCGCAGAGACCAAGAAGCGGGGCGCCCGGAGGAAGAGGTTGAAGCAGGACCAGCTCGACGCCGCCAAGAAGGCCGCCGCCGAGCAGCAGGGCGAGGATGACACCTCTGACCTCGTGTCCAGGGCCGCGACCGCTGCCCTCCTCCTGATTGTGATTACCCCGACCACGGCCGCGGTCGAGGTCGCGACTGCGGCGGCCAGCTCCAACGCCTCGGCGGCCCGACCGCCAAGGTCGAGATCTTCCGCAACGGCACCATCGCCTGCGTACGGGTACCTCCCGGGAACCATGCCGCCGCGGGTTTCCCCTACCTCAGCCGAATCCGCGGTCGAGGTACCTACCCTTGATCTCAACGCGCCCGCTACACCTTTGGCCGGACACTCGTCGGCGCCGCAGACTGCCCCGGCAGTGGTCGCCGCCCAGGCCGCCCTTAACCTGTTCGGCGATTTGCCCAGGCAGTCGCCGGGTGACAAGGATATACATCTCGGGTACCCTACCGTGAGGGTACCTGATGCACGTGATAACTAAAAACCCAATAGCGAAGAGACGACTCAAAGCCCAAGACGAGAGGCCCAACAAGATGGAGTACCCTCCAAGTTTAGACATAGACATAGTCAGTTTATACTTTCCTTATGTGTAAACTAGGTCGGTTACAAACTCCCGAGACCCAGCCTATTTAAAGGCTGGGAGGGTGCCGATCTAGGACCAAGCCATACTCGAACCACCAAAGCTCTTGCGAGCTCGTCATCTCGCCGGAGCCACCTTGTAACCTCATAATCTCCAGCGATCAATAACAGACAAGCAGGAAGTAGGGTTTTTACCTCCACCCGAGGGGCCTGAACCTGGGTAAATCTTTGCCTCTGCTTGTCAGCCGACGAAACTACCAGTACTACCACGTTCTCTCCCCATAATCTCAACCCTAGGTCCTTAACCATGAGATTTGATGAGGGTACACCTCGTCAATTGGTGCCGACCGTGTGGAAGAATAGTGTTGGACTCGCGGTTTCTTCGGTTCCATCCGAAAACGGCGACTCGCCGATCGGATCTACAAACGGCAACTCGCCGACTGCATCGACAAACCAGAACTCGCCGACTCAGGCAGCACACGGCAACTCGCCGGCTCACTCGACAAACGGCAACACGCCAGCTTCACCCACAAAAAGCGCATCGGATCCTCTGATGGATTTCGAGCCACACTCGCCAGGATTCCAGGAGGCCTTCTCCGATCTCGAGTCAGGTTTGGGTTTAACCGTTGGTTCGTTCAATTTTTTCGTCAACAACCTTGGTGTGCAGGACTTGACGGATCCACGTCAACTCGCGACTTCCGCACCCGAGGCTCCATCGGTTGCGTTTCCTTCGACTGCGGATCCCTCAACCGCGTCCATACCCTCGTCGATCCTCCAAGCTTGCTCGTCCGCAACAACCATGTCCACACGAGAGATGCACGAGCTCATCGAAGAACTTCAGGGCGAGGAGGCCGAATCAGCATACCGCACAAACGATCCCGAGCTCGATATCTCACTCGAGGATAGTTTCGACTGCGGGCTCTCCTTCAGCGACTTCGACGAACTCGAAACTCATATCGACAACCACGTCGAGATCTGCACCAACAACAACAACCTCGACTCTGAGATTCATAACAACTTCATCGACGCCGAGATGAGCATAGGCGATGAAGGCATCAACTGCGAGATCCGTTCAGAAGGACCACTCGACGGGCATATCGACTCAGACATGAGCCTCGATGAAGATGTAGAGTCCATGACGGGATTCGAAGACACACATACATACCCTCGGGTGGTACCCCAGCAAGTTTACGTCGCCATCGCCGCAGAATCATCAGATGCTGGGCCAGCCGTAGGCCTACAGAATTCCCGTGCACAGTTACTATGTCGGACGGAGTCACAACTCTCACAATCACTGCTGAGATGGCAGCAAAAGCAGACAAAGTCATCAAGGAGTGCACAATGATGCCAGCAGACGCAACACAAGAGGAGATGTTGACCTTCCAGTACTTCAACTGGCAGGAATCACTTCGACTGCGGCAGGTCAGAGCAACACTCGAAGAACGCAAAAAGCAAGCTAGCTTGTCGAGTGCGCGAAGAAGACAGCTCTCCCTGAGCTCCACTGGGCGAGCAAACACAGGACCCAGATCAAGGTTGTCACACCTCTCGCCAGACGAAAGGGCGGCACTCACCCGCAACTTAGGCAACTCTTTCATGACATACGACGAAGAGGGAGTGCCTGTACCCAAAACAGCTGCGGGTGCCCTCTTCACCGCTGCAGCGTACCTAGAGGCAATCAAACCTCCAGCCGATGACCCCAATGCAAAACTGCATCGCCAGCAGATCAAATCACTCGCCTTAGCGGCGAAGGCTATACGCCAAATTCCAAGAACTCCAGGTGGGAGTCGAGACCGTGCCCTAGTCGACGCGCGTCGGGAAGAGCATAATCACAGTGGTCACCGCCACCACTCGAAGGAAAGAAGCGGCTCGCGTAGGCGCAGGTCCAGAAGAAGATCACGCAGATCTTACAGTAGCGACTCATACTCTGATCGAGATCCCGAGCCACATGGAGCTCTGTGCTTCACTCGACGCGTCCGCGAGACACGGATGCCCAAAGGGTTCAAACTCACATCTGAACAGCCCAAGTACACGGGTCGACAGGAACCTTCTGGGTGGCTGGAAGGCTACAGGCTGGCTGTCGCATGCCAGCGAGGTACAAACACCACGGCCATGCAATACATACGACTCATGCTCGAAGGCACAGCCCGCGACTGGCTCAAGGCCCTACCTCCTGTAATACCCCGTAGTTTAGAGAGTCGGAAGGGTAGAATTAGAATTTGTGCATTTGCATGACATGCATCTGAAAACACGGGAAATTTTGGCGCGTTAAATTAAACGATGCAAAGTGATCGATGTTTCTTTCGAAACGATGAATTAGGGTTTAGATCATCTGGTGGAGTGTGATAAACTTCGACATGATCTTTTTAACAACTAAATTGAGACGAGAATATTTAGTCGAGGCAATCCAGAATTGGACATGACCTTTCCTAATTCTCGACATTTCTAGTCACAATTCAATAACATGACATGTTCATAGTTTAAACACTCATAGAAACAATAAATTCAAATCCCCATATCTAGGATCATCTCATTACATCATTCATCCAAACATCATCTCACAAGAATGAGTTTAACACCTCAATTCATCATCTTATCTCACACACTGAAATAACTCATTTTACATCCATCCCAAATACAATGTGATATTCAAATGTCCAAAGTCTATTTAAGTTACAGCATATGGAATTTAAATACAAGATCAAAATGAAAGAATCAATATTACAAGTTTAATCGAATATGTACATATCTCATCCAAATACAAAGAAAGTTACAAAAGATTAAAAAGAAAAGCCTAGCTAAATCTTTATCTTCTTATTTTTCCAATCTTCATCTTCAATTCATTTCCTGCAAAATAAACAAAGACAATAGGAAGGGGGTTGTGATTTAAATGTTTGCCTTCACCACAAGGGTGAGGCAATTTAATATTGGAACTTAACTAATGAATATTAGGAACTTGTCCTAATATCCAAATATTGACTAGAGGGATGAATTTTGAATCGAAGGCAACAATGGATCATATTTTGGATCATCCTGAGGCAACTAGGCAACAAGGGACAAGAGGCAACAATAATCCAATTGAGAGAAGGGACAAAAGGCAACACTGATTCAATGAGGCATATTCATCTGATCCATATCTATTTAGCATAGGCAACATATTAATCCCTCTAATCTAGTCAAGCTCCTAAACAAGAAAGCCCACATTAAAATATTTCTCCAATGGTATTAATTACCAAGGAAGAAAATAGACAAATGCTAAAGCCCACAATCTGAAATTATTAAGCCACGTGATCACCACCCATAACTTGGAAGGCCACCAATTTCTCACAAGCCCACAAAAGAGAATAAGCCCACAAGTCCATCTAGCAACAAAAGCCACTTGGCTTGCCCAAGAATAAATCCTACAAAGAGATAATACCAAGCTTGAATGGATAAGCTTGCCACATAGGAGAGTTATCCACAAGCAAAATATCTACCATAGCTTGAACCCCAAGTAATGCCTATACATGAGGACTTGACACCCAAGCACCTTATTCATCCTTGCAAAACATGAGTCATCTAGTTGTGTGGCAGCGCCACAACAACTAGGCAGCAGCATATAAACACCACCACAGCCTTCTAGCCACTCCATTTGCTCACAAATTCATTTCTAGCAAACAGCCAGATGTACTACAAGTTCTAGACAGCAGCCAAATCCTTTACAAACCGCACCATATGTTTCTTCCAGCAAGCAAATCACACCAGCTACTGTTCTAGCACCAAGAACAACCAAAAACCACAAGCCAATCATGGAGATCACCTAAACCATCTACCACAAGCCACTAAACCCAAGAAGGAGGCCAGTAGCAGAAGAAGACAGTAGAACCACAAGAAGCAGTCCAGAAGAGATGGTTGAACCCTGGAGCAAGATCAGACTCTTCCATAGCTTGATCTGCTCTACACCCAAGGTTGTTAAACATATGAGCTAGAGAGTGATTTAGCAGGTTCTGTAAATGACAGAACCATGCATGAGTGATTTTTAGCATCTGTTCTTAACAGAACCTTGCAAGCAAGGTAAGGTGCTATAGAAAAGTAATTAGCACGGCAGAGAACTTCTGTTTTGTGCTAGGAATAGGACAGAGTGAGACAGGAAGTGAAGTTGAGTGCAATATCATTTTGTTTGAGCATCTACAGAAGCAAGGGGTTGATCTTAGTGTAGCATCTGTTTTTATTTTGCTTAATAAAGCATCACCCACATGACAGTGAACCAGCAGAGCTGGATTAGCTGTTCATATCAAAGCTGTGCATCTAGAGGAAGCACAGGAAAACATAAAAACATCTCTAATCGAGCAAGCTTGCTGTGTAACTCAACATGGAGGCATCACAGCAAACAAACATGATTAAATCATGCTATAAATAAACTAATCATCACTGCTAGTATTAATTCTAGCTCAGAAATAATTTTCCTTTCACACATATCACATCTGTGAGCAAGAAATGATCTCCACAATACTCCAGAGGCAGTGGGAAGATCTATACATGCATGATCTACACCATATACCTCTACTGCATACACAGAGAGGAGACAATGCTCAAATTGAGCAAATCATCCACCAAAACATCGTCTGCTCATCCAAATCCTAAGTCAAGGAGGCGTGTGAGCATGCGTTTCAGCTTCCAGAGCTATTAGGGGATAGATAGAGTGGAGGAGCACGAGTTTTACCTGGCGACCATGGCCGTAGCTCCTCGGCGGCGAGGCAGTGCCCGCGCAACCAGAGGAGGGGGTCCATGGTGGTAGAGGAACGAGCACCGCACCACGGCGGCACAGGGGACGAAGCCATGCGCCCAGCCATGGCGAGCACGCCGGAGAGGGAGGTCGCAGACGGCGGCGAACGGCGGCACAACGCAAACCTAACCCTAGGGAGAGGGGATGCACGCGAGCGCTAGGGGGAGAGATCCCCAAATCCCTCCGGTGAGAATGGAGAGCGACGCGTGGGGAGTCGTTTGCCCCACGGCACGGCGGCGGAGGCGGTCGGAGCAGGCCGGGGCGAGGCGGCGACGCCACGGGCGACGCAGTCGCCGGCCGAGTCGGGCGCGAGACGTGCGCGTGTGAGAGGAGTGAGAGAGAGAGGGTGGTCCGGTCGGTTGACCCGACCCGGACCGGACCCGAGTTTTGACTTGGTTGAACCAAGTCAAGCAGGGACAATTTGGTAATTTCACCCATTTAACAATATTCAAACTTCCAAAGAATCCTATAAATTCACATAAAATCCTAAAAATACAAATAAAATATGTATACATATCAGCAGAAAATAATCTACTCAAATAAAATACCTCTTTGAATTTTTGAAAATTATCCAAACTTTAATGAATTTTAACTCCCAAACAAAAGGAACAAAAATCAGCTAAAAATAGTTAACACACTCTATAAATTATGTGGAATTTTAATATAAGTTTTATTTGAATTTTTGAAAAATATTTTGTGGATAAAAAAAAATTCAAAGATCCTTAAGTGGATTATTCTTTGGAATAATTTCTTAAAATTATTTTCTCAAGAAAAATAATCTGGAAAAATAAATACTAAGTTCAAAATAATATTTGAACTATACCAAGACTATCTTGTTACTCATCCTAAATCAAACTTAAATGAATTTTTACACCAAATTCAAATACACAAAAATCAACTAAAAATATGCAACATACTCTACAAAATATGAGGAATTTCATGTAAGTTTTATTTGAAGTTTTGAAAAACATTTTATGGAGGAAAAATTCAAGGATCCTTAAGTGGAAATGACTTGAAATTCTTTTTCAAAAACTATTTTCTTAAAAGAAAATAATATGGGAAAATAAAGTCTTGAAGTTCAATTATATTGAACTATTTCAATTTAATCACTTTAAATTTATTCCTCATGAAAATTGTTGTCAAATTCTTTAGATAATTGAAAACTCCCAAACACTATAAAAATCTTAAAATTCACAACTTGGGAATTTTGGGGTGACAATGCATTTCATGATTATGCATAATAGCATGCTGCTAGATTTTTCATTAGTCCTTATCAGGATTATTTTGCTATTTTCAGAACTCGGGGTTTTACCGCAAACCCTAGAATCCCGAAGAGTTGAACGGCCATTTCTATCACAGGCAAGTTCATTCTTGCATATCCTTATTGAACTATTTTATAAAAACTATTTTCAAAAACGTATTATTATCATTGCATTGAAAAAGAAAAACTATTTTCGAATGATGTGAATTGCTATATATATATTGTTTGGCTGGCAATGGAACCACGGATTGATGTTGTGGTGGAGGTTCCATTCTACGGGAAAGTATATACCTAGGATTAATTACCAATGTTACAGTGATCCTTGCGCCGTATTGAAGCGTTTACCATGAGATCTGCTATGGACGGTAAAAGTCAGTCGTATCTTCTCTCGTTCACATATCCTCGGCAGGCTATT
Source organism: Poa pratensis (assembly GCA_947311845.1). Classification (NCBI taxonomy): domain Eukaryota; kingdom Viridiplantae; phylum Streptophyta; class Magnoliopsida; order Poales; family Poaceae; genus Poa; species Poa pratensis. The sequence continues at coordinate 36,794,469 of CAMZMU010000061.1, read as the reverse complement.
ACCTGGTTGTGTCCGTTGCGGCGGCCAACAGTGTGGAAGCGCGTGACCTTCCCACCTGACGGGGTGACTGGAATAGAAGCTCGGGAGGGGTGGCGGGATAGCGGTCTTTGTTACCGGCCGCGCCACAAATGGGCGGATATGTGTTGTGCGGAGATGGCGGTGATTGGCTTTGGACTCACACCTGGCCCCATACCATGGAAGTATGGACGAGTTTGGCCGCTCGGAAAGGCAACAAGGCTGGGTTTCTCTCATGGGTAAAGTTACGCAGCTCTGCAGAGTCAACAACAAGAAATTGTGGCTGTCACATCCTTGTTCCAGGAGGGAACTACAGAACGCTGCGGGAAAGGCATTCCAAGTGATGACTAAAGACCCGTGGAGACTGTGAGCATAGTTTTCTGAAATAAAACTTGACCTTTGAAGAAAGGTTTTCCAAAACTTGCATTATGCCTATGACCGTTGGTCATGGCAGTAGCTAGTGCATTCAAAACAAAAACTCTTTCCTATATTATTGAACTTGCTAAGTAACGCTCGAGTTGCTTACCCTTTTCCCGTTGACCCCCTGCTAGATTTTGGAGCCATCAACGGAGTTGCCAGTTAGCCATCACGACGTCAAGGAAGTATCCAACAAGGAGTCAAGTCTACTGGTGGAGCTTGAAGGAGTCAACTGCTACTTCATCAACAGAAGAACAACGACAACAGTGACAATGGTGGAGCAACAACAATATTGTCAATGGCATACATGACGACCACTTTGCCAATGAAGGAGACAAAAAAACTATTGGAAGGAGGAGTCAACCCTGGATAAAGATATTCCAGACGGAATAGATTAGGGATGTGACAACAGCAGTAGTGGATTAGGAATTAGAGATAGAGCTAATATCCAGCTTAGAGATACGAATTGGATCTTTTTGATATTTCATTTGCACGAGACCTACTTCTATCTGTAAAGAAGGTACTCGAGATTTTGTATTGAATAATGTTGTAATCCTATAGTGTTACATTGGACCGGCTATGTTTCTGTTGTACTACTCTGAGGGATGTAATATTTGCGGAGAGGTCCTTCCGTGCGTGTTACATCAACGACTTGTACACTACAACATGCAGTGGTGTGCTGGGTCACCGCACCTCCATCAAAGTACGACTCGTGGGATCACTTCCGCGAGGATTTCGTCAAAAACTTTGAGCCTCTATGTGAGCGCCCAAAAACATTCGAGGAGTTGCGGGCCTGCGTTCAACGATCAGACGAAACGTTGAGGTCATACATCAGACGATGGACTGAGATACGTAACTCAGTTGGAGTAGTTTCAGAAGATATGGCCATGGATGCTTTCGTCATGGGCCTCGCCAGGCGCGACTTCAAAGAAGCACTTGGTCGCCAAAAGCCAAAATCTGTAGCTCATGTCTTGCAGATCGCGACTGAATAGAAGATATGGCGCGCACCACACGCGGGTCCTCACCCCGTGACAAACATGAGAGTGGCAGTCGAAGCCACAGAGACTCGTACAGAGACGACCGAAGGCGCAAACGTTCAAAACGTCACTACGACGATGACAGACCCGAATTTATGGCGGCTTGGTTCTCCACACCCCGCAATTACCAGGACAGAAGCGACCGACGGTCGGAAGATCGGCGAGACAGTCGAGATGATCGTCGAGACAGCCGAGACCGTGGCCAACGCAGTGATAGCTACAAGAGGAAGGACTGGCGCAAGTCACGGGCACAATCTGAGCGATCATTCGAAGAAAAGATGGACGCTGATTGCAGATTCCACCTGTACAAGGGGGACGACGGAAAACTGCGATCCAATCACTCGATGAGAAACTGCAGGGAGTTCGACCAAATGGCGACTGATTACGTAATCGCAGAAAGGCAGCAGCCGCACAAGCACCTCACCCGTGCCTCAGCCAAACAACGTGCCTGTTCTGATGGCACCACCTCCACCACCACAGCCTGCTGCAGGCGAAAACCTCGCGGATGCCATACAGCACATACCTCGGGTGGACGAGCCAAAGTACCCTCCGCCCCAAGGGCAGATGTACATGATACAGAAAGGTCGACCTTCCAACAGGGAGCAAAAACTTCGCATCGACAAGTAAACATGGCGGTCATGTCACCTCCTGCGGTAACTGAATACTTGAAGGGATCCGAAACTACAATAAGCTTCAGCAAAGAGGACCACCCTCCATCGGTTGTTCGCCCAGGGCACTCTGCTCTGGTACTCGACGCCCAAATTGGAGGCTACGACATGTCCAAGGTCTTCATGGATGGTGGGAACGGCATAAACATCATCTTCGCAGATACGCTCCGCAAAATGAACAGGTCAGTCGAAAACCTGCCAAGATCTTCAAATACCTTCCACGGTATCGTTCCAGGGAAAGCAATAAGCCCAGAAGGCACCATACAACTCGACGTGACGTTCGGGGACAAGCACCACTTCAGGACAGAGTCGATTGAGTTCGAAGTGGTCGACTGGAAGTCACAATACCATGCTATACTTGGACGCCCGACGTTCGCTCGATTCATGGCGGTGCCACATTATGCATACCTCCAGCTGAAGATGCCTGGACCAAAAGGAGTAATCACAGTCAAGGGGAACTTCCAAAAGTTTGACTCTTGCGACCGAGAATTCAGCAAAATCTCTGAGATGTTTGGCATGGAAGCAACACTCGCTGACCTAGCGGTCTCCAACGATCGAACACTTATGCCAGAACATAAAAAGGTGGCTGTCGACAGAGCATTCAATGCCACCAATGACACAAGATCGCATCAGGTGCACCCGACCGACCCGACCAAGACAGTCAATGTCTCGTCGAGTCTGCCTATCGCATAGGAAAGCGCGCTCGTCGAATTCCTCCGTGAGAACTGGGATATATTTGCATGGTGTCCAGCAGACATGCCAGGTATTCCCAGGGAATTCACCGAGCACTCTCTCCAGCTACTTCCAGATGCTAAACCAGTCAAGCAAACAATGCACCGCATATCCGGCCCAAAAAGAACTGCAGTCGAAGCCGAAGTCGACAGGCTACTCGCAGCAGGATTCATCAGAGAGATCAAGAAATCACAATGGGTGGCCAACCCCGTACTCGTAGAGAATAAGCACACAGATATCCTTCGGATGTGCATAGATTTTACAGCACTGAATAAGTGTTGTCCAAAGGATCACTTTCCACTACCTCGAATCGACCAGATCGTCGACTCCACCGCCGGGTGCGCTCGCTTATAATTCCTGGATGCCTACTCGGGTTACCACCTGATGCATGTAAAATGCATACATGAACTTTGCACTTTAATTGCTTATATTACAATCATATTTGCATCATATAAGGGTTATATCAATGTTTTATAATGATTTTGGAAATATTTCATAGTTTTCCCATTTATTTGGAATTAAACCTGTTTTTCCAGAAAATGTCTTTTTTAGTGTTTCAGACTTTCCGGGAGCTTCGGGACTCCAAAAAGGGCAAGGCCAAAGAGCACGGTTCAGAATTTTCGAGACGAACGCAATGGGCTTAAATTGAAGACCAGAAGCCCAACAAGCTTGAAATGGGAGGGTCCCACGCGGCCTAAAATACCTGGCCGCGTGGCCTAGCTCTTTTCCCCCTCGGAGCTCCGTGGCCGTCGATCTTTCGTCCACCGACTCCGTCTTGACCTAAAAACGCCTATAAAAAAGGTCCCCTGGCGTTTCGCGAAAGGAGGCGGAGGAGAAACAGAAAACCACGAAACAGAGAGACAGAAGGCTGCCGCCGGAGAAGATCGGAGGAGGGAAGCGCCGCCGGAATCACCTCCGGAGGGCTCCACCCCCCTCCGGCGTGTTCATCATCAACATCTTCATCGCCGTTGCTGCCTCCCATGATGAGGAGGGAGTTGTTCTTCATCGGGGCTGAGGGCTCTACCGGTAGCTATGTGGTTCATCTCTCTCTCCCATGATGTGATCTTTATGTGATCATGAGCTTTGTAATCTAATTGAATTCATGGATGTTTCTCCTTCATTGTTTGTGCTACTCAAGTGGTTTTATTAATGTAATTTCCAGAGTCACCTTTGTCCCATAGTGTGAAGTTGACAGTGTGCGCACCGTGTGTGACTCTTAGGTTAAAGGTTACAGAAATACTTACCATGAGTTATTCTTTGTGTTGGATGTCACTATAAAATTGTGGTGTTTGTTTAGTACTATTTTGGGGCACTCATAGTGACCTTGGGGTTCCCTAGATGTGGAAGACAGACTTTAAGGTGTGCTTTTGTAGCCCTACACGATGGTCTTGCTGTTCTATGATATTGTGGTGTTTGTTCACTCAGACTTTAAGGTATGCTCTTGTAGCCCTACGCGGTAGATTGGTATTTCTATCCAACGGGAGAATAGTTCAGAGTAGCAAAGTGAAGAGGAAATATCTATGTATTCAATTGTTGGGAGTGTCCACTAGTGAAAGTATGATCCCTAGGCCTTATTTCCAAGCATCCTAGAAAACCTTTGTCTTGTCCTCTTGCATTGAAGAGGATTGGGACACTTCCACATTCTTGCCTTGTTACATCAAACTTCCATCCATTAAATCAACCACCTTGTTCCTTAAACTTGTTTAGTGCATAATCAACTAAAACTTGTGACACTTTAGTTGTAGGGAATAGATAACTTTTCCTTCTTGTCCTGCGGATCGATACCTTACTTCCACATTTAGAGGTGCTACAGTGATCCCTTGCTCTTGGGGGTTATCACCACCAGATAAGGATGAAGGAAGAGGATGAAGAAAAAACGGCGTTCATAACCCCACTCGGGGTCTACTGCTACACCACAATGCCTTTCGGGCTCAAGAACGCAGGCGCAACATACCAGCGCATGATGCAAGATTGCCTCAAGAAGCAAATTGGGCGAAACGTCCAGGTCTATGTAGATGACATCGTCATCACCACAAGAGAGGAAAACACACTACTCGATGACTTGCGAGAGACATTCGCAAACCTCAAACGCTTCCACATCAAGCTCAACCCGAAGAAGTGCACGTTCGGCGTGCCAGCCGGGCAACTCCTCGGGTATCTAGTCTCAGCTCGAGGAATCGAGGCAGACCCGGAGAAAATACAGGCCATCTTGACGATGCAAAGGCCTTCAAAGCTCCATGACGTGCAAAAATTAGCGGGTCGAGTGGCAGCGCTCAGTCGATTCATCAGCAAGCTAGGCGAAAAAGCACTCCCGTTCTATCGACTGATGAAGAAAGCAGATAAATTCGAGTGGACGCCAGAAGCCGAAGCAGCCTTCACGGACCTCAAGCGAGTCCTCACAAGCCCTCCAATCCTCGTAGCACCAAGGGAACGCGAGCCATTGTACCTATATGTCTCTGCAACTAACAGGGTGGTAAGCACGTACTGGTAGTCGAGCGAAGGAGGAGGGACACGCCCAAAGCATACAACGTCCAGTCTATTACTTGAGTGAAGTGCTCTCCACATCAAAGCAGCGGTACCCGCACTATCAGAAGCTGGCTTACGCCGTGTTCATGTCCTCAAGGAAGCTGACGCATTACTTCTCCGAGCACCCGATCACTGTAATCAGCACTCAGGGATCGGGGACATCCTCACAAACCCCAACGCAACTGGGCGAGTAGCAAAATGGCTCATCGAGCTAGCACCAAGAGACATCAAGTATGATTACCCGAAGGCCATCAAAGCACAAGTTTTACCTGACTTCCACACCGAGTGGATTGAAGCTCAGCTCCCAGGAGCACCAGATGTGTCCAACTCATGGACTATGTACTTCGACGGCTCAAAGAAAAACGAAGGAGCAGGCGCAGGTGTTATCCTCATATCACCAAAAGGCGACAAGCTCCGCTACATCCTACAAATGGGTTCGAGTTCCCGTCCAATAACGAAGCAGAATATGAGGCTCTGATCCATGGCATGAGGATGGCCAAAGCCCTCGGGTGCACTCGACTGATGATCTACGGCGACTCGAATCTGGTGGTGCAGCAAACAATGAAGGCCTGCGACGCAATCGCAGATAACATGATCGCCTACCGTGACCTGTACAACTCATGGAGGGCAGCTTCGAAGGCTGCGAGTTGCGGCACATAGGGCGTGAGAGCAATGAAGAAGCAGATAAGTTAGCCAACATTGGTGCGACCAAAGCACCAGTGCCACCTGGTGTCTTCTTCGAGCGCATCGAGCACAGATCAATCAAAAAGAAGCGGGCAACTCCTACATCAGCCGCACCAGCCAAGAGCAAAGCACCTAGCACAGAGGACCCACCAGTCGAGGTACTCCTCATCGAGCCAACTTGGACTCAACCCTTCCTCGCATACATACTCCGCGGCGAGGTACCCGAAGACATAACAGAGTCAAGACGCGTCACTCGACGATCTAAAGCATACACTGTCATCAACGGAGAACTTACAAACGCAGCATATCAGGTATGTTCCAACGTTGCATAGCATTTGAAGATGGCCAAGCCATCCTTCGTGATATTCATGCAGGTACTTGCGGGCATCACGCCAGCAGTCGATCACTCGTAGCCAAAGCCTTTCGCGCAGGCTTCTACTGGCCCACAGCACTCAAAGACGCGGAGGACATAGTCAAAAGGTGCATCGGCTGTCAAAAATTCGCCACAAAGCCGCACGCACCCGCATCGGCGTTGAAGACAATACCATTGGCCTGGCCTTCGCCCAGTGGGGGCTCGATATGGTTGGGCCACTCAAAAAATCCTCCCATGGAGGGCATACTCACCTTCTGGTGGCGGTCGACAAGTTCACCAAGTGGATTGAAGCAGTACCCATCACAAGTTCGACTGCCACTACAGCAGTCAATTTCATAAAATCCATCATATACCGCTTTGGTGTGCCAAGTAGCATCATCACTGACAACGGTACAAATTTCACGGCTGAGGAATTCAAATCCTTCTGCAAAGAGCAAGATATCACGCTCAATTATGCATCTGTGGCGCACCCGCAGTCAAACGGCCAAGTCGAAAAGGCCAATGGGCTTGTGACGAGTGGAATCAAGAAGCGCCTCCTGGTGCCACTCAAAAGGGCTGCGGGTGCTTGGGTAGAAGAGCCCGTCTGTGCTATGGAGCCTACGCACAACACCCAATGCCTCAACACAATTCACTCCATTCTTCATGGTGTACGGTGCAGAGGCAATCCTGCCATCTGATGTAAGATTCAATGCACCAAGAGTCGAAGCATACAACGAAGAAGATGCAGACGAGGCACTCGAAGACGCAGTCGACTTGCTAGAAGAAGCACGTAACACGGCGCTCGCACGCACAGCTGTTTATCAGCAGGACCTCCGCAACTACCACAGCCGTCGACTGCGTACCAGGTCCTTCGAGGTTGGCGACCTGGTACTTCGACTGAAGCAAAAGAAGGTGCACAAACTCGCTTCTCCATGGGAAGGACCCTTCATCATCACCGAGGTCATTGGTGGTGGAGCATACAGACTGAAGCACGCGAAGACAGGAGAACTCTCGCATAATCCTTGGAACGTTGCGCAGCTGCGCCGTTTCTATGCTTAGATTGCTCAGTCGCACAATGTAATAGGCACATATGTCGGATGCTGCAGGTTTCAGACGCGCTCTTTTCCTTACCAGGGTACCTAAGGGGACTGGAAGGTTTTTAATGAGGCGGCCTGCAGCTTAACATTCAAAATGGAATATAATCATGATTCCTCATATTTCTCCCTGCTTACTACTCGCATAACTTGATTTCACAAAATTAGCCTCACCCGAGCACTCGGGGGCTGCGCTATCTCAAAAAGCATGAGCTTCCGCTTGTTCACAACATAATACCCCAGCCGCACTCGAATACTCGGGGGCTGGGTCATAAAAATCATACATAAACACAAAAGTTGCTCAACCCCACTCAATTATTCGGGAGTTGAGCCTAGAAGCATCAAGTGAAGCTTCAAGTACTGCAAAAATTCACAGCCGCACACGAATACTCGGGGGCTGTGCAGCTTATGTTTCATACTCTAAAGTATTTCTATCAAGTCACTCAAAATGCACGGGGGCTGGATAGTCCTAATTTTACAGCAAGTTGCTTCATACACCCCGCTCAACAGGCTCGGGGGCTGCATACATGTAAACAAATAATGTACAATACTCACAAGTGTTGCGTTTTACACTTTGGGGTCACCCCCCATACACATAACCTATTCAACAGGTTCTTCCTTGGGCTCGGTCCATTTTTCCTCCTCCTTCAGCACACGATGGATTAGGACCAATGCGTCCACCGTGTCTCTTGGTAGTGCTCCTCCATTGGCACAGGACCACCACCTGGTAGGGTGCGGGTCCCATCGCAATCCTTTTCAAATCAAGGTGCGGAAGGTGCGATCGCACAAAGGCAAGAGCAACATTAGCCCCGCTAATCAGTTGCTCGCGCACAAACTTCTTGATCGCCTTGCCTTTTCGAAATTTCTTCAGCAATGCACAAGGCCCTGTGGTTGCTCATTCAAAGGAAACAAAGCTTCGTGGACTCGAAATAAAGCCAACCTGCAAGTCTCCAGTCGAATGGCAGTGCGCCAAGCCCGGTCCAGAAGCCTTACCAAAATGGCGCTCTCGCCCTGTCTGACCAAAGGGGTGGGCGGAGTACTCAGTGCTACTCGCATGACCGTCGAGTCGATCCTGAATCGTGCCTCCTCCTTTATCGGGTCAGAGCAAACACCTGCGCAAAAACAAAGGGCTCATCATCGCCCAGTCGAGTCACCTTGCAAAGAATAGATCTCGATGATCCAAAAATATCTTACATTCGAGTTGCAGATTTACTCTCTCCAACTCCTCAAGCAAAAAGGCTCTCGCTCTGTAGTTGGGGATGGCCTCGACTGCAACTCAGCATACGCATCTTGTGTTTCCTTCAGCTCGCGAGTAACTTCGGAAAGCTTTTGCTGAAGGTAGTCCATAATTTTCTGGTCATTCACGCTTCGCGACTTCGAAGAACCACCCACAACAGGGCCAGTCGATGGTTTAGAGCTCGGTTCTACAGTCAGAATAATTCAATGCATAAGGAAGCATAAAGAGCTCAAACAAAAGGCTCGGGGGCTGCGCCTCCCGATCACTGAAGTTCATATTTCATAACAAGACAGATACGATGTCTGATAATTTACATATAGCAAAAGCAAAATGACGAATTCCTAGACCTAGTCAAACAAAGGGGTCACTGGCTAAGTCGTCGACTTCTTGGAGGAAGTTTTCTTCGCCTGGACCTTGGCTGCCCTTTCTTCAACAGTTGTTACCAGCTGTTGGGCATATTTTTGGCGGCTTCCATCCAAGTGCCGAGCCCGACGGTTCTGCCATCAGGACCCCGTGGAAACTTCTTCGTAGCTGCGTCAAAATCTGCCTCGACTCCGTGCGCGAGCAACATGAGAAAAGTAGTCTGAGCACCACTTACCATTTGCTCGCGACAGAAGTCAGCGACGGCAGTCCCTTCAGGCTTGAATAGCTCAACCAGCTCTGCAAAGGAAGATGGTAGCTCTTCGCCGGGGAAGAAGCTGCCATGGAGGGCGCCCAAGGCACTCGCCGCCTGCGTCAGCATCTCCCCTGCTCTGCTACTGGTACCTCCGAGACAGCCACACTTTCATCAAGTGAGGTGCCAAGGCTTTGCTTGCCAGTAGCAGTAGGGCCATCCATCACGCCTAGCATGTGGACAAAATAATCAGCACCATATATCAGAAACCTCAAACATCTAAGGAACACAGCAAAAATTCGTACCAGTTAAGCTGGTGCTGGCGGCAGAAAGTCGACCAATTGCCGACTCCTCTCTAACCTCGGCTGCTTTCAGCCTCTTCTCCAGATCAGCCACTCGACGGGTGGCGTTGTTCAAATTTTCTGCCGCATCAGCGGCGGCCTCTGCAAAACAAACACACATGATCAGCAGACTGCAAGAGGAATCACCCTCAACAAGTGGTAATAGCATAAAGAGATACGCACTCTTCGCAACTTCGAGTTGCTGCTGCAGGGTGGCGGCTTCAGTCTCCTTGTGCACATACTTGGCACCAGCCTTCAGCAACTCTCGCACAAATGCCTAAGTACACGACATGGGCAAATTCATAACTCAATAACTGAGTCTAGGCAAAAAAATTCGCACTCGATGAGGATTAAAACTACGGCAAGCATAAACTTACGTGCTCCAAGAAGGAAGAAGTCGACGCAGGGACACCTGCAGCCGCAGCTCCGCTCTCAGTTGCTGCAACCTCCGGCTCGGGTGGTGTAGCTGTGGCTGTAGCGGCAGGAGTCGCAGGGGTAGGCGGCTGCTCTGGTGGCAGCGTCCGTGCAGTGGATGCTGCGCTGCTCTTTTCCGCCGTAGGTGGCGGAGGCATATCCTCATCCGAGGAAACACTGTATCACACATTATAAGTATACAAGGTGGTATTATTCATAATGACAAAGCATATGCACATAATACTTACTCTTCAGTAAGGTCGCACAATCGACCAGGTGCAAGCACACCCATGCTCGGGCGCGATTTCTTCGGTGGTCGAGGGGGAAGCGAGCGAATCGGGGAATCTCGAGTGGCGCCGTCATCGACTCCGTCCTGTCTTCCTCCTTTTCCTCCGAGTCAGCGGTGTCTTCCTCGTCGCGCGACCGCTTCTGCTTGCCCTGCACCTCAGCATCGCCCTCATCGGCTTCTGGCGTGTGTGCGGTGGCGAGTGAGGCCATCTCATCATCAGAATCTGCCTCGAAAGGCTCATTGTCTGGCACTGGGCCGCTCTCTGGCAAGGGAGGCATCGACTCATACATTTTGTGTCCCTGCACAAATAAACAGCAAAGGATTCAACATCACACATGCATAACATATCAACTGAGATATAGTATCAACTGTTACCTCTGGTAAAGGGTTGCTGGTTTCATAAGGAGGCACAGGCGAGTTCATCTCGCAGGGATCTTCATCAGTCAATTTGGTAAGGCTTCTTACCAACTTCTCCGCCTCCGCATCAGAAAGCTCTACTGCGCGTGAGCGGGTTGGATCAGAAGCACCACTGTATCCCCACATAGCATGTGCTCGGGCTCGAAGGGGTTGCACTCGCCTCTTGGCCATAATGGCTAGCAGATGGATGCCCGTGACCTCTCGACCAACAGTGGTCTGAAGCTTCAGCACCTTCTCCATCAAATGTCAGCCTCTTCGGCTTCGACTCCGGTCGGCTGGGCAATCCAGGATGGCCTCTTCTTCACCAGGGCGTCTGCGTCAAAGGCAGGCAACCCGAAGGTTTGGGCGCCTATGGTCACATCCTTGATGTAGAACCACTTCTGGCGCCATCCTTGCACAGACTCCAGGAAGTTGATCTTGAAGTACTCGACATCAGGTCGAGCCTGTACTCCAAAACCACCAGGTCCCTTGGCGCTGTGCTGGCGCTTGACGTTGAAGATGCGGCGGAACAGACCAAAGTGGGGTGCGACGCCCAGGAAGCACTCGCAAAGACGAAAAAACACGCAATGTGCAAAAGCCCATTGGGCGTAAAATCGTGCAGTTGCACCCCATAAACGTGCATCAGTGCACGAAGAAAGTTGTGAACAGGGAAGGAGAATCCCCTGTTCACAAAATCCACAAAACAGACCCGCTCATTGGGGCCTGGGCGCGGGATTACCTCGGCGCCGGGGATGCGAACTTGCGAGGCATCCTCAGGGATCAGCCCGTCGTTCCGCAGGCCGGTGAGCATCCTCTTGCTGCAGGTGGACTTGGTCCAGGCGCCCTTGCCCCTCTTCAAACCGCTGGCAGCGGCAGCGGCGCTGTCTGCCGATGCGCTCGCGGCACTCCTGCCCTTCGGGTGGCAGGTTTCGTCATCGCGGAGGTGGTTGCAAAAGCTTCGCTATGAGGCTATGGCGATGCGAGAGGAGGAAGAAGAAGCAGGGCGGCGGAGAGCAAATGGCAAGTAAAAAAACTATTTACGCCGCCGCACCCTTTTAACCTCAATGCAAAAGAATCCGCACCGTCGATGCGAGATCGTGGGCAAAAAGCAAATCTAACCGTACACGTGGCAGCCACGGAGGGCAACCGTCGCCGGCCACTCCGCCCACTACGCACGGGAATCTAGGAACTACCATCATGGCCCCGGAGAAATCGTGCCTGAACGGTCAAATCCAGTCCAAACGGCTGCACAATGGGCCCACAAGACGTGTCACGTCCCATCTATCGCAGCATAGCGCACGCCACCGCGTGTCAGGTGGCGCAGTCGCCATAAAACGTCATCCCTGACGTCATTGCAGCAGATTTGTTCAGAAAAGATGTCGGGTTCGCCCAAAGCATATTAATCACTCGATTGTTTTCGAGTGTATGGTCACTCGACTGTCTCTTCGATCAAAGACATATTACTCCCATCGGGAGCGTATCAAAAATTTCTTCGACTAAAGATGCTCAAGACCAAGTGATTCTGAGATTATCCTCCATTACAAGTAATAAAGCACAATCTCGGGGGCTACTCCCATCGGGAGCGCTGCCGCGCACCCGATAGAATTATGGCAAAAGATTTTCTTCGACTAACATATGTGGGAAGAAGATTTTGAGATTATCCTCCATTGCAAGCAATAAAGCACAATCTCGGGGGCTACTCCCATCGGGAGCGCTGTCGCGCACCCGATAAAATAGTGTCAAAGGTCAGTCGACGAATATATCGACTACGTTCATATGCAAAATCATACTCGAAACATTCCCGAGTTGCGTCCGTCGCAAATACCTCGGATGCTGCACGCATAGTGCAAAGGTAAGACCCGCCGAACTTTCGAGCTGGGCTAAGGACCGTTCCAGCAACGTCAATCCTTATACTTTCCGTGTCAGCAGACATGATGAAAAATCCCGACGGACGCGTTGGGTAAAATTCAAAGTTATACTGCAGATCGACTCAGTAAGACCTCAGCGGCCTAGTCGAATCTGACCAGTTTGTTCCAGATTCGAGTCCGGGGACTCGAGTTTGATTGAAAGCTAGTAAGGTTTACCCAAATGTGTAGTTAACCAGTCCCGATCCGTCGAGTGAACTGGGCCTGCTAAGCTATTATCCCTTGATCATCATAAGCAAAAACCACAGTCGATGAAATACTCGACATAGCCAACATGTGCTATTCATACAGGAATTCCAATTATAATATACATAATGCTAAGCATATGACGTGCACTTACGAACGAGTCCATGCCCGATTCTTCGAGTCAGACAAGTACTCGGGGGCTACTGACAAGGATATACATCTCGGGTACCCTACCGTGAGGGTACCTGGTGCACGTGATGACTAAAAGCCCAATAGCGAAGAGACGACTCGAAGCCCAAGACGAGAGGCCCAACAAGATGGAGTACCCTCCAAGTTTAGACATAGACATAGTCGGTTTATACTTTCCTTATGTGTAAACTAGGTCGGTTACAAACTCCCGAGACCCAGCCTATTTAAAGGCTGGGAGGGGTGCCGATCTAGGACCAAGCCATACTCGAACCACCAAAGCTCTTGCGAGATCATCATCTCGCCGGAGCCACCTTGTAACCTCATAATCTCCAGCGATCAATAACAGACAAGCAGGAAGTAGGGTCTTTACCTCCACCCGAGGGGCCTGAACCTGGGTAAATCTTTGCCTCTGCTTGTCAGCCGACGAAACTATCAGTACTACCACGTTCTCTCCCATAATCTCAACCCTAGGTCCTTAACCATGGGATTTGATGAGGGTACACCTCGTCATCGGGTGACCCTAGGTACTATGAGGAGGAGGACGTCTACGACGGGGAGGACGTCCTCCAGGACATGGTTAGGGACAACAATCAGTACGCCGACGACGACTACAATGCCGGAGAAGATGAAGTTCCGCCGACCGGCCCCGATGTGATCAACATCGATGTTGAGCCGGTTTTCCTAGACGAGCTCGACACCCAATCCCTGGCCATGAAGAGGAAGATCAGCCAAAGGGGCGCCTCATTCATGCCCGAGGAAGACGTGCTCATTTGCGAGTCCTGGATCGAGGTTGGAACCAACCAAATTCTCGAAGCCGAGCAAAGAGGGTCGGCATATTGGGGCCAGTTCACCAAGCGCTACAATGAACGTAGAATCCTTCCGCCTAATAATATTCAAAAGCTCCGGACCGAGGTATCTATCTCCAAGAGGTGGCTCCACATACAAGGGGAGATGAGCAAGTTTTGCGGCTCCGTTGAAAACGTTGAAGCCCGGCCACAAAGTGGCTATGGAGTGAAGGAATTGGTAATTCATCTTCCCTTCTTATGCATTTTGGTTGCAATGGTTTAGGTTGCTATAACCTTGTATGCACAGGTGTTGCAAGCTTTGAAAACATTCAAGGCTCAATATAAGAAGACCTTCAACTTGACTCATTGCTACCGGGCACTCAAGGACCAGCAGAAGTGGAAGGACCTCTACGCCTCCCTCAAGCAAGGTGGACAGCCAGTTGATAAGGAAGAGGCCACAACGGAAAAGGAGGGGAGGCCAAGGGGGAAGAACAACTCGAAGGCCGAGTTGAAACGCGATGCAACAACCCTTGCGTTGCAAGAGACATTGAACGGGTTCATATCCCAAAAGAACAAGTCATGTGACAAGAAAGAGGAGAGAAGAGAAAAGGAACGCTTAGAGAGAGAGACGTCTTCCAAGCTCTTCTTCGAATTGCAGAAGAAGAGGCTCGATATAGAAGAGGAAAATGCTCGGACTAGAGCACGGGAAGCCGAGACAAGGGCCAAGGAGGTCGAGGTAAAGAGCAAAGGAGGCCGACGTGAAGGCCAGGGAGGTCGACCTGAAGGCCAAGGACCTTGATCTCGCCTTACACGCCGAGGAGGCCAGGATCATGGACATGGATATCTCGGCCTTCACCCCTAGGAAGAAGGCCTACTACCTCAAGAAGCAAAGGTACTACATGGACCAAGATTGATCAAATCTCGGTCCTTTTATTTATTATCTTGCATGCCAGTGTTGAACTATGGCCGATATGGCCGGAAAAGCATGGCCGATGGCCCGGATTTGTAATATTTTGGGTATGTATCCAGACATGGCCTGTGTGAGGCCGGGATTATGTTTTATTTTAGGTTTATTTTGCTTTTATACTTGTTTTGTTGCAATGTGATCGATCAAAAATCCTGATCGGGCGGACTCAATACGTCGGCCCGTTGGGTCCAGTGGCCTGAAAGGGGCGGACATGGGCCGGACGCGCATCCGTTTCCCGACGCAAACGGACCAAACGCAGACTAAACACGCGTCCGTTTGCGTCGCCCTGTTGAAATCATCCTTACTCCTCACATCGATCTCTGTCTGCGCAAGACTGCCGGTGGCCGGTCGGAGTGCTCCGCTGCTGCGAAACATTTGCCAGATGATAACTTAAGCACCAGGTCAGATTCAGAAGGCCGAGCTAGTCATCAGCTACTACTACTCCTAGTAGTAGAAGACGAGGGCATGCACTACCTATAGCTAGCCAGCTCGAGTTGACAGGTCCTGCGATTGCACGGTGGGCGGTCAAGGCGCGCTGCCCTGACAGGCGTCCCTGTCGAGGATCTCGCGTATCCCGAGGTCTATCTCGCGCCTAATTAACACCACTGCCCGGTGCTCGTTGCCGGACGTCCAGAGAAAATGCTGAAGCCATTGATGCCCGTCCACCAACTGTGGCTTGTGAAAAGCCACCCTGAAGTTAAAAGTTACTCCAGCTAGCTTCCCCCCTCAGCCATAGCAAGGACAGTAGAAACGCTGGCGAATGCTGCTGCTCAACGGTACGAACCGTGAGAAACTCGAGACGACGACGACCGTGCGGCGCAGCCGAAAGTTGTCACCATGGAGCCAAAACCGGTGACTTGTACACGGCATGCAGCCATGCAGGAGTTGTGTACTGATCATAAATGTTGCCTCCAGGAGGTGAAGTGAACACCTTTTCATTTCTTTCTCCAGGCGAAGCTCCTTCCCCTCGCACACTAGCTAGTCGCTGCTCACAGCTCTCGATCCCTCGGCCCGCCCTTCGCTGGAGAACTCCTCTTGGAAGCATACGACCGAGCTAGCTACCTCTCTCTCGGCCCTTCACTGAAGAGCACACTCTTGAAGGCGTGCGAGCTAATGTCGGCTTTCGTGCCCCCGCCGCCGATAATGGTGCCGGTGTCGTACGGCGGAGCGCCCGAGGGGACGGCAGCAGCGAGGGGCGGGTCATACGGCCCGGTGATCGCCATGCTGGCCGTCCTCGCCGTGCTCGCGGCGGTGGCCGTCGCCGTGGGGCGCCTCTGCTTCGGGCGCCGCGCGCTCGGCCAGGCCGGCGGCCACGACCTGGAGGACTGGGTGGAGCGGACGTGCGCGCCGTGCGTCGGCGCCCGCACGCTCTCCTCCGCCCCCGCCGCCGGTGACCTGGCAATGGAACAAGAAGGCGGTGTCACGGCGGCGGAGCAGTCGCCTCAAGGAACGGAGCGAGGAGAGGGCAGTGGCAATGGTGGCGGGTCGTGACTCGTGAGATCAACGGGTCTTGCCGCGCACTGTAAATTTCTTCCTCATTGTTGTGTTCGTGTTGAGATTTTTGGATTGCGGTAGTAGTAGGAAAATCTCTAATTAGGTCCTGATTTGGAGCCATGTTGAATTCCGTAGGACTCGCGGGGATGTATGTGCGATGAACTGACCATCCAACAAAATGGCATGCAAAACGGAACTGATTTGATGTTTGATTGGTACTCAACTTTTCATGTCATATCCTTGATCGGTACTACTGGCTCGCTTTCACTAGCTAATAAAAGCACACTTTATCGAAAAAACCTACTACTCCCTCCGTCCCAAAATAAGTCTTAAATTTGTCCAAAAATTGATGTATCTAGACATGTTTCATGTATAGATACATTTACTTTTGGGCAAACTTGAGACACTTATTTTTGGACGGATGGAGTACTAAAATACGGAAATCCACTTGAGCTCTAGGAGCATATGCTCCCGCTCCCCAAAAACCGCATCATAAAATGTAAAAAGATCCGAAAGTAAATATCAGTTGTTTTGTGCTCCCGGGCACCAGTGATAATGATGTTTTAAAAAAATCGAAAAAAATATTATGTGTTTCAAAAATTCTGAAAAAAATCATCAATGTAGCCATTGGTGTATTCTACAAATGTGCCAAAAATAAACTTCAAATACTTTGTATTTTGGGCTACACAAAAATGGCAAAATTGTGGATCTAAGTATGCTTATTTTCAAATCACTAAATTTATTACATTTTGTCATTTTTGTGTGGCTCCGAATACAATGTATTTGAAGTTGATCTTTTGCACGTTTGTAGAATACATCATTAACTACATCCTAAAAAAATTCATATTTTTTGAAACTTATAAATATTTTTGTTTGATTTTTTGAAAGCACCAGGAGCATTGGTGCTCAGGAGCACAAACACTTTTCCGTTGTAGAACGGACATTCTACATTTACACACAAAAATGCGCGAAAAGAGAGATTGATTTTGTGGCGAGCAGTATAGATGTATTTTTGTAAAGAAACTTTGTGTGCGAACATAAAATATCTATATATCCACCCGGTACTTTTTTCTAGATTTTTTTGACATTTAAAATTCATTTTCATGATGAGAGAATATATATACTCGTATGAGTCAAAACTCAAAACATCACATCCACTAAAATACATATCCATAGAGTATCTTCTTTTCATCTCGACAGTGCCATGCACATATTCTCGTTCGATCGACAGCTCGCCAGTCACCTGCAATTGCAATGCTGCGACTGCAAGGTTGAAGGAGGTATTGGTATCGCGTCGCTAGCTGTATGGCCTGTGCGTGCTGACACTGCATGAAGGCGAAGATTAATTGGAGCTAGGCGTTGTTTGCAGCAGCAGCTAGCGGCTAGCACATGAGGCCGTCAGAACAAGGCAGAGTTGACTGTCCTGATCGGTGGCGATCGAGGAACAGAAATTAGCCTGGCCAGTTACCCATGCATGCGTCGCCTGCGAGCTAAGCTGAGCTAGCTGCTGCTGCTGCCTGCAATGGTGACCTGAGCTGCTGCGCGTGCCGATGGCTGTAGAGTCGCGTACGGCGGCAAGAAGCGTCAGAGAGTGAGTTTCTGTATGGATGAAAACTGTAGTAATTCAAATATGGGGAAGGCTCCTGGTTGCACCATCAAGGCTGGTTTGAATGGTGCCCAGTCCAGCGATCGACCATTTAGGACGTGTTTGGTAGTCATCATTGACATTTGAGCCTGGGCTGGCAAGATCATCCTTTATGTCATGTTGTGCATGCCGTTAGACAGCCCGCATCGCACAGCTAGCACAACAATTTGGTGCGTATCGTATGGTTGCCTGCAACGTCACATAAAAGACAACGGGATGCAGAGTGGTGTGTTTGGTTGCATCCAGACTAAGATCATGGTCATCTCTTATCGCTGCTGGTGAGCTTACCATACTACACCATCACAAGGAGTACCAAATATCATTTCATCCTACTAGCAAATAACAGTTTATCCAGTCCAAACTACTAAGAATGACAGTTCATCAGTACATACCTAACTACTACGAATCAAATAACATTACAGTCCAATGCTAATTTAGTGTGGTTCGGCAAGGATGATCAGTGGACTGGGGACTTCAACCTTCTTCTTCTTCTTCTTCTTCTTCTTCTTCTTCTTCTTCTTCTTCTTCTTCTTCTGTTGCTGCTGCTGCTGCTGAATCTCAGATTCTGGCGACACCTCTGTCATCCCACATTGCCTGAGCTCACTCCATCCCTTTGTTTTCCAAGCTTTACTATCACCAAGGGGGACACCATGGCCCTGGTCAAGGTCGTCAATCGTCACATCTTTCTCAGACGGAAAATGTTCATCAATCCCCCACCCTAAGATCTAGTTGTAACGAATGCAACAGGCAAGAACTAGCTTTACTTGGGTCTTGAAAGACCTTATGGTCAAGGATTTTGAATATGTTTTTAAGTGCAGCAAATGCTCTTTCTATGGTCACTATATGACTAGACTGTCTGAGATTGAACAATTCATTGGGATTCTGCGGACCGTGCCTTAAACTGAACTCGTTTAGATGGTATCTGGTCTTTTAAAAGGGTGGGAAAATTCCAGGCCTACATTCATATCCAACATCTTCGAGGTAGAACCTACCTTCAATGAGGTTGATCCCATCAGGTATAGACATGTTGTCAGCTATAATGGTTGCATCATGTGTTGATCCCTCCCAACCAGTTAGCACATATGTGAATTTCAGATCGAAATCCACAATGGTAAGGACATTCTGGCTGGTGTAGTGATTCCTTCCCATGTATGCTGCAAACTGTGATCTCGACACTCTAGCAGTGACATGTGTGACCTATAGTCCTGACATTGGATGAACAAACAATCAACATTGTGACCTACACATTTGTGACCTCTAATCAGATAACAAAATGTAGTGCTCATCTTGAAATATAGGAACCGTCTGAAACTGTTCTTTATCTTGGGTGGTGTTTGACCACTTGGTGGCTTTATCATCTCATGTCTGAGCTCTTCAATAGCAAACAAGACCTGTTTAAAATAGCGGAAGATAGTCTCACATGACCTTCTGATGTGTTGTGGATCACTCTAAAACTTTAATTATGACTTACAACATGAAGAAATATGCAAATTTGCTCTTCTACGGAGGTGTGGATGCTATCCTGCAACAGGCCCCCTCTCTGAACCTTTTGACAAGTTCATAGAAGGGGCCTCTACCCATCCAAAACATTTGCATAGCCTCTACATTGTTTGTGTTGTAGAGGTAGTTTAGATTACCATCCTCTCCTGATCTCGTGTGAACTTAGGACCATAGGTGACCAGAGAATATGCAGTGCGCCTAACTACGATCTTGCGAATAAGTATGATCCATGTCTGAATGACAGCTATGAGCATTAGTACCGGTTGTCGTTCTACTAAATCGACTCCACAGATTATCCACTTTCGGTTATGACAGACATACTAGCTGACCTGCGCCATGGGAGATGAGGGAGATTAGCCGGAGTCGAGCTCCTCTTGCTTTCCGTGTAGACGATGTCACGGATTCGGTGCCGGAGAGGATGGAGACAAGCTACTACGGATGATCAGGGCGACGCTCTCGTGCTCTTGCCATCCATGGAGACGACGTCGTGGATCCGGTGGCGGGGAGTAGGGAGACGAGCCGCCGATGAAGACTGCAGGATTGTGGATTTTTCTGGTCCTATGTGGCGGGGTTGACTGAATATATAGGGGAGGAGGCGAGAGTATCTGCGGCGTGAAACCCAGCCGGAATTTCGTCATCTCCCGCTTTCCTCCTGTGCGCACGGCGTTGTCGATTTTTGTAGTGCTGGGGCCTAACTCCACGGGATTGCCGATTCGATCGTGCCTGCTGGGCTGTCTTGGCGTTGTATCAATAACGTGCTAGTCAGAACGTGGTCATGCTACGACAAACCAATCAACCTACTTTTACAGCTGGTAGGTCTGTTTGGAGGGGATGCTGGCTAAGAGCATTTCTAGCAGAACCCGCAAAACGCGGACCCGCAAAACCGTTTTGAGGGTCGCGGAACGCGCGTTTTTTGGCTCGAAACGAGGCGCGGCGGAGCAGAAACCGTAAAGCCGAACCTCAAAACAGAATATTCCAGAATATTCTCCCGATATTTTCACCTCTTTATTTTTCCATCTCTCTCCAATCCCGGCCGGCCACATTTGGCACTTCATCCATCGATCCAATCCCAGGTGAGCTAGTTGGTCACCGATCGATCCATGCAGCAAGGAGCTAGCTCGTCCTAGCTCGTCCAGGAACGAAGTCCCCCGGCCCCCGGCAGGCAGCAGGCAGCGACGGAGGCCCGGCATGGAGCACGAAGCCGACGCGGAGGCCCCCCGGGGAGCCGCCGGCGTGGAGCACAGAGCCGACACGGAGCCTCCCCGACATCCAGCGACAGAGGCCCAGGGGCGCGGCCGGCGGCGCGCGCGGTAGCCGGCGCATGGAGCCGGCCCCGGCGTTCAGCGCGGAGGCCACCTAGGCGCGCCGCGGAGCCGACGAGGTCCCCCGGCGGTCGGGTTCAGCCCGCCGCAGCGAGCAGGCTGCTGTCCGCTCCAGTTTGGTGCGATTCCGGCAAGTTTGGCGGAAGTTTGCTGGATTCCGACGAGGTCCAGCACGGCGGAAGGTCACCGCGGCTCCTGAATATTCAGCCCGCCAACGCCTCGCGCGGTTTGCAGGGCCCTTTCGGTTCGGCCGCAAAAACATCGTATTCATGGTTTCGAGGGCCAGATTCACGGGCCCCCTCAAAAACTTTTACGGGTCAGAGAGTTTTGAGGATTCTGTTCTTTGCGTTTTTGCGGTTTTGAATCCGTATCCGACGGTTATTTTGCGGGTTTGCGCATTTTGCGGGCTCTGCTAGAAATGCTCTGACAAACGCACTAGCCCCGCTACAGAGACGACGGCACAGAGCACTTGTTCCATTTGTTAAGTAGACACAACCGTGCGTACGTACACATACTGTACAGCACAACAGATGCTCGTATAGTACTACTTTTAATTCGATGTATATTTTGGTGAATGTCCTCGTCCTGATCATTACCCGAGCATGCTCGATCTGAAGAACGTACACAAGCTCATGAAGCGGAACCATGAGGGTTGATTCGAATTGCGCACCTACTAATCTATCAACAGTACGGTCAAAAGGCACCACTGTGCAACCTGTTGTACATTCCCGTATTGGATCGATGTATCATGCATGCATGCATGTCAGCCGGATACGATTATACTCCACATTCCTTCTTCGAGATGCGTCGCCGCGCTTATCTTTCTTCGAGGGTGAAACAGAGGAGGATGGATGCGGGCTGAGTCGGCCGGGGCGGCTAAGTCACGAGGGGTAGCGCCAAGCGCTCTGGACACCAGTAGGAATGTGCTTATAGCCACCAGTCTATCGCTGGCGGACGACATTTTCGTCCGCCAACGTTACTACTGCTGGCGGGTGGTTTTCCGTACCCGCCACTGGTTCTACACATACCGCTGGCGGACGTCACACGGTGCACGCCAGTGGTAGTAGCAGGCAGGTGCGAGGAGGCGGTGCAAGTTACCCCTGGCGGACGGCAGCAGTGCCCGCCAGCGGTATTCTGCTTAACGCTGGCGGACGGTGTACGGTGCCCGCCAGCGGTAGTTGCCTCGGATGGGCCCAAAAACTAGGAAATTACTGCTGGCGGTGTCGTGGGGTAGATAACACGGCAGATGTTACACGAGGTAACTTGAGATTGAGGGCAAGCCGACTCTGGTGTTCAGGAGATGGTCTAGCTCTACGGGGGAGAAGATATTTTTTACCCAGGTTCAGGTCCCCTCGGTGGAGGATCCCTACGTCCTGCTATAAATCACTATATGATCACATATTACATGGTGCGCCAATGGCGATGATTACCGGGTTTAGATAACTCCGGCGTGGGAGCTCTCTCTCGAGCTATCTCTATTTTGTCTATCTTATTCGGCCTGAGACCTCTCCCTCGAATCTGACGATGCCCGTTACCCGGCTTTCCGAAACTCGGGTTTAACATATGACGCCAAGATGAACAGCTATGCCGATGACGCCGAGCGGGTCAAGCTCGAGCCCATTCTTCGCCGGGCCAGAGCTTTGCTCGCCCATGGTCTCAAGGGAACAGATCTGGTCAAGTGCTGGATCGGTTGGTTCATCCACCACTCAGCATCAGGACCCGGCTAATTTGCCAGTACACTGGTGAAACCACAGACAATATGCGTTACTCAGAGATGACGCTCACTGATGATCAACTGTGAAGAATGCCAAGAGACTACTTGGCGAGAAGAAAGACGCCATTGCACTGAACGGGCTCGCCCCATTTAGTGCCAAGAACAAACCCCCCACGGTAAAGCTAACACTCAATCCATCTTGTTTACTTTAACCCGGCAAACTCATCCATAGACTGTTATTTACTGTGACTGCTTTTTCTCAGGACTCCAAATGGTGGAGCGTGGATTTTACCCCAACATCCTCTCCTGACGGAGAGGACACAGAAAGTGAAGACGACGAAGAAGAAGAAGGTGAGCTTGACTCCGTAGGCCGGCTCTTCCTCCAGTTGATTAACAACGAAGTCCCCAACAAGGACACCTCTACTGACAACCCGGCAAATTTTATTCCAGGCCCCACTGACCCGGCTTCTGACGTAGCGCCGGGTCCCCAAGTTACTGCAGCTCCAACTCAGAAGAGGACCCGGGCCACCATTGCCAAGGTACCACATTCTCTTTTCTCAATCTTCATGATGAACTCATCTTAAACTTAAGCACAATCACAGGAAAAGGAGGCTGAGAAGGAGGCTGAGGCGAACAAGAGACGCCGAACCCGGTCTTCTACAAGCCAAGCTTCCCTGAGCCCAGGTATCCCTCAACGCTCTTTATCAAGCTGGGCCAAATCCATCCAGAAGACGCCCAGCAAACAGTTCCCTTTAGCTGGCAAGATCCGGGTTCCTAAACCATCTCGTTTGTCAGATTCTTCCTCGGATGGTGTTAGCACACCCGAGGATTTCCAGATCAACGCCGGGTTAGAAATACTTCTCATATCTTTTCCATACCTTTATACTTCACTGTCCCATTCTTATTTAACTAAGACATTTTTTGTTCCAGTGCCAGGGCTTTTATGGAAGAAGACCCGGAATCTCCTCCCGCGGCATCCCCTCCTCCAGCAACCACAGAGCCTTCTCCTATGGAGGCACATATAGAACCAGAGGACAAGGACGAGCCAAGGGAGCAAGCAACCCCCGCGGCTTCTCCAAAAAATGGTTGACCCGGTGCCAGAATCCTCCCCAGCTGCTCACTCGCCCGGGTTAGGCTCTGGGACGAAAGAAGATGAAGTGCAGGTTACTGGGACCCGGCACGTTCCAGTACAAATGCTCCTGAGACTCTGGCCAAG
This sequence comes from Poa pratensis, assembly GCA_947311845.1. Taxonomy (NCBI): domain Eukaryota; kingdom Viridiplantae; phylum Streptophyta; class Magnoliopsida; order Poales; family Poaceae; genus Poa; species Poa pratensis. The sequence goes on along the minus strand of CAMZMU010000061.1, from coordinate 36,770,711 downwards.
GTGCCAGCCCCAGATGCTGACCCGGCAACTCCTGCCAAGAACAAGAACCCGGCTTCCTCCTCAAATTCACCGGCTCTGGACCATGTCTGTTCCAGCACTTTGCGACGAATATTTTTCTCGCCTAGCTCAACACAAGACCCTGGAGACAGAACTGGTCGCCCTGATCCAAAAACGATATCAGGTACCCATTTTTACTTCTTGCCTATATATTTTCTTGCATAACTATACCCTGAGTAGCCCCCAAGCTCTAAGTTCATCACTTGTGATGAGCTTGGTGCTTACAATATGCATTCCTTAGGTAAAAACTTCAAACCTGTAGCCCCCAAGTGCCGGGTTGTCTGTTTACAGCAACCTGGGACTAAAAAACTTCCATCATTTAAAACTTGCCCATTTTCACATCGAAACTTTGAACACTGTAGCCCCCAAGTGCCGGGTTGTGTGCCTGCAGCAACCTGGGACTTCTTTATTACGTTGAACAATTGAACTTCAAACTGAGTAGCCCCCAAGTGCCGGGTTAGCTGTCCACAGCTACCTGGGACTTACAGTTAGAAATTTTCAACTTTTTGCGCATGTAGCCCCCAAGTGCCGGGTTGCACGCCTGCGGCGACCTGGGACTAACATAACTTTTTGCATCTTAACAGGAAGACCATGCCAAGGCCCAGGCTGAGATCACCCGGCTCACTGACGCTGCCAAACTGAATCTGAGACCCGGGCTGACACTCAGCTCAACTCCAGGCCTTGGAAGAAAAGATTACTGCCCTGACGCAAGAAAACTCCGATCTGAAGAAGGACATGCAGGAGAACGAGGAGAACTTCCAGGAGCAACAGGAGACCCTGCAGAAGCAGCTGGATGAAACCAACAACGAGCTGACCCGGCTAAAAAGAATGATCACCTCAATGGTTGAATCTTTAGTGGGTAAGCACTACTCCTTGAATTTCAACCTAAACTGATCAAACAGACCCGGTTTTTGAAATTTCACTGCTCACTTTTTCTTACACAGGCCCTCGTGATGGTAACCTCCGCAAAACCGCTGCAGAGAAGATCAAATGCATGTACACGCTGACCCGTCAGCTGTACTTTGGCAGCTGCGAGGTCATCAAAGCCGCTAGGCTCTGGGAGAACCCGCCAAGCAAGTACACTGAAGTCCTTGGGCATCTGTCAACAATGCCGCAATGGATCCATCTGCTCAAGAGATCAGCTTGCAGGGCCGGGGTGATGCGAGGTCTTGCCTTGGCAAAGGCCTACCATCCCCAGCTAAACCCGGCTCCACTGAAGAAGGGCTTTCCTCAGTTTGACACTGATGGCAAGGAGTTCGATAAGAAGTGCTATGCCCGGGTTGTGAAGCAAACCCGGCATGTTGCCACTGTTATTGCCAGCAAGATGAAGCTCACCACTTACAGCTTGGATATAATGAAATGATGAAGAGATCATGGATGACGAGCCACAACGCGTCGATCTCCTCCAAAGCTATAAGGATTCCATTGACCCGGCAAAGAATGCTCCTGGTACCTCCACTGCTCCCAGCTCCTCTACGCCAGTTATTCCTCCTCCGTCACGGGCGATAGCTGAAGAAGATGATGAAAACTTCTTCCAGCCACTTCGAAAAATCACCCGGCGCAAGACCAAGGCCAAAGAAACCGACGAGACCAAGGAGCCAGAGGCTAACCCGGCGGCCGCCGAAGAAGAAGACCCGGCAAAGACCGTCGAAGATCAACCAACCGGCTCTCCTCCCCGTGACCCGGCTCCTGAAGCCAAAGCGTGAAAACTTACGCAGATGCTGTTATCTCTGCAAGAAAACAATCTTTATTCGGCCCTTTGGGCGTTTATTGTAATAACTTTTGCACTGTCTGCACTATGCCTGTGATGGTGCGCCTATGCACCTGATGAAACTTTTTATGCTACTCTCAAACTTTTGCTATGAAATATGCCTCTTCTGTGGTTTTGATGACCCTTTTGATTTCTTTAACTGTGAGCCGGCTTTCGCATGGATACCCTGTCGCTACTTCTCTGAGAAAAACAGGGTCGAACCAAGTCCCAATGGGCTTCATGGTTGATTGAATTTCCAGGTGAGCAATCAGGCCATAAAATTGCGAGTCACATCAGCTCAACAGCAAGATAACCAAGAATAAACTAGTGGCATAAAGCCGGGTCTTGGGATTGCAGCTGCAAACTATTGTAGTAGGAGCCCCCAAGACCTGGATCAATGTTTATAAAGTAATGGCTTAACTATGCAACATTACCCCATTGATCCTCATACTGGTGGGACACGCTCTCTGGGCGTCCTCAAAGATAACTATGCACTTATTCTTATGACAAAAACATAAACAAATAAAACATAAACTTCACCTTCATACCTCTGAATCCAAAGTTATGGATACTGTAACGAAAACTGCACAGCCGGGTCACGAAACATCGAGACCCGGATGACCGTGAAAAGCCGGGTCTTGGGCGAGCCCCCAAGGCCAAACTTAACCATAGAGCTATGCAACACTACTATCAAACATCAAAAAAGAAACGAAAAGACACAAATTTCTGTTCAACCTTCACTTTATTGATAGAAAAGGTTAGGTCAGCAAGCCGCCTCATTAAAAACCTTCCAGTCCCCTTAGGTACCCTGGTAAGGAAAAGAGCGCGTCTGAAACCTGCTGCCTGTTACATCGTGTTTTACATCTCATATCTCTTTCTCATGCTAAGTATAATATGGGCGCAGCTGCGCAATATTCCATGGCCTCTCACGCTCTTCCAATGAAAAGGTAGAGTGCGATGTGTCATTAACAGACTCGGACTTTTCTCTTGCATCCACCAAATAATATGAACCATTGTTCAATTTCTTGCTTATGATGAAGGGCCCTTCCCAAGGGGGAGATAACTTGTGCATCCCTTCTCTGGATTGCACCCATCGTAGCACTAAATCTCCCTCCTGGAAAGTGCGAGTTTTAACCCGGCGACTATGATACCGCCTCAAATCTGCTGATATACTGCTGATCTCTCCAGTGCTTGTTCTCTATGCTCCTCAAGCAGGTCCACAGAATCCTGCCGGGTCTGCTCATTTTCTGTTTCAACATAAGCCGCCACGCGAGGCGAGTCATGAATTATATCACTTGGCAAAACTGCCTCTGCCCCATACACCATAAAGAAAGGGGTCATCTTTGTGGATCTGTTTGGTGTTGTGTTGATTCCCCAAACTACTGATGGCAACTCCTCAACCCACGCTCCAGCAGCTCTGAGACACGGAACCCGGAGACGTGGTTTCAAACCTCGAAGCAACTCCTGATTTGCTCGTTCTACTTGTCCATTGGCCTGTGGATGAGCAACTGAAGCAACGTCTAAACGTATACCCTGATTTCCACAAAACTTTGCCATCTCACCAAGGGACATGTTAGTACCATTATCTGTGATGATACTATGAGGATACCCAAACCTGTGTATGATCTGCTTCAAAAACTTGACTGCTGTAGCTGCTTCACAATTAGTAACAGGCATCACCTCAACCCACTTTGTAAACTTATCAATGGCAACCAAGAGGTGGGTTTTCTTGCAAGGAGACATGCTAAAAGGACCCACCATATCAAGCCCCCAAACTGCAAAGGGCCAAGTCAAGGGTATTGTTCGCAACTCCTGAGCCGGCACATGAATTTGCCGTGCATATCTTTGGCAACCATCACATCTACTCACCAAGCGCTCTGCATCTGCCTGAGCTGTGAGCCAGAAGAAGCCGTGTCTGAAAGCTTTTGCTACTAAAGACCTTGTTGAAGCATGATGACCACAATCTCCCTCATGAATCTCTTTCAAAATTTGCCGGCCCTCCTTTCCAGACACACATCTCTGAAATACTCCAGAAACACTTCTCTTATATAACTCGCCATCAATAACTACGTAGGCCTTAGCCGGCGCACAATTTGCCGGGATATAACTTCCTGCTCTGGCAGCTCTCCACGCAAAAGATACGCCAAATAAGGTTCTGTCCACTCTGGAATTTCATGAGTTGCTGCTACCAATTGCGAATCCGGGTCTTCCTGACCCGCCAGTTCCTCTACGCCCTGAGGCTTAACTGATGGAGTCCATAGCTCGTCCAAGAAAACGTTAGGTGGAACCGGCTCTCTGCGTGAGCCGAGTCTTGACAAAGCATCTGCAGCATCATTTTTCCTGCGGTCAATATGATCCACCTGATAGCCTGAGAAAAACCCGGCTACCCTGTCCACCTCTCTCCTGTAAGCCGCCATTGTCGCATCTTTTCTATCCCATGTTCCTGAAACTTGCTGTGCCACTAGATCTGAATCCCCATAACAATTAATATGCTTGATGCTCATCTCCTTTGCCATACGCAAACCATGTAACAAAGCCTCATATTCGCCACATTGTTAGAGCAATCAAAGTGAATTTGCAAAACATAGCTCAGCTTATCACCCTTGGGAGAAGTTAACACAACTCCAGCTCCTGAACCTTGTGCTGCTTAGACCCGTCAAAGTGCATAACCCAAGGTTTGAGACCCGGCGCAAGAGGTGGTGCACTCAACTGTGTCCAATCATTAAGAAAATCCGCCAATGCCTGCGATTTGATAGCTGTACGAGGCACATAGTCAATGTGGTAAGGCCCCATCTCTATTGCCCACTTGGCAATTCTTCCTGTAGCTTCTGAATTCCTGATAATATCTGCTAAGGGTATTGAACTCACCACTGTGATTGGATGCTCCTGAAAATATGGCTTCAACTTTCTGCTTGCCATGAAAACACCAAATACTAGCTTCTGCCAATGCGGATAGCGCTGCTTTGCTTCTGATAACACCTCACTAACATAATAAACCGGCCTCTGAACCGGGTTTTCCTTGCCTTCCTCCTTACGCTCGACCACCACCACAGCACTCACAGCTTGAGGCCCGGCAGCGACGTATAACAGCATGGGTTCCTTGGGACCCGGGGCCGCCAGAACTGGCGCTTTTGATAATTGTTTCTTCAGAGCTTCAAATGCCTCGTCTGCTTCCTGATTCCACACAAAATTGTCTGTTTTCTTCAGTAACTTGTATAAAGGTATTGCTTTTTCTCCGAGCCGGGATATAAACCGGCTTAGCGCAGCCACACATCCTGTCAACTTCTGAACATCTGCCAATTCCTCAGGTTTTTTCAAACTTGGATGGCTCTGATTTTTTCCGGGTTTGCCTCAATTCCACGCTCTGACACAATGAAACCGAGCAATTTTCCCGCTGGAACTCCAAACACGCACTTTGTAGGATTGAGCTTCATCTTGTACTTCCTCAAATTTTTGAATGTTTCTGTAAGGTCGCTGATAAATGACCCGGCTTTTTCTGACTTGATCACCACATCATCCACATAAGCATGCACATTGCGCCCAATCTGATCATGAAAACAATTTTGAATGCACCTCTGATAAGTTGCTCCTGCGTTCTTCAACCCAAAAGTCATGGTTTGTAGCAAAAAGCACCAAAGGGGTGATGAACGATGTCTTTTCCCAATCCTGCCTGTTAAGCTTGATCTGATGATAACCTGAATATGCGTCCAGAAAACACAAGAGCTCGCTGCCTGCCACTGCGTCAACAATTTGGTCGATGCGCGGCAGTGCGAACGGGTCTTTTGGACAATGTTGTTGAGACTTGTAAAATCAATACACATCCTCCACTCGTTATTTTTCTTCAGAACCAAAACCGGGTTAGCCAACCACTCTGGGTGGAAAACCTCCATGATAAAGCCGGCTTCCAATAACCGGGCTATCTCCTCTCCTATAGCTTTTCTTCTCTCTGCGTTCATTTTTCTCAAACCTTGTTTCACCGGCCTTGCCTTTGGATCAACATGTAAACGGTGCTCAGCGAGTTCAGTCGGAATGCCTGGCATGTCACTAGGTGTCCACGCAAAAACATCCCGATTCTCACGGATGAACTCGATGAGCGCGCTTTCCTATTTATCAGTTAGGCTGGTCCCTATGGCGAACTGCTTGGAGGAATCCCCAGGCACAAAATCCACCATCTTAGTATCCTTTGCTGCTTTAAACTTTGCCCTGTCATCTTCTGTTGTTGGTTTTTTGAGCGCCTTGTTATCCTGCGGGTCAAGATTAGACCTGTAAGCTTTCAACTCCTCTCTAGCACAAGTTCGCTCTGCCAGGGCTGCATCTCCCTCGTCACATTCTGCTGCAATTTCTCTGTTACCATGAACAGTGATGATCCCCTTGGGACCCGGCATCTTCAACTGCAAGTATACATAACACGGCCTCGCCATGAACTTGGCAAAGGCCGGCCTTCCAAACAACGCATGATAAGGACTTGGAAATTTCACCACCTCAAAGGTGAGCCACTCTGATCTGAAGTTATGGATAGACTCGCCAAAAGCAACCTCTAATGAAATTTTTCCCTCAGGTGTAGCAGACTTCCCAGGAACTATACCATGAAATATTGTTGATGTTTTCTGCAACTGTGACTCCTTCAGACCCATACGCATAAATGTTTCCCAGTACAAGATGTTAATGCTACTGCCACCGTCCATCAAAACCTTCTTTAACTCAAAGCCATGAACTTGAGGAGCCACAACTAACGCAAGCAGACCCGGGTGCTCCACCACATCCGGGTGATCTGCTCTGCTCCAAGTAATAGTATGCTCTGACCATCTCAAATACCTTGGTACCCCTACAGCCACTGAATTAACTGCCCTTTTGACTATCTTTCTTTCTCTCTTGGTCGTGCCACTGGTATATATATGATATTGGCCAAGTTGCCTCGGCTGGTTCGAGAATCCACCCTGATTGCCTGTATTTTGGCCGGGTCCTGTATTTCCAGTTGGTACCGCGTTTGCTCCAGTTAGAGGTCCCGCAGCCGGGTTAGCACTCGGGCCGGGTCCTCCACTCCTGTTTGCTCCTTGCAGAGCTCTTGAATCTCATTGTTTTTCCACCTGTTCAAATCCACACACTGGGCCAATGAATGATTGGCAGGTCTGCCGTTCTTGCTATGACGAGGACACGGCATCCTGAAGGCCTCTTCAGTGCTCATTGGGCGTGTTCCTTGATAACTATTTCCACCACCATAACTCCCATTATTTCCCTGATAACCTCTGTTTTCCTGATAACCTCTGTTTTCCTGATAATTCCCATCCATCCTTTGCCTCTGAAACCCGGCATTTGCATTTGCAACTAGCTCTGAGTTTCCTTCCTGATGCCCACGCTTGTGCTGGTTCTGATTGCTGTTGTTATTGTTTCCCGGGCCATTGTTCTTTCCTCCATTGTTCGCAGCACCTTTCCCTTTTTCTTCCTCACTATCATCCTGGGTTTTGTCCGTGGCTGCATGTCTGTTGCACGCATCCATCAACTCTGCCATAGTAACGGGCTTAACCCGGTGTCCTTCCTTCATGCGACCCAGCTTCTGCACCAAGGGAGCGTACTTGCAAGTTTTCTCCATCGATGAAATTGCATCCTTGGGCTCGATACCTGATGAAGAGTGCAGGATCTCCGTGACCCGGCCCATCCAGTGACGAGCTGACTCGCCCTTCCTCTGTACGCAACGATCAAGATCTTCAATGGAAAATAAACGCTTGCACGTGCCCTGAAAGTGCTTGATGAAAATTGTTTTCACTCATCCCAAGAATTGATAGATTTTCTGGCAGATTCTTGAACCACAACTTTGCTGCACCATCACTCATCATCAAATACATATACTTTGCACAAACGTTCTCTGTGGCATTGCGTATACACATTGCCATCTCATAACTGCTCAACCAACTCGCCGGGTCTGTGCTCGGCTCATAATTGGCAATCTTGCTTGGCTCCTTGAACTTCTCAGGGAAAGGCTCTGCTCTAATGGCATCTGAAAGACACTTGGGACCCGCCAAAGTGGAAGAACTTGCTAAAAGATTAATGTTACCCGGCGAGCTTGCAGATGCTGCTGGCACGGGACCCGGTCCTCCTTGTGGTGCTCCAGCTGCTGGTACTGCCGGGTTTGCATTAGCTGCACTCCTTCCTGCCCGCGATCTATTGACTATCTGCTGAGCCACAGAAATTGCAGGGGCGGGTTGATACTGCTGATTATTCTGGTTTTGGTTCTGCTGGGGCGGGTTTTGCTGCTGCCGCGGCAAACCCGGCCAATGGCGGGTTTCCCCCATGGCGACTCTTGCTACGATATGTTGTAGAGTGAAGCGCACTTTTCTCTTTTGAATACTGAACTTGCTGAGCAACCGCAGTGCGTAACATGTCAATGGCACGCCGAGCTTCAACCTCTGCTGGCGAGTCTCCTAATGGAATACGATCTAGTGCCAAAGTTGCGGCGTATACGTTATCTGCTGGATTGGAATAGTGACCCGCCGGCGTATGAAACCTTGGTGTCCTGGGCGGCAGACCCGGATTTCCCCTGGCTCCCCCAGCGAGAAGACCCGGCGCCGCTGCAACTGCAACCCAGCTGCTCCTGTTCCTCTGTCTGGTTCTATTTGCTCTAACAACTGGAGCCACCTGGGTTACACCAACTGGTTGATCTTCTGGGGTCCTAAACAATACTGCTGGGTTTATGGCGTTTTCTCCAGGGGCCAGCCGGCTCTGGTGCCTCCTCCGGTGCGCCCTGGTCATCTCATTGAGACGATTTTCCTCATCCTCTAATTGCTTTCGCCTAATCTCCATATCTTCTTTTTCTGCCATTGTGTCTCTGCGTACCTGCTCCAAGGCCCGGCGTGCAGTATCCAATTCTATAGCTCTTGCTGCTGCGTTCTCTGGAGTAACAATCCTCGTAAGTGCGGTTGGATCTAGGACCAGGCCATTGTTAAACATGGCCCGGGCCCAGTTGCATTGTTTCTTTCCTCACCCTGAGCTCGGTTATTGAGAAAACCGAAGCTATTCCTGTAACGCGCCGTGTTTTCACTTTCCTCTGATACCGAAGCCGGGTCTCCATCAACCCTTTGGCCCGCCAGCTCCAACACTGGTGGCAATTGTTGCTGCTGCTGACCCGGAGTAAAAGCTGGTGGCACAACCGTTGACGGTGATGCCCCCGCGTTGATCGAAGGAGCAGTGTAAACCGCCACCCTCCTAACCGGGCTTGGAACGGACTCTTGCTCCTCTTCGTCCTCTTCTTCTACTCCATATCCGAACCGGCCTTCGAACAAGGGCAGGATCGATTCTGAATCTGCATAGTCCCCACATCACCCGGGACTGGAGCCGGGTTTCCCGATCTCTCCTCGTGCACGTCCAGGGGCAGCTCATCTTCAGCCGTACCAACTGATTCTTCTCCATCAGATTGAACAATTGTGGCAGCTCCTGACACAGATTCATAGTCTCCATCACTAGCAGATCTAGTTGCAATCATACCAACAAAAACGTTAAACTTGCCAATTGGAATAACATCACCTGATTCAAGTAGATCTGATTCCGGCCCCCAGCCAAAATCATCAACGATGGGCTCTCCTTGTGAATTGAGGGTGATCTCGCCGAAAACATAGTTCTCTACTCCTTGCTTTGCTTCTCCCATGATGGTGACACCTTTGGACGCGTTCCCACAGACGGCGCCAACTGTCGTGGGGTAGATAACACGGCAGATGCTACTTTGGGGTAGCTTGAGTTGATGGGCAAGGCGACACTAGCGTCTGGGAGATTGTTTAGCATTGCAGGGACAAAAGGTTTACCCAGGTTCGGCCTCTCCATTGGAGATAAAGACCTACTTCCTGCTATCTTGTTATTGATCTCGATCTCGATAACCCGGCTACGACAACAGAGCCGGATCTCGATCTAGGTTACAAGGTTGTGGTGTTTCTCTCGGTGGTTCTCTCGCCTAAGCTTGGATCGTAAAGTTCTCTCAACTAGGGCTCAGGACCGGCTTATATAGACTACCGGGTCTCCTGGCACTTTACAATACGAACCCGGGCTCTACCCAGACTCGGAATCCTATTCTAGCTCTTCTAGCCTTCGTATCCTCCAAGTCACGAACCGCCTCTGGTCTTCTAGAAACTTCCCTTCCTGAACCGGGTTACCGCCAAAGCCTCTGGCCCAGCAACATAACCCGGCCCATGCTGATGGTTAGCTGGCCTGGCCGGGCCTCCTGCCTGGCGGGTCATGCTTCCCTCTTCATGGGCCTACCGGGTTATCATCCCCCCATCAGGCAGGCACCGTACACCGTCCGCCAGCGTAAATAGAATACCGCTGGCGGGCACGCTACGCCGTCCGCCAGGGGTAACTTGGCATGTAAATTCATATAACTAGGAAAATGATATTTACAAAAATAATCTGTAATTCCATTCGGAACCATTGCTTCCTATACCAAGACACACCTATGTGTCGAATATGAGCACTTTATCACAAACTATGCGTTGAGAATTGACATACTTGGTCATTTGGTTTAATTGACCTAGCCTTATAGCTAGATGTTTATACATGATAGTGCTTTTTGTGAAGAATGTTTCTGAAAGTGCTGTGAAAAATCAAGTTTATCATTTTACATAGCAACTAAGTACATATAAAAGGACTTCATGCAAGAGGATATGTCTTTTTGAGTGTTTTTTTTACGAAAAACTGTCGAAACGACCGCGGCCACCACGACTATATATATATTCACCGAAAGAGGTCAAATTCTCTAAAACTATTGATGTTTCTATGATATAACCACTGGTTGTGTACCTTAATTATAATGATTTTTTAAAAAATTGGAGACGAAACTATAAAACACTTGTAGTTCAAATTTGGATTAATTTCGAAAAATCAGCATAAACTCATTTAACTAGGAGAAATTAGATAGAAATGAAGAAAATTGCTAATACTTGGGGATTATCCATTAAATTTGGACTACTTCTTGTGATATTTAAATGGGTGCCATTTTGCAACATATTTTTTGTACTTTGGTTCACAAAAATAGTCATTTTTGCCACTTAAAAAAGAAAACTGATATTTATAAAAATAATTTGTGAAATTATTTTGAAATACACACATGTGTTTGAAATGTTTTTGAAATGCAAAAAAGTTTTTGAAAAGATAAAGGAAAAAATAGAAAACAGAAAATAAAAGAAAGGACCTTACCACTGGCGGACGGAGAGTCCGTCCGCCAGCGGTATGCTAGGGCCACTTACATGTGGGCCCCGTAGTCGCCCACCTCTTAATCTATCCAAAATTCCCCACGCGCGCGCCCCAGATTCGCTCTGTTCGTGCGCCCTCCCTCTCCAAAATTCCCCACGCGTCTTTCCCCCTCTGCTCGCCGTCGCCACCGCCGCCGACCTCTTCTCTCCGGTCGCGCTCGGATCCGCGACCCGTCTGCCGCCGCCGGCGTGTCCACTTCCACGCCGGCGCGCCCGTCTGCAGCCGCCCGTCCGCGCCCGAGCAGCTCCACACCGCCGTCGACGTCCCCTCCCTACCCTTCCCGAGGTGCTGCTCGTCTCCCTCCTCTCCTTCCGCTCCAACGGGCTGCACCGAAGGTCTTTGTCGAAATGCCAACAACAAATTGAGATGAACTTTGTAGTTGCTGTTAGATGCATGCGCTCGCCCGCTAGTTGCTGTTAGTTGGTAGTTGCTGTTAGTGCTGCTAGTTGCTGTTAGTGCTGCTAGAAACTTTGTAGTACATGAAAAAAAATTAGATGAAAATTTTCAGAAATTTCGCTAAGTGTTAAGTATGGTCACTGTTTAAACATGCCTTTAAAACTGAATTGAATTAAGGTGTTAGAAGTTTTCAAAAAAAATATTTTTGTGCTTTATCATGAAGTAATAACGTAGTGCAAGTAATCCATGAAGGTACATTGTAAATAGGATCTAGATTAGATAATTTCGTAAGCCTCCGAAGTTGGTATTTTTTAACTGTCTTGAAGATGATATATGTGTGTCGATGTGAATTTTGGTGGTGGTGGCTGCGACTATGTATGAAATGTGAATTTATTATGCTTGTGGTGGTGGCTGCGATTGCGGCCTTGTGGCTATGTATGAAACGTTTACAGGTACCCTAGAGACCCTTGAGATTGCCGGAATGTTGATTAATTTCCATTCCGGCAAATTCGGGTGGTCCATATGCCATAATTTTAGCAAAGGTCATGCCGAATTTTTTCGTGAATTTTGGCATGACTTGCTAAAATTATGACATATGGAGTAACTAAAATTTTGGAAATCTCAAATGGTCTCATGGGTATATGCAAACATTTCATCACCACCCAAGTGAATTATTTTTTCTTATAGTTGTTTTACTAACTACGACTTTTTTGTGTGCGGAGATGGCTGACAATATGGAGGCCGGGACTTCTCGGAGTGGTGGCAAGGAGCCGATAGAGGATAATTATTTGAAGATGGTTCGGAAGTCAATCGACGCCGAGCTGGATGCCGACGATGAGGGGGAGAACACTTCCGATGACGAGACCACATCTGGTGGCGGCGGAAGTGGCCACGAGAACACATCTGGTGGCGGCGGATGTGGCCACGAGAACACATCTGGTGGTGGCGGAGGTGGCCACGGGACCACATCTGGTTGCGGCGGAGGTGGCCACGAGAACACATCTAGTGGCGGCGGAGGTGGCCACGGGACCACATCTGGTGGCGAAGCAGGTGGCAACGAGACCACATCTGGTGGCGGATCCCAGCGTCAACGTAAGCCAAGGCGCCCAAACATGCTCCATAGCGGTCGACTGACATTTCCGGAGGTGGACCCCGCCAGTGGTGTTCCTAGGCAGCCAAAAAAATATGCAAAAGGGTACGGCTTAGCCTTGGGATGCATTGTGCGGGACTTCGGCAACATCAACCAGGAGAATATAAGGGATAAGGAGAACTCACATGTGGCCGCACACCTTATTTCCAAGTTGCACGCACAATATACTTTCCCGGGACATTACGATGACAATGATATGAAAAAGAATCTGGTAAACACACACGCCCTCGGCAAGTTCAGCAAAGCCTTTTCAACTTGGAGATCAGAAGTGAGAAAGGCCCTTCTTAATGGTGACGATTACGATAAGATCCACGCCAAGTGGCCCTCCATTTCTGAAGAAGACTTCAACATTTTCAAGGGGAAACAAGGCCTAGCTTCGACGCTGGCGCTATCCAAGTGGGGGAAAGATATGAATGCGAAGAATATAGGTCCCCACAATCTCGGATGTCGTGGATACGACGGGGCGGAAGATGTTTGGGCAAAGCAGGACAAAGAAAGGAAAGGGGATGATCCCTATGCCAAGATCAAAGACCCATTGGCGAGACGATTTATCAGAGCCCATTTCAGGGAAGATCCCAAGAATAAAGAGGAACTTGTCTTGAACGAGAAGGTCAAGAATTTTGAGAAGCAAATTCTAGAGGAAGAAAAACTTGCTCAATCTCAAAGCGACTCATCGTCTGTGACGAAGGCCCCGTGGGACACCTCTTTTCACAGGGCGATGAACAAGAGAAAGAATTTGGAGGTGACACTTCCGCCGCATCGTGGCCGGGTGGTCGGGGCCGGAGTCGGTCACAAACAGTCACATTACTAATTCGAGTCCAAGGAGAAGCGTCAGGATAGGAAGGCGGCCGAGCAAAAAAATATGCAAGCCAGCATCGACAGCGCTGTGACAAAGGCCATTACCGCCATCCTTTCGACCATGTATCAGTCGTTTGGGAGTTGGATTGAGGGGGGGGGGGGCAAAAAGGACCTCCCCCCATTCCCAGCTTAGACAGCATAAAAGCCAGCAACAACTCCATCAATGTGCCACCCGCCAATCCTAATCCTGACAGAGAGGAACAAAGCCAGCAATCAACATCGTACATGGCACCGCGGCTCGTAGCAGCCCTTCCATCTCTTGCACGCCGAGGGCCGTCCCCGGTCCGTCACCATTAGACGAGCTCAACGCCCTCACGGTAATTTAACCATGTTATATATTACTTCATTCTTGCATGGCGCCCTATCTAACGCCTTACTTGTGAACGGTGAGCAGGCCGACCAGATGAGATGCACGTTGCTCCTACTTGTGGACGGTGAGCTGAAGGAAGTGGCACAAGCAAACATCGTTACACCACTTAACCGCATCCATCACAACCGGCCTATTTCTGATGAATTTTATAAGATTTCATTGTCTCGTGTGTTCCCGGGTTGTGGTTATTTGGATCCTCCATCTCAACCCCTCGAAGTCGAAAGCGAGTTAAACCTAGAGCAATGCTTGATTTGGCCCCTGCTATGGCAAACATCACTAATTTGTTTGGACCCTCCTATCACCACTCCAGAGCCAACACCAAGCCAACAAAAGGCCACTCCAGTGCCAACACCAAGCCAACAAAAGGCCACTCCAGAGCCAACACCAAGCCAAGAAAAGGCCACTCCACCAGCTGAGCCCGTGATAGAGGACATCAATGAAGACCCCGCTGACTACCTCAAGTTTTTGGACGACGTCAGTCCTCTTGATGAACCTGACCGTGATCTGATGGTGAAATATAATTGCACTAAGCGACTATTCTGTTCTCAACCAACGCCTGAACCTCAGCTTGACGGTCTCAGCCAGGGCACACTCAATGATGTCCCCGTAGAGACGTTAGCTAAGCAGTCTAGGAAGGCGGTGTCAAAAAAAGGAAGAAACATGCCCTTGATGAGTCCATGAGTCAGCCGATGCCGGGGTCTAAGTTGAAGTCGCGCCGAGTTAAAGACAGGATAACCATCCCCGATTGGCATGCTACTCATGTGATGGCTAAACCGATCCTGCCGCCGAAGTGGTCCTGTTGTTTGTCTGAGGACATGAAGATGCTACATGAAAGTGTTCTTTATTCTGAGAACAAACTTCTCAGAGAATCACGTAACGTATACCCGCTTTGCATAGCAAAGGTACCAAAGCTTATGGGCTTTTTCCATGAAACCCCCGGAGACATGCTCTTTGTGAGATTTGATGACATATTTGACATGTACCACATGAAAGCACTCCACCGATCCATGGTCCGCCTGTTTGTGCTAGGTATGGCGCGCCAGCTCATTAATGTTAAAAACCCGGACATCATGATAATCGACCCCTACTACATGTCCGACTGCTTCGTGAACACCACTACGGGTAGGATACGCGTGACAAAGTTCATCGAAGATATCTTCGTGGCGAATAGTACCAAGAACATCTTTCTCATGCCTTACTTTCCCAAGTAAGTCATTACCTTGCCGCCATAACATCTATTTGTACATTTCCATCGTTAACTTTGCATAAGTGAGAATGATGGTCTCTTTTCATTGTTTTATGCAGTAACCAAGACGGCACACACATCGTTCTGTACCCTAAAGAGTCGTTTGCCATCTATCTCGACGCGGGTAGTGATGAGAAGAAAGACTACAGGCACATCAGTAGTGTTCTCGATGATGCTCTCAACGGTTACTGCTTTCTAAATGAAGGCATCCTAAGAAGAACTAATAATAAGAGAGGCAAGATGGCATTCACCCACAAAGTGGATCTAACCTGCATCAAGAAGGCGCATGGCAGTCCGACGGATGCCTGGTATGTCATCTATCTAATGCAACAGTTCATACGGAGTCACCGAAGACTAGAATTTCCAGTTGCTATGGATAAATGGTGCAAGGAGCTGGCGAAAACCACTGATGCTGATATCATGCAAGAGTTTGCTCTAATCCAGAAGTCATTTGCTGCAATAATCGTCAGCGATGTTTGTCGTGACACGCCACCCGGGTTGTTCTACTACCAAGGTGCAACACCATCTAACGTTGATATACAAAATTGCATAGCACAACAGTGTGACTACAGGCCATTCAACTCTTTGAATGGTTGTGAACCGTTCCCGCCGAAGCCAATGTCAAAGCCGACCAAGATGATCAAGAAGTGAAAGGTGTGTTGTCGATTTAGTACTCTTGTTAAATTAAATTGCCTAGCTCTAGTTTACACCATCTCTTAATTTGTGTGTCGATTTATGAGGCATGCTTTTGAGTTTACCCTACTTCATTTTTTTACAATGCCGATGATTAAAATGATGTGGCGCACTATATGAAAATTTGATAGTTTGTTAAACCTTGTATCATGTACACATACAAGTTCTGTGCCTCCTACTTGGTTCAACAAGGTTATCAGAATTCCTTGTGTGCTTCCAATAATATTCTAATTATGAGGCATAATTTTTTTTTAATCTTGTTTTGTCTAAGTCCTTGTGTGTCCGAATCTAAGTATGAGGCATGCTTTTCAGTTGACCCTATACCTCATTTTACAATGCCGATGATTAAAATGATGTGGCGCACTATATGATATCCTGATAGTTTGTTGAACCTTGTATCATGCATACATACAAGTTCTGTGCCTCCTACTTGGTTCAACAAGGTTATCAGGATTCCTTGTGTGCTTCCAATAATATTCTAAGTATGAGCCATAATTTACTTTGTGTCTACTTTGTTTATTTCTGCACGACATGTGAACAATTTAGTTGCCTAGCTATGATTTCTATTTGCCTATTGTGTATACAGATGAAGAAGTGGGAGAGTATCTAAGGAGAAGGCGGAAGATAAAGACTTGAAGCCACTGAAAGAGAGCAACAACTGGATGATCGAAACCAACTTCATCGCGCCCTCTCTTAAACATTGCGGTTCTCTATCTTTTATGTGATGTATTTGTGTATGACAACTTTTGATATACTACTATGGTTTGTACACTAGTAGGGAAGTGCCTTTCTATGGAATGACATTTTGTGGCGCACCAAATAGCCATGCGCCACAAAAAATATTTCTGTGGCGCATTATTTTGCGTGCGCCACAGAATTTTGCAATTTTGTGACGCACGCAAAACAACATGCGCCACAGAAAGTTACATTTCTGTGGCGCATGGGTAGTGTGCGCCACAGAAGTCACATTTCTGTGGCGCACTTGTGTGGCGCACCCACCTCCATGCGCCACAGAAATGTCGCTTTCTGTGACGCATAAAGGTGGGTGCGCCACAGAAAAAAAAATTCCCTCTCACGCATCCCTACCCCCCCCCCCCCCCCCCGGGGATCGCCTTTTCAGTTCTGTAAACAAAAAAAGAAAATGATACAAATTTCAAAAAATAAAATCCTTTGACATGTAGATTCGTTTTAGTGTCTAGTTGCTATAGAAATTTTGAAATATGAATTTTGACCTTTTTTGCAAAAAAAACAGGAAAAAAAAAACTTTGCACGGCCATAACTTTTGCATACGATGTCGAAAAAATGCGTTTAATATATCAAAAAAATCGTGAGAAAAAAGGAGCTCGGTTTACCCGGTGAACTTTTCTCGGAATCGGGAAATTCCAAAAGAGTAAAAAGTTATTTCAATAAGAAGTTTTTTTCTACAAAATCAAAAAAAAATAAAAAAATTGAAAAAAAAATCTGTGGCGCACGGTGGCGGGTGCGCCACAGAATTGTAGGGCGGATTCGAAATTTCAATCCCGCCACACATCCCTTCTGTTCTTCCTCTTCTTTCTCCTTCTCTCCTTTCTCTCATTTCACTTCTCATCCACTTCTCCTATCCCTTCTCCTCCACTTCTCCTCTCCCCTTCTCTCCTCTACCTCTACTTCAACTCTACTCCGGCAACCACCTCCTCCTCCACCACCTCCGGCGAACTTCTCCTCCTCCTCCTCCACCACCTCCGGCGAGCTTCTCCTCCACCACCTCCGGCGAGCTTCTCCTCCTCCTCCTCCACCATCTCCGGCGAGCTTGGCCTCCTCCACCAACTCCGGCGACCTCCTCCTCCACCACTTCCGGCGACCTTCTCCTCCTCCACCACCTCCGGCAACCCTCCTCCACCCACCTTCGGCGAGCTTCTCCTCCTCCACCACCTCCGGCGACCTTCTCCTCCTCCACCACCTCCGACGAGCTCCACCCACCACCGACCAAGCCACCTACGGCCATGGCCACGGGCACCACGGCCTTCGACGAGCTCCGGCCAAATTCCGGCGAAATGTCGAAATTCCGGCGGCCAGATCTAGGTCCAGATCTAGATCTGGCCGCCCTTTTTTTTTGAAATTCAAAAAACAATTCTGTGGCGCATGGTGGTGGGTGCGCCACAGAAATATTTCTGTGGCGCATGCTTCAGGGTGCGCCACAGAATCTTGCACTTTCTGTGGCGCATGGGGCCGTGCGCCACAGAAATACAATTTTAGTGGCGAGGATTTAGTGGCGCACCCACCATGCGCCACAAAATGTGTTTTTGGTGCGCCACTAAAAGGCATTCTCCTACTAGTGGTAATGCATGTGATAATGAACTAATGTATTTGTGTATCACAATTTGGTCATTTGTGTGTGGAATTGTCTATATTCCTGTTGTTTTGTTCGCCTGTACACCTGAATATACTGTATTTATACTAGATATACTGCTAGAATAGTATTTTCTAGTAAAAATATAATTCCACAAAATACTACCGCTGGCGGACAAACAGGCTTACCGCTGACGGACAGAGCACCCAGAACCCCTAACCAGCGACTAGTACCGCTGGCAGGCGTGGTGGATTACCGCTGGCGGACGCATACCCGCCAGCGTTGTGGTATATACCGCTGGCGGGCGCGATGGGATGCCCGCCAGCGGTATATATTACCACTGGCAAAGTGATCGCTGGCGGGCGCTCGCCCGCCAGCGGTAGGCCTTTTCCGTCCGCCAGCGGTAGTCCTTTTCCTACTAGTGGGAGCTGCACTGCATGGGTAGCGCCAGCCACTTCGGTGCTACCTAACGGACCACGGGGCCCACCGTGCCACGCTGGCAGGAGGGTAGCGCCACTTGATCTGGAGTTACCATGTTAAGGGTAGCGCCTCTCGCGTGGGCGCTACCAAAAAGGGTTAGAATCAAAATTTGTTTCGAAAAAGGTTTATTTTTTGCTGAAGTTTGCCCACATGGTCAGTTTTGTCAAATTTCACTCCACATTCCTTCTTTGATTGGAACCCACAAAAATAAGGCAGTTGTTCGAGAACATGCATTCACTTCCAAGTATACCTGGCCATGTGTCGGGCTGGGCCGGGCCAGAAAAAGCCCGCGGGAAAAATCCCAGGCCCAGGCCCGGCCCGACTCGACCGTCGGGCCTATATTTCAGGCCCAGGCCCGTCCCGTGAGTGCAAAATCCCGTCGGGCTTCGGGCCTCGGGCCGGGCTTCTTCCTGAAAACACCAATATGCAAAGCCCAGGCCCGTCCCGTCACGTCCATCGGGCCTAAATCTGAGGCCCAGGCCCGGCCCATGGGAAAGCCCAGTCGGGCCCAAGCCCGGAAATTTCGGGCCGGGCCGGGCCGGGCCGTTCGGGCCGGGCTTCCCATGGCCAGGCATGCTTCCAAGCACTACCTCTAGCATGCAAATCAAGAAGGAGGTAGGCCGGTAGGCATATTATTCGATCCGAAGCAAAAGAAGCTACACTTTTGCGTGCTAAATGCCATCAACATGGAGACGAGCTAATCAGTTATAGTTAGTACGTTTTGGGAACTCGGAAAGAAATACTCCTCTGAAACTGAGAGCCCTTCTTAACTTAATCCGGCGGCGGTACGGATTGCTAGCCAGTATCTTTACCGTTGCCGGCCGGTGAGTGGCGTCGCCTGGCTCAGCCGCGCGCGCTCGCACATAAAACTACAGATGCATGATGTGCATCGTGCAACAACATGCCCGCCATCCCTGTGCGCAGCAAACTGCTAGCACTACTTGTGGAGTGTGGACAGTAGACGTAGTAGCAGCGATGGAATAAAAAAGGATCGATCGGAATGCCTGCTGCTCCACTGTTGCCTATTGAAACCATGTCTTCTTCACCGTGGCAGTGCCACACTGTCGAGCGGGCATGCATTTGCATTTGGTTTTGCCTGGCACCGTGGATCGATCCTCTCCCTGCTCAGGACTAGTGCCATGCACCAAACTGCTACTCTCGGTTCTAAAAAGGATGACTTCCATTTGTATGCATGTGAACGTATCTATGCATGTAACATGTCTAGATACATTCGCATGTAGACAAATGGAAGTCATCCTTTTTAGAACGGAGAGAGCACTACTACAACTACTGTTCCGCTGTTGGAGCACTGAACCTAGTAGTGTATCAGCCAGATTGGCCTACAAAAAGGCAGTGATTCTCAAGAGACCCATAGGCCTATATGGCGGCAAATTTTAATTTATTTGAGAAAACCTGCCTGCAAAATACTCGTCCAAGAAATGGGGAGCTCCTGTACGTCGCTTTACAACGACGCGACTCGTTCAGATCGCATGAAGCGATTCCTTAATGGGCCGGCCCAACCAAAAAAGTTGTACGTTTTCTTCTTTAGCACTTAAAATCTGTTTTTTCTTTATCTGAAAATTGAGCAAATTTTGAATCGAAACAATTTGTATATTGGAACAAATTTTCGAATTTGATTTTTTTCCGAATCGAAACAATTTCAAATTTGAACAAATTTTGAATTTGAACAAATTTCGAATCTGAACAAATTTCGAGTATGAACAAAATTTCGAATCTGAACGAATTTTGAATCTGAACGAAATTTCAAATCTGAACAAAAATTCGAATCTGAACAAATTCCGAGTCTGAACAAAATTTCGAATCTGAACGAAATTTCGAATCTGAACAAAAATTTGAATCTGAACAAATTTCGAATCTGAACGAAATTTCAAATCTGAATAAAATTCGAATCTGAACAAATTCCGAGTCTGAACGAAATTTCGAATCTGAACAAAATTTCAAATCTGAACAAAAATTCGAATCTGAACAAATTTCTATTTTGAACAATTTCCGAAAAATATGAAAAAAATCAAAAATAAAAAAAGAACAAACGAAAAAAACAGAAAAGAAAAGAAATACAACAGAAAAAAGAAAAAGAAACTAAGAAAACGAAAAAAAACGCCGAACTGGACCGGCCCACTAAGCGACGGCACCGCATCCCTCACGGCGACGCACGCCTGCAGCGTCGCCGTAGGGCGATGTATAGGAATCGCGAAGAAATGGGCAAAGCCTATATTTGCGCATGTCCCTGGATTGGGTTCTGGCGGATCAGGGCTAGCCCGTGACGTGATCTTGAGCAGGTGAGCTCCTAGGCGTCAGGCCGGCAAAGGAGGCATGGCCCGGCCGGTGCAGTTTGGGCTCGAGCCTAACTACAACTGGTCCTCCTTGGGAGCTCCTATCTGCCGCTTAAAGCGTCCGCTACGGTAGTGACGCCTGAACACTGCCTCTTGGTGGGCCAGCATGTAGACCGCTGTTTTTTTCCTGGTTAAGTTTTCTTTTTAAAAAAATCTTTATATTTTTTTCTTTTCCTGTTCTTGTTTTTGCTTATGTTCGAAAGTTGAGAAAATTATGATATAGATAAAACGGTATTCACGATGTTTCATTAAAGACGTGCGTCCTCCAGAGGATCAAATCTCGCGACCCCCCAGCTCAGCTGCCGTCCGACTGGAGCCCGTCAACCGCTCGATCACGGTCTCCCTTCCTCATGTGTCTGGTGCAAAAATTAGAGGACAACTCGATTGTGTCTTCCCTTCCTCATCTTTCCTTGTCTCCTCGAACTGCTCGCACATGAAGACCCCCTTCCCCCACCGCCGGTGAGGATGACGTTCAGGCGACGGCGGCGCCCGCCACAGTAACACATGTCTCCCTGTAGTAATTCCTTGCAGCAAACAAAAGCAACCAGAAATATGCCCCAGCACACAAGGAAACCAAGGTGCCACCTAGCCCTAACGTCTTCCACCGAACGGCTTACAGCATTGTGACGCCGACGTCGCCCTGCTTGTAGCTCTAGCGACGCTGTTATAGCATCAATAAGTGGCGCCACTTGTAGCAATGACGGTGGCGGTTTGGCTGTGATGAAGTTGGAAACATCATTTCAATTGGAATTCCAACCAATGTCTATGGTATGTTTAAGTGAATTATTGTCCTTAACCATGTCATTCTTCTGAAAATCATGTCATAAATGCTTGTGGCATCCAAACATGACTTTTCATAAGGAAATTTAGTTTTGACAAATGAAATGATGACATTAATGTCATTTTACTTTATTTCTACCAATTCAAATGAAATGAGAGGTGGCACACAAGCTCTTAGTGGATTTCATTCTTATCTTGTTTATTACGAACCAAACAATCAAACAAATACCAGTTATATAATAGTTGTTGAACAATAATAATGCATATAGAAAGTGAACCGCGTGTTTTGCACTGCTGGACAATAGATACTCCCTCCGATCCATATTAATGGGCATAGCTTTGTCTAAATTCATATGTATCTAGTTAAGTATTTAGGCTAGATACATGTGTATCTAGACAAAGTTGTGCCCACTAATATGGATCGGAGGGAGTAGATGTTTTCTGAATAAAAAACTCTGGGTTGTACATAAGGGTCTTTTGCGCGATGGTCGCAGCTCTAGATACTACTTGCGAGCTGTTGACTGGGTCAAGGCAGAAAGACAAGTTCGTAATGGGGAACTTCCAATAACGTTTATCACCGAGGATGATGGTGCAGAAATAGGCTATCCCTGGGCTCTAGCCAGCCTTAAATGGAAATGACCTTTTTGATCTTGTTCGTTTTCTGATAGCTGCAACCATAAATGTTTTCTGAATTTCACTTGATAAGAATAAGCTCGTGAGATGGAATGACATTGGTGGAATTCAGGTGATCGATCTTCTCTGAATAATAATTACAAAAAAACACATAATCCTCTGCTAAACAATCTGTAGTGTATACGCTAGATCTGAAATAGCTAAAAGCTAGTACGAAGGAGAACAAACAATGCAGTCTACGAACAAGAGGAGCCGACGACGTTGTTCTGGGCATCGAGCGGGACGAACGCGAGCGCGGCCAGGACGGCGAGCAGGCCGACGGGCACCAGCAGCAGCGAGAGCGGCGGCGGGGGCAGCGGCGGCAGCACGAGCGGCAGGAACGCGAGCGACACGGCCACCCAGAGGAAGACCATGACCAGCTGGACGGTGAAGTAGCCCGGCGGCGGCGGCGTTCTGTGGCAGTTCTGCGCCCCTCGGCGCTGCGGCTGCCGCTTCTGCTCCGGCACCGGCGCCGTCTGCATTCGGCTGTGGTGGGCGGTGCTTCTCCTTGCTGCTCTCCTCTCCATGCTGTAGGAATGTGGGTAGGAACTGTACGGCGCGCGATGCGTCTGCTTCTTCCCGCGGGATCAATCAGAACAAAATTCAGACGAAAGCCAGCAGATGGCAACTTTCACCGGTGATACTAAGCTACGAGAAACTCCGCGGTCAGTGGGAAGAACTCGTCGTCTGGGCCTGAACGGCGTTGGGTGGGAGGCTGCAAGCAATGGAAGGTGGATCGATCTATGGAGCTGGTTGTTCAACGACTTTAAGTATGAAAGCGGGGCGGCTGCTTGCTTCGGAGCAGGTTCGTTGAACAACGTGAGGGCTGGGCTAAGCTGCAGATGTTGACTCGACTCCCACTGCCTAATTAAGCAGACAACCTCGTATCCCGTTTAAGTAAACACGAGCTCGTGGGTGAGGTCGTGGCCGTACGGCGAGAGTCGACTTTGGAGATCGCGGCCCGTGACGTCGAGATCTCGGAGCAGCAGGTGCGGTGTATGTGGTTGCGTTGATCGATTCGTAGCATGTGGGGCGCATAAATTCCAAGCTACAGTAGTGAATTCCAAGTGTGGCATATTAGCGGCGTGCTGCCGCGACTAGTACTAATTAGACGCGTTTGTTTGCAGTTGAGAATTAAGATGCGACGCATCTGACTGACCAAGGGCGCTCGTCGGCGGCCGTCGTCTTTCCCCGGCACCGGCGCCGCCGGCCGGCTGGCCGACCGACAGCTTGCCGGCGTGCAGATTCAGTGCTTGTGCTCTGTAGCGTCCGACTCCCTGGTTGGCCGAGGACATCGTCACTGTCGCTTTTTTTTTTTTTTTTTGCGAGCAAGTACAAGTGTATTACTCCAGCACCCTTACAGAACCATCCTCGAGATAAACGAAAATTACAACCAGGTCCTTAGGGATAAGGAAGACCACGGAAGCGAAGAAGACGAGCCGCCGGCGCGCCGCTCCTCCTCTGCACCCTTGGATCGGACGGAGTCCCATGGCGGTCGGGAAGTCGACGAACCTCGAACCCGAAGGGCCTCCACCTTGCGACGCCGCCGTCGCCTTCGATCTGGAGCTCCACACCTGCAACAAGCCAAAAGTCAACAACCGGAGCCGCCGCCTGCGAGCTCCGGCACGGGAAGAAGGCGCACGACATCTCCGCTGAGATGCGAGCACCCGGAAGGAGGCGGAGAAGCGGCCGGCCTCCGCAGAGCCCCACCACCGGAGAAGACCTCCGCCGCCGCAAACCACACCGACAGCACCTTCCTCTCCACGGCGCAGCCGGCGAACCCACACGAACCTAGCTATATACAGACGAGAACCAGAGTTTCCCCACCCTCCCGCCGCCGGAGCGGCCGACGGAGGGGGGAAACCGAAGGAGCGTCGCCGGCGAACTGGATCGGACGGGGGGCGAAAAAAATCTCCTCTCCCTACTGTAGCGGGGGAGAGAGCAGAGCCAAGGGTTCTCTGTCTAGTCACTGTCACTGTCGCTTTCTACTTCTGGATGGATCATGGATGCATGCTCCATCGATCGTATTCGTGCTCCGGCCAATTATTTGGGTAAATGGCTGCTACTCCATTAATTTAGTATGGGTTGGTCCATTGATTTAGTTGGTTAATTAATTGGACCATCCGGCATGTGATAATCGTGGTGGTTGTTGTATTGAACACGCATTTTTTTTTTTTTTGACACCTCCAACTTCACCACGTATATTCACCCGGAATCCACATACAACAGTACATAGAAAGAACAAACGAAGAACAAACACGAGGGAGAGGAGCCAGAACCAGCTCGAAGATCACCAGCTTCACCGGCGATGAAGACGAAGCGCAGCATCCGCCGTCTTGCCACTGCCTGGGAAACATTTGTCCCTTGAAAGACGCCCGCGTAGACTGCCCGCCGCGCCGCGGCGGAGCTCCTGTCGATGAACGCCAAGGCGGACGCCCCCCTGGCTCAGCAACGCCTCCAAACCCCAGCCACCTTCGGATCCGTCGCTGGAGAACCTGAAGAACACGAGCATCTCTGGAATCCGGCCACCAGATCCGCCGCCTACGCGGATCTGACGGGAAGCAGACGGCCCCGAGCACCACGCCGGGCCTCGAGCGCCTGCAAGACGAGCACGACGACGGCGAGCTCCGAAGAGATCCATCGCCGGAGAAGACCGCGCCGCCACCAAACCACCCACCGGCAGCCCCACCTCCTCCAGGACGCCGCCGGCAGAAGCTCCACCCTAACCTACCGTATGTACAGGCCGGAGGCGGGGATCCCCCACCCTCCCGCCGCCGAAGCGGCCGGCGGAGGGGAGGAATCCCACGCCTCAGCGGCGAGACGCGGTGGAAGGACGGAGAGGATCCAAAAATCGCCTTCGCGCTTCCTGTAGACGAGGAGGGAAAGGTGCTTCAGTCAGACGTATTGAACACGCATGAGGAGGCCTCTATGCACGTTCAAGCGTGTATGACAGTTTAATGTGATTTTTATATGCATCCAGGTTTTAACACATATAGGGCAGTAATGATGGCAGCTAGAGTAGAAGACGAATTATGTATTCAGGATTGATCGGCGAATGAGCTACTCCCCCGATCCGGAAAAAAATGTCGCCACTTGTGCCTACAGTCTTCACGACAGTTTTATCGGACCGGAGGTAGTATCTATCTTCCGAAGTTCTGAGAGTAACGGATTGATTATGTGTGCGAAGAAGTTTGAAAACAGATCGCCGCGCATACTCCCGATGCACATGCTGATTCGTACGGCTAACGATGTTTTCGCTAAGAGCAAATCCAATCGTAGAGTCAAGTGGTGTCTATAAAGAGTTGTCATGTCATTTATAGCCAGCATATATCATAGTTAGATATAAAGATGAGATGACTCTTAATTTACAGGCCACCTCTCCTCTATCGCCTCCATTTAAGTAATTATTTTTTATTTTAATTCTTATACCATGCTTACATCACATTATTGCACTTGCTCTAAGAGGAGCTCCCATCCGTAACCCTAGGGCCACCTGGTCTTCGGGACGATCGGCCTCTAGCCATGCAATATTTTCTCCTCTCACTTGAGCATTCTCGAAAGAAACAGACCGGTGTTTGTTAAAGGCGTTGTGAGCTCCATCATAAGAAGAAAACACACCCATGGTGTGGCGATAGGGATGAATTTGTTTTTTTTAATCTATGAACCTATTTGTGGAATCCATGAAATATCTTTTAACGCGATGAACATATATATTTTAAATCTATGTGAACAATTTTTCATATAATAAAACAAATATTTTTCGTATTTTCAGAAGATTTTTTTGAACTCATGAACATATTTTGAACATCATCAACATTTTTTGAAATCCGTAATCATATATTTGTTAAATCTACGTAGAAATTTGTAAACCTCCATGAACATTTTTTAAATTGCATGATTTTTTAGAATAAATTAGACATACAAAAGAAAAGAAATAGTAATAAACTTGTGCTGAATAAACCGGGCCAGCTCGATAGTGTCCTCTACGCCTAGGCATGGGCCATCCCGGGCCAAACTCAACCCGAAAAACCTGGATCGGACAGGGTGCTTGTGTTTGGGTCGGCCTTGGGCCTGAAATCATGCCCTCTTGTGTATTTTGGGCCGTGCTCGGGTTTACGGGATCATGCGTATTACACATAGACTCGACCGGTCTAACGCAAAACTAGACCTTTTCGTGACATTAGGTCGGGCTCAAGCCTACATTTTTGTTTTTTGTTCAAGCCGGGCTCGAACTTGGGTTTTGCACGTTGGGTTTTTTTCAGGACCAGCCCAAATCCGTTCCGACCTGAGGAATGACAAGGTCTGTCGCCCACGTGAAATGAATCACAAAATACGGGAGGTGCTTTATATCGCCCGTTGCGTCCGCTATGGACAGCGGATGCAACACGTACTAGTATAGATGCGTCAGTCTGTTAATATACACTTGTTGTACACTTGCTCGGGTTGTTCGAGTTCGGATTTTTTCCGTTCACAATTCGCTGCTGCTAGTGATTCAGGAAAAAAGTCTCTCTTTTTTTGCAAATTTCGTGAAGTAAAAAATGTTCCCTAAATTTAAAAAGGTCACAGAATTTGAAAATTCTTCATGAATTTGAAAATGGTTCATAAATGATATTTTTTTCATGAATTTAAAAATTGTTCACAAATTTAAATTTCCTGATTTTCAAAAAATCATGAATTTGAAAATTATTCAGGAATTTGAAATTATGTTCATGATTTTAAAAATTGAACAATTTTAAAAAATCATGAATTCATATGTATTCATGAAAAGATGTTCACTAAATTTTAAAAATGTTCACACAAATTTTAATCATGCTCATGAATTTTAAAAATAAAAACAAAAAAACGAAAAGAAAAACGGACAGGAAAAACGGAAACAGATAACCAACAAAACCAGGTGAAAATTATATAACCGGGCCGGAAGCTTCTGTCACCAAACCAGAGTTGCTGGAGTTACGTGGGCTAGCCCATTTTGGCAACCGATTGTTGGGAGGTACACGCGCGCAACGGGATCGCCTGTTCATCGCCCCGTGCGACGATACGCACGCATCGCACACCCGTCGCCTCCATCTTCTTCCTCACCTCCGTCGCCCCCCGCCGCCACGTGCCGCCGGCCATGCCGCCTGCCGCCGCCACCCACGGCCGGCACCGTTGCCGCGGTTCCTCGCCGCCCCGCCCTCCTTCAACCGCGGCCCACCGCCGGTCTGCCGCCGCCCAGACCTTCCCTCTAAACCCCCCACCCCGAACTCCGTCGCCGGCGAGCTCCGCACCGCACCCGCATCCCCCTGCGTTAAGTTTCTTTCCTCACCTCCGCCGGCGACGCCGTGGCCAGCCGCGTCGTCCCCGTCTCCGGCGAGGTCCTGACCTCACTTCCGACGGGGCGCCGCGGCCAGCCGCGTCATCCCCGTCGTCGATGAGTGTCGCCGTCGTCTCCCTCGCCTCCCCTGGCCGTGCCATCTCACTCAGCTCCGGCCGCCGTCGCGCGTCTCCAGCACGAACTGGGCCAGGCCCCATACACGCCACGGGGGGTGTGCGACGCTGGCTATCATCGACGAGGTCGATAAATAGGAAATGCCCGCGCAACGGGCGTCAAATAGGTTTCACCACTGAATACGGGCCTGGGCCACGACCGAATCTTCTGTGCGGCACGAGCTACGCCGCCCGAAACCCCCTTGTCGACTCTGCTCTCCGTTGCCACGCGCAGACAGCTTCCCTGACCTAGCGCCGCCAGCGAGCCACTCCCCGCCACCGCTGCGAGCCACTCCCCGCCGTCGCTGCGAGGAGAACACCATGAAGCTCGACGTCAACGCCCTTCGCTACCTCTCCAAGGACGACTTCCGCGTCCTCACCGCCTGCGAGATGGGCATGCGCAACGTAAGTCCTAAACCCCTACACCCCAGCCAGCCTTGATCCCCCATGTGGAGCTGTTGGCTTCCTCGCCTGACGTTTCGGTTTGGTTTTGGATTCGCAGCACGAGATCGTGCCCGCGGAGCTCGTCGACCGCATCGCCGGATTGAAGTGAGTACCGGCCGCCGCCCTTTTTTTGGGTCCGGAATTGTGATGTGTGTGGTTTGCTAATTTGATGCTCATTCTTGCTCTATTTTGTTGTGAAATGTGGGAAATTGATATGATAGCTCGTGGGTTTTGATTTGGGCTCACCAGTGGTGTTTGGACTTGCATATTTCGTTTTGGATAAGTCTGTTACCTTCCCAAGGTCTGCCGCACAATCAGTATCGTTATTGTAAATTCTGTAAATGTTCGCTATTTTGACATAAGATTATTTATATCAATAGCATATCCGTGACAATTGGTTAAAACGAAGTTGGAATTCACTGACTAGAAGGTTGCTTCCTGTAATGTTATATAATGTATTTTTTCATGTGGTAGAAAAATGTAGGTCTTAGATCAAATCTTCAAACAACTTAGGTTCTCTCCCTGATAAGGGCTCAGTATTCTTGTCAACCAGATGAATCTGTTCTAATTCTTCGTGTATTTAGGCATGGAGGAACATATAAAGTGCTGCGGAATTTATTGAAGAACAAACTGGTTCACCATGATTGTAAAAAGTGTGAGTCGTTGATGCTGAATTTTGATTCCTGTAGTTTAGATGAATATTTGGATTATCATAGCTGCTTTCTTATTTCTTTGCTTA
Organism: Poa pratensis; assembly: GCA_947311845.1. NCBI lineage: Eukaryota > Viridiplantae > Streptophyta > Magnoliopsida > Poales > Poaceae > Poa > Poa pratensis. The sequence continues at coordinate 36,741,693 of CAMZMU010000061.1, read as the reverse complement.
CAGATGATGGGTATCGTCTCACATATCTTGGGTATGACTTCCTCGCAATCAAAACTCTGGTGAATCGCGGAGTATTTGCTTCGGTTGGTCGTCAAATTGGTGTTGGAAAGGAGTCAGGTACATGGCGTTATTGGTTTTAATCTCAATTTTTATTTATTTGTTAGGCTCAGTTTATGGTTGCTGTGATGTGCTTATATATAAAGCTGGATGAGGAAGAAATGTTATTGCTTCTCCTTACATAACAAATGTTGTGCGTGCGTCTATAGCATATCAGTTTGCAACTTGATCAAGAAAAAATGCATCTAAAATAACTCAACCAAATTATATTAGCAATCCTCATTCCACAGCAATGCCATATGGAGCCTTGAGTTGCAGCAAGCAAATGTCAAATACTTTATGCATAATATTTTTTGTAGATATTTTTGAGGTTGCCACGGAGGATGGAACAATTTTGGCCATGAAGCTTCATAGGTTGGGTAGGACATCTTTTAGGGCTGTGAAATCGAAGCGTGACTATTTAGCGCACCGGAGGAGCTTTAACTGGTTGTATCTATCGCGACTTGCGGCCCTAAAGGAATTTGCTTTTATGAAGGTGTTTGCATGACTGCACTTTTATTCATTAAGTCTAGTTAGATGCTTATTTGTTCTATAACATTCTACTGTTTTTTCATTCCAGGCTTTAGGAGACCATGAATTTCCTGTTCCCACGGCAGTGGACTGCAATAGGCATTGTGTGATTATGTCACTTGTGCCAGGATATCCACTGTAAGTCTTATTGTAAATGAATTCTTATGTTAATCAAAAGTCATTTTCCTTTTTGCAGAAACTGATATTGGTGTTGTATTTTGTTATGCAGTGTTCAGATAAGTGGATTGCAAAATCCAGATGACGTCTTTGATAAAATTCTTGGTCTTGTAATTCGTTTGGCGGAGCATGGGCTGATACATTGTGATTTTAATGAATTCAACATCATGGTATAGCGACTTTTCCCCTCCGTTGTTATTCTTTCACGTAGATAATCATCTTGCTTGTGCTCCTTTTATCTTTTTCTTATATTGTCTTCTCAATTTTTTTCTTCCTACCTCTTTGATTATGCTTTGATCTGAGTGTTTTCGGAGAGAAAAATAGTGATTAGGACAACATTTGGCAAGAGTTTTGTTTGCCATGTGTACTTAAACATATGGCTATGATGAAGTTACTATAAGAAACACATGCCTGCAAACTGTCATTTGGAGCTACCGTGCTTTCAGTTTTTAATTCTTGAACAAGCCTAAATTACTTTCTCTTATTATGTGATTTGTCATTGTCAGTATGTATCGTACCCTTTATTTTATTCTTCATGGGTATTGATGCTGTGCAGATCGGTGATGATGAAACAGTTACGATGATCGACTTCCCACAGATGGTATCTGTTTCACATCGGAATGCCCAGATGTATGTAGCCTATTCTGAAGCTAACTGAAGATTGCTCTCTATTCATTATTCACGAGGTTATTTTTTTGCAGGTATTTTGATCGAGATATTGGGTGTATCTACAAGTTCTTTAACAAAAGGTTTATCACCTTATGGAGTGAAATCTCATGAATTGCAAAATTATCCATTACAACTCATTTTTTTATTAAGCTTTGTCTTCCTTTTGTATCAGGTTTAATCTTACAGAGAAAGGTGGACATGATGGATCTGAAACTGATGATGATGACAGTGGCAGGCCGTCCTTTCTATCCATTCAAAAGACTTCTGGTGCCTTGGACAAAGAACTAGCTGCCAGTGGCTTCACCAAAAAGGAGCAAGTTGAGATAGAAAAGGTGGGTCAGATGTTGGTACAGAACTCATATCGATGTATTAGTCAGTTTGAAGATCTACTGTATTTTGCTATGAAGGCAGAACTATGCCATTTGGTTGGGTAGTAAAAAATTGCATACATGATTCCCCGGTCAACCCTTTCCCCTTCCCGTTGTATTTATAAACTTTGGTTACTAGTGCTAACAGTGTTTTCTCTAACCATGAGAAGATGCCTAACAATATTCAACTGGTTGGAAGTTAGAACTGGTATTGTGTGGGTGTATGTGTTTGACCAGTTAATGTTAATATGTGACATAACCATCTGGGGATTTTGTGACAATGCACTTTTTGAAGTCAATAACATTAGACCACAAAACTTTGTTAAAATTTTGGATACCATGACATGTTTCTTCTCATGTCAGTTGTATCAATTTTTAACGTTAATATCAGATATTTACTCTGGTGAGTGATGACATTCTCTGTTTTTCACTCTATTACAGTTCATTGATGAGAATGATGAAGAAAACGATTCCAACTCAGATGATGATGATGTTGATGCGACATCAGAACGAGAAAGTGAAGGTGGCGATGCTGTATCTGTTAATATCAGTTCCTTAAAAATAGCAGACCAGGTATTGATCCGCGTACTGAATATTTTCCAAGTTAAATGTGTCTCCACAAGCTTTGCCCACTGCTAAAGCTATCTAGCAGTTTCAGTTTCCTCAAGTTAATCAGTTTTTCATATACATTTTGGGGGATATTTTAGGATTCTGCCAGTGTTCCTGATCTTGTCGGGATGGACTCAAATGGACCTGAAACTCTTTCTGATGAGGTTAGCAATATATTCATCTGAATGACTAGGCAAACTTCTCCCTGGGTATTACTTACACCAATTTACCTTGCAGCCTGCAACAAGCACAAGCCCCAGCGGTGAGAACAAATCGACAAATCCGACCGCTGATAGCACTGGGGATGCCAAGGGATCTACTGAATCAGGAGGCGATGAGGAAGAATCATCAGGAGAGGATACCGAGGATGAAGATGATGCCCTGCTGACAAAGCAGCTGAACAAGCAAAGGAAAAGGGCAATGGCAGCCGCCCTTGGGCGGAGAAGGCCTCTCACCTCAAGGAACACTTACAAGGACAAGGGGAAGGGCACCATGAATTCCAAGATCCAGAAGCAAACATGCCAATGGTGAATGGTTGATCTGGTTCGTTTATAGCAGGAGGTCTGTTACGATGGGTGAAAGCCTACTGATGGGCAAAGTATGGGCCGTAAGATTGTCTTGCTGAGTTGTTAAGGCATTACGCCTGTGTTTCTGTTCTCGGTTTTGGTTATTGTACTGGTGCTTCTGTATGGTTACCTTACATATTGAGTAGTATGAAAACAATGTAACTCAGAACTACTCCCTCCGTTCGAATTTAATTGACACACATTTGGTTACACATGGATGTATCTAGACACCATACAAGTATAGATACATCCATATTAGCACAAAACCAAGTCAATTAATTTGGAACGGAGGGAGTACTACGGTAGTATCTTGTATCATAAGCTCAGTAACAATTCTTACGTTTTTTTTGCAAATGAAACAAAGCAAACCAAGTCTAAGAGGTGCAATATCTTTTTTCTCCTTTATATATACGTTCAGTGTCTTGACTAGTAATTGTCGATGCTCCAGTGCCAGGCCACGGAGGACATGGTTTATGTGCAACGCTGAGGATTGTGCCCACAGCGGCAAGGAGGAGTTGCCATTGCTGCCCCAGCGGTGTGCAACGAGGTAACACTTCATCCTGGTGCTGTCGCACGAACACTGCTACCTTGGCGGCGCCGGTTCGCGAGCGCACTTTATTACAGCGGCAGCTCGGCGCAGCATTTCCAGCCTAGAGGATGGCCCGTGTGTCGTCGTCGATCCGGCCATGCCACCACCGGTGGACTCTGTCCTCCGCTTGGCCTTCTGTGCCCACCCGACCAGACCCTGCTGGACGTGCTCGTCGAAGATCTCCTTCTTGAAGAATGTCCCCATCTTTGACAAAACAAAAACTATCCATTAGCTTCGGTATTTTTTCTGACAAAACAGTTTGCCAAGAGACATTGTGGTCACCTGGGTGACAATTGCATATAGAGGCAAGGTGCTGTAGCTGCAGAGCAGCTGAATGACGACCCTGCAAGCGAAGGCAAACAGTTTTTGAGTCTGAACTAAACATACGGCTCGCTGCTTCTACAAAAAGTACGACCAGTAAAGATGGAATCACAACCCGATGACAAGCCTTGGCGTGATGAAAGGGACGTGGTCCATGATGCAGGAGTTGAAGCCGTAGGTAGTCTTGCCAAACACGCCGTACTAGTTAGTTAGCATCCATCCTCTGTTCTCTTCTACCTTGCAGAGTTCAGTAACACTTACCAGCATCCAGAAGAACAAGGCGATCTCGAACGCGTTCTGGAAGAGGATGAAGTGGATCAGGTACAGGATCACCCTCGGCCGGCCGCACCAGAAGTGCTCGTCTGATGGGTTGACGACCAAGTCGCCCTCGATCGCCGAGTGCTTCTCGGCGACCTCATGGGCCAACTGAGCTATGACGTGCTCTAGCTTGGTGCCAACGGCCAGCAGAAGCTGCAAGCAGCAGCAGGAGGTGATCCCCGCTAAGTTGCATACCTACGCAGTTTCAGAGTTTTGCCTGTATATAGCTCTGGGGCACAGGGGGGAAGGGACACTTACAATAAGGGGAATGAAGGAGATCCAGAAGTATGTATGCCAACCTGCAGGTTAGCAATAGTATTTTTTTATCATTAACTTTTAAACGTTGGAGATGGTAATATGAACTGAAACTTACCATTAACATTCAGCAACATGAATATCACAACGAATATCCACAAGTACCACCTAAATGGGAACAGACAAAGCAAGGAAAAAGACGATTAGGTTACCTAACAAATTGGCCTGGAAAATATGAAAACCAGTAGGTATAATTTCTATCATTGGGTTACCTTATGCCAACCACCTTCTTGAAATCAGCCTCCAAAGCTCGCACCATGTATCTGTGAAAATCAAATTTTGGGTTTCCTCGGCAATGTGTCTGCACAGAAAAGGATGTCCTGCTAAATTTCATAGATGAAGAGAAAATAGAATGTCGGCATATTGTTGAGGAATCCTTACCATGATGAAACCAAGTCGCATTGTTGTGTAGTCCGATCTAGTTTTTAGATAAAGGGAATTTATTGATATCAAGTACCACATACACCCAGCCTCTGCAACAACGTAGTGCCCTAACGGCATTACGGATGCACACAGCAAAAAAAAAAAAGAAAGAAGAATTACAAAAAACAAAAGTCCCGCTGCAACGATCTACTCCTTGAGACAGCAGCACTAACACCAACCAGACAACACTAGAAGTCCAGCTTCTTCATAGGTATTCCCCTGAAGAAAGTCCTCGCACTCAAAACAATGCCTCCAACAAGGTCATTGCCAGGCACAACCAATTAAGGCCAGACCTTGGATCTTCACCCTGAGGCATCAGACTTTGGACTTCTCCTGTGCAGTCGCCCCCACTGACAAACCGCTGCTCAAGGTCATGAATCACCCAGCCAATTCTTCATCGCCACGAAGACACAAACCACCATTGCTATTCCCCAGATCCTGCCTTCCATGACATTCTCCGCCAGCACCATGGAACGAGAAAGCGTGCTCCATAGTATTAACAGCCAGCAGAGCTTCAAAGCGCCCCCTCTGAAACCAAACGGTCAGATAAAAACATGGGTGCGTCCGACCGAATACCACCCAATCCAGCTATCTCCAGGCATGAATCGCCCAATGGAGTTCGCCGGTGGAGCCTTCCGGAACACGACCGTCCAGCAAGTTCGATGGGGACCAACATCCGGTGGATCTTCATCTTGGCGCGAATAAGAATCTAGGACCACCACCATTATTCGCGAGACTGGCAGGCCCCCACGCCGCTAGTCAACTCTTTGCCGGATTGGTCGAAAAGGAAGTCGCCGTCGTGGCCGCCGAAGCCGCGCCGCCGGCGGACGTCTCCCCCTACGTCCAGCGCTCCGACGGGATTGGATCGGGCCATGGCCGAACCCGCTCCCCCAGCGCCCAGCACGGAGCCGCCCTCCTCCACCGCCTGGCGTCACTGCTGACCGCCGAGCGCCGGCGGCACCCAGATCGCCGCCGCCTTCTTGCCACCAACGTCGCCCACACGCTCCCCCGCCTCCGCGCGAGATGGAGAAACAGGGCTCCCCACCGATGCCCCCTGTGCACGACAGCGAGGCGAGGCCGCCACCGCCTGAGCGGCAGCAGCGGCCGGGAGGGCGCCGCCGGCGGCCGCCTCTAGGGTTTGGAGGTTGGGCGCCTCCGGAGTCGCCTCGCGCGGAGACGACCCGGGAGGTAGCGAACCGTTTTCCTTCCTAGTCCGATCTAGTAACAGACGCATAAAACTGCTTAACAAATGAATGCTGAAGGAAAGACCTAGTTAGTAGGCTTAATAAAAATTTAGACAAGTTCATAGAGAAGACATGCTCTTTTGACTGAAAACCACATGAGAATGCTGGACGCATTCTTACCATCCAGCTCAGTATCATAGAATCCTTGCCAATACCATTAAAATTTTCCTTGATAAATTCAAATTGTTCAACATGGGTCACCTTTTTTGGTCCTGCAGTTCCAGAGTATTGTATGATCTCATCAGAAGTATGCAACACTTATATTATTTCACCAAATGGACGAGCAAACGGACATTCCTATACCATTTCCTGCATCGTTTTTCGTAATTTCACTCTCCCAGTGTTTCCATTGACGAATCTGAGTAATAGACCAGTCTCTGGATTAATTTGGAAGCAATATTAATCATTGGTTTGATCCAAAACCTAATAAAACCTTACCTTTGCTCCTCCTAAAATCATAGTTACAGCACTGAAAACCACATGGGTGATAGCCAGAACAAAAATGAAAATATGCAACTGATGAAGCGCTTCAGGCGACAGCAAAGGTACTTTTCCCTGTGAACAAAAAAATTGGAGTTAGCACACAGAAATTTCTAAGATGTTATAAGAAAAACTTATACTGTTCCAGAAATTATCTTATATAAAATGCATTTAAACAAAAATACTATTTGTTAGCAGCGCTTCAGTGTCAGTGCCAGCATACTATCTTAAAGGCTAATTTCCTGAATTGTTACAATGTTGCCTTTATTCAGGTACTGTTCTACTCCACTAGGAGGCTTCATATGGTTCCTATAATTTTCATTTGGGCACCAATGGAACTGGAAAAGTTTAAAACAGACATGGACTTCTCCACATTACACGTCATAGAGATCTGAAGCATACTACATGAGGCGCGCATAGGCGTTAGTAAACAAACGGCCGCAACCCGAATCGTGCTGAAATAGTGTGCTATGAACTGAAAAATGAAACAAGAAGCATCATTGGTCCATCCACCTTGCTCTTGCAATGCTCGGACCGTGGCACGCTCTCAGAAAGCAGCCGTCGACCGGCGAAAAGCCCGGCAGCCGAATGTGCCTCCATCCTCTTGCACGGTAGCATGTAGTTGGTCCAGCTGGGGGGAATGCATGTCCTGTGGATCACCCCTTGGGACACCGTGAGCAGCAGGGAGATGAACCCCAGAAGCATCAGCTCTGCATCACAAATGGGAAGGCAGTCAGAACTTGGAAACGCAGCTTATGTTTATGCAGGAGGAAAAATAATTAAGAGGTTGAGCGAGCTCTGAACTCATTAAGATCGACAGAGGTAACAGAGGAAAGATGAACATTTCGCCATATGAATGTTCGTAAAACTGATAGAAAGTCCCCTCTTTTCTGAAGAAACAGAGAGACGAATGTACAGTGGTACCTTCTTTCACCTTGAGAAGAGCCTCGAAGAGCGCCTTCTGGTTCTTCTTCTTCAGCGTCTGCGTGGCGTGCCCCCACAAAATGAAGCGCGTCGATACATTACAAACAGAGATCAGCAGAGAGCCTTTTTTTTTTTTGGAAACGAGGAGGTATATGCACGGGTTTCGCTCCGGTGGGTGGATCACCTTGCCGATGTAATGGAGGCACCTCTCGGCGGCGAGGGAGATGAGCACGATGAGGGAGCAGACCCCCGCGACGATCCACGTCGGCGTGAACTCCAGCGCGTCCGCCTCCGGCATCGCCCCGCCAGCGCCACCCTACATCGAAACCCCAACCTCTCCGCGCCGCCGCCGGACACGGCAAGCGATCGGGGTGGTTCACCTTCCGGCCAGCCAATCGCGAAATGCAGAAGACGCGTCGCAGGGTGGTGCCGCTCGTTCGCGCTCGGCAGTGTGGGTTTGGTCTTCAGGACATCGGAGCGCGTCGATCGTTCGTCTTGTCCGGATCAAGAAAAGGGGAAGGAAAAAAAACAACTCCGATCCGGCCGGCGTCGGTCCGATGTAACGCACGCTCGTCACTTCGCTCGCTGCAGTGCGGCACCGCCACCGGTCAAGCGCTGCACAGGGTGGTGACTGGGGTGAGCCCGCGCCGCGCGGAGACTGCTCCCGCGTCCGTGCAGTGCGCCGCGGCAATGCCGCTGTTTGCCGACCGCTCGTAGAGGCTCGTAGACCGCGCCAACGCCTGGTCGTTGTTCGGTCCTCTCGACTGGCGAGAACCATTGCTTTCTTCCCGCGCGCGCAGCTAGCTAGGGCATGACCCATGATGATATCCCCGGAAACCACAGGTAAATCAGAAGCCTCTGGCACGGCTGCTTTCACGCACGACGGGCTTCTTCCGTGATCGTACTCGTAGGCTCGTCTTGACAGAGAAATTGACACTATTCTCCAGTCATCAATATTTCTTTTGAAATCGCTCTCGAGTTTCGAGACATCTACTGATAAAGGTGACAATGATGCATGTACTAGTGCTGGTACGACGGACTGTTCCAGGTTCAGATCCAAGATTGCTCTGGTGGCCTCTTGGAACCTCTGTTTTTTTAGGGAATTGGAGACCTCTGCTTTATTCTGAACTTTTGTTCTTGAGGGGATGTTCTGAACTTTTTTCCCCTTCTACAGTAGACTGGTAAATTTGGGCCCTTAGTACTTGGCCCAATAAAGCCTTATCGGCCCATTAGTCCTATGATTCTGACCCAACTTGCGGACAAATGGATTTTCTCCGGCCCGTCGACGCCACCTCTCTAACCGGCCGCTTCATGATCAACAAATATATTGATGCACTCCCCAGTTCTGCATCAGCTTCCACTAAAAAAAAGGTTCTGCACGTAAATGGATGCCCACATGATCAAACAGGAGGAGCCTTGAGCATTATGGACTGAAGAAGCTACGTTACGTGCAGATTATGTTTTTCCGGATCAGTGAATAGACTGATGCGGCAGCAATAACAGTGCTGCTCCGATAACACTCACAACGTTTCTTCGCATGAAGATAGATGGATGCATGCATTTTATAATATCTGTACTTACAGGGCACGTCGATCCATCCCATCCATGTATAAATTCTGATCATTAGCTGGTCTTATGCATCTGACATCTGGGATTCTAGGGTAGATTGTGTGGTGCTATGCCGGTAAACAGGGAGAGTATGCATGGGATCTGGCAAAGACTTGGGGTGGAAAACGAAAGGCCACCGTGAGATCACGCTCGGCGGTCGATCAGCTGCAGGTGACTGAGTGATCTTTTCTTAACAGAAAGGGCGGTGGTTGGACCCGCCCAGTGCATGCTAGTTGCAGTACGGAACGAGCTTGCTACAGTACGTATAGTACTGACATCGTATAGGCTCACCGCCGGAATTGAATGAATGCTGCCCCTGTATCTATGTACTGGTCTGAAACCCTGCAACTGTTAGCTAGATTCACCGTGCGCCGTTGAACCTCGTGTTCGTCTCTCATGTGGATGAACAGTGTGATCGTACGAATCTGGCTCCGGAAAATCCGGAGATCGAGCACAGTAAACCTAGTACTACTGTAGAGTCATTCGAGAAGTACTGCCTACTTGGCTAGCACCGCCCGTGTTTGTGTGATGACCAACTATTCAAACCCGTGAGGCAACAAACGAAAAAATTGGGGCCCTGATTGCCGCGAGCCACCGCGTCGTCGTAACTCACAGAGATCCGATCCCCCACTCCACGCCGCAACAATCGCCGGACTTGCACCGGTGGAGATCGACGACGATCCTTCGTGACGACCGGGTATATATGGACGACGGTGTACGTACTACGTAGGTTGACACGATCGAGAGTGTGCGCGTGTTACCTGGCACACATCCCCCAGACCAGACGCTTTCCTCACACAATACAGTACTGAGCATCTCCAGTACTCGCTCCGTTCCATAATATAAGATGTTTTAATCTTTATCCATATTCACATGTATCTATACATGTTTTAGTAACACCTAAAACATATTATATTGTGAAACGGAGTGAGTATATACGAAATGGGGCTCATGCCAAAAAAACAGCTTCTTACATCGTCAAACAATAAAACACGGCTCCAAAAAAATAATGATATCACTAAACGGTGATGTTTTTTTTGAATGTCCCAAAATAAATAAATGCAAATATAAGTCACCAACAGGACTGCCAAAAACGCAGTTCGCTGCCACGCACAGCCCAACCGCCGTCATGACCTTTCCTCCCCCTCCCGCCACCCCCGCTCTACCTCGGACCCCCTGCCGTTCTCCAGGGCCGAACTTTTTCGCCGTAGCTATCGGGATCAAGGTCATCTTCCTCGTGGCTGGCGAAGCTCCGTCGCACTCGATCCTCCGACCTCCCATGCTCCGTCCGACCACGACACCGCGTACAAAGTGAGCGGACGGTTCTCCAGCACATTTCCTCCCTTGCCCTGTTGCTCTGTTTTGCCCATCGCGCAAGATCACCACCACGCGCCACCGTGGGATAGGTCACCGGCGCCGGTCCGGTGACCATTTCCGTATTTCCAGAAAATGTTGTAAATTTCATATCTTATCATTTGTTCATCAGAAAATGCGTAATATTACCAAAATGTCCGTAAAATAAGTTTTGCATGTTTTTGTGAAAATCATGCATGTTTAAACAATTTTTCGTCATGTCTGTGCATTTGTTGATTCATATGTATGCATTTGTGTAATATGTATATATATATATAAAAGTATGTTTTTATGCCCTATTTTACATCATCTTTTCGAGCTCACGTTTTTTCTGGTGATTTAAAATATGTCAGCTGCCGGTATGTGATCATCATCTCTATTGAGATGCTCCTACAAGAGAGGTATGTGTATCATGCATGCGCCAGGAAAGTTGTTAACTAACAAACCTTTTCGAGGAGTCCGCAGTTTCAACGAGTTCATCATGTTCATGCCTGATGCAGCTGGACGTACATGAGCAGTATACTACTCCAAAAGCGCGCTTTAATTTCCTCCTAAACATGCATGCGCCTAGTTTAATACACCCTTGTCGAATCTGGATCGAACTGCAGGATCGTGCGATGCCTGATCGGGAGAGGGCATCGATCCATCTGTGGGCCAAAAAAGGACGGATCGATCCATGGGCAAATGAGGCGGATCCAAAATGCGACGGGGGGTTGAGGTGGTGCTGGCCTGTAATCATGGCGCAAGCTAGCTCGCCCAGGGATGGATGGGGTGCCAACTGCCAACTGCGTACGTACTCGAACGCACGGGCCCGGCAAGGCTCACGCGGCGAGGTCGTTAATCGTGCGCGCGCGCGGTGATGCCGCTTTTATCGGCTGTGTGTGAGCACGCGTGCAAAGCCAGGGGCCGGTCTGTTTTTTTTTTTTTTTTGTACAAGGGGTGCTGCATTATAGAAAGTCACGTGGCAGGCCCTGGAAAACCTAGAATTCGAAGATAAGGCCAGTGTTTTTACAAAGACCACCCCAGAACTGAAAGATGAAATGCAATCAAGTCCTCGGGCACCACCGCCACCAATCGCCGGCGACCTCCAGGTGCTTGTGACACCGAGATCAGAGCGCGAACTACTCGGAAGCTCCCTTCCGGCGATGAACCTCTGCCGCTGACCAGCTTGAAGTCTCCGGGACGAACCACTTGTCGACGACGAGCTGTCGAGCACCAGCGCAGGGTCAGAAAGGCCTCCTGCTCGGAGGTTTAAAATGGGCCGCCATATCGGCTGAAAATCGCGACGGCGAACTTGTCCGCCGCGTGAGTCGCTCGGGGATGCAGCAAGATCACGAACCACCACCTCGCAAAGGCCGAAGAAGACCAGCAGCATCTCTTCCTCCCCTCGCCGCCATGGCCGGCCAGAGAAAGGGCTGCCGCCAGCTTCACGCCCACAGCAGAGTGGTCACCAAGCTCCCGCCTCCTCTTCATCTCTCCCTCGCCTCCACGGCCGGCCGAGCAAAGAAGACAAGATTGGAACTCACCGATTTGGATTATCAGGAGCAAGCGCTTATTTGAAGAGCCCGCAGCGAGAAGGGCGCAGCACCTCTTCCTCCACGGAAGCATGGCACGACCACTCCGCTGCTGCCTGGTGCCGCGCTCATACACCAGGCCTGGGAAGCTCGAAACAAAGGGAGGACGGCCTTATTGAAGGAGATGCTCCGCCCCAATTCCGCCGCTTGCAGCAACCCGAGCCACCGGAGCTGCAGAGGCACGAAAACTAGCACAGAGACTCACCAGATCCGGCCGATGGGAGCCGACGAACCACTCCAATACACCAAAAAGGACCAAACCCACAACCTAGCTCTACTATGTACAGCAGGAGGAAGACCGGCGCCGCCCCTCAACCATTCCTGACCGGCAGCGCCGGTGAGAATGGCCTCGGTTTGGCCCGGGCACGGCGAAGGAGCTCTCAGGTACTGAAGCTTAAGAGAGAGAAGGAAAAGATAAGAATGAGCCCCCGGACCGTGTCGTTTGTTTCCCCAGGGGCCGGTCTGTTGGTTTGTTTGTTCCGATCGCCGAACTTCGCTGTGCGTACGTGGTCATCGTAAATTCTTCATCTGTTCATTGCTGCAAACCTAGCTGTGTGGTGCGCAAATGGTTCCTACTAATTTGTATGACACAGCTAGCTGGTACGTACATCGACTCGTATGTATACGAGCGTCTGCGTTTTTACTGTGTTCCTGCGTGTGAAACAATTGTAAGTACAGAGTCGGTTGTGTGATAGAAATGAGGGATGTGCCATGTTGATACAATTTGTGATATAGATATAGTGTTGATTGATCATGTTATGACGTGAATTCTAGTTATCTTCATGTAATATGGATAATATATAATGATATATTTAATTCCAAAAATGGTTTATAGAAGGAAATGATTTGTATTTAACCAACTACAACCAGTTCACCTCGAAAACTAACTCCAACTCCTAGAAATTGGAGTCGATTCCTGTAGCTGAATCGACCAAAAGCCCCTTCGAGAAACTATTCAAAATCCGGTCCGCTGGGTTGGTGCCAAAGAGTTACTAGGTGCCATTGTGTCTAGAACGAGTCAGAGGCTTCCTTTTTTTTCCCAATGGAACTACGATAGGCAAAAGCTAGTTTCGCTGAACATTTTATTGAACCAAGAAGTTACAATGCCATGGGGTCAAGAATAAAAACTTTACCAAAGGAATGCAAATCTTGAGGAAAAAAAAAGGATTTACATCGAAGAGGTCAAGTAGCTCGACATAGCATCGCTAGTCTATCATGGAAGTTGTTTCAGTGAGCATCTATTTTACCATTGGAGGTCTTGGGAGCACCACAATAGATGACAACATGCACATCGTTATTGTTAAGGTTAAAGATCACGCAATTCATTCATTCATTTCCAAACAGACCATGTTTTGATCAACGCTGCACACACCCCTTACTACCTTTGATTTTAGTACCACATTGTCGCTACATTTAGACCTTTTATATTGGGTTAACATAGATGATAACATGCAACCACATGCACTGCCAGCTAGACATTTGCATAATATGACACATCATTAAATGAGAAAATAGACTCTTGTTGTAACATAATATGTTATCATAAGATACCCAGTCTAGACACTAGCATTCCTCAGGCTGGAATGGGTTTTGGGTCGGGCCTAAGAAAGCCTGACGTGCAAACTTCCTGATTTCCCAAGCCCGGGTCTGGCCTGAATACAAAACGGGCCAAAATTTCAGGCCCGAGCCTAGCCGAACACAAGCTCGACCCAACCACACCCAGATTTTTTGGGCCGAGTTCGGGCTGGGTAGCACAATCTTGTGAAGAATGACTCTACAATGTAATAGATGAGCTCTTTGATGAAACTACTCCTATGGCTTCATGTTACAATAACATAACACATCCCAATGAAAAATGACTCTACAATGTGCTAAATGAGGTTTATAATGACATTTTCCCTATATACCATGCACCATAAAGGTACTAATATGCATGATACTACTCTTTGTTACTCCCTCCGGTCTAGTGTGTTAGGCCTAGTAGCAAAAACTATTTGTTCCAATTAGGAATAAGGCTAATAAATCGCTACACTTGGCCTTCTCCCCCCCCCCCCCCCCCCCCCCCCCCCCTAAATTAACATTGGACTGCACCCCTACTCCACTATTTTGGGTTGTTTAAAACATTTTCATGCCTGAGATTGGCTAGAGTTTATGCTAATTAAACGGGGGTAGTCAACGCCTGGTGTCGAGGTGTGCCCTCGGCAATTCCCATGGTTGCTATACCTAGGGTTGATTGTGTGGTAGAGAACGCGTAGTATCGGTGGAATCGACGGCTGACAAGCTGGATTTACCCAGGTTCAGGGCCCTCGAGTGAGGTAAAACCCCTACTTTCTGCTTGTCTGTATTTATGGTATGAATATGAGGGTTACAAGGGTTCGACGAGCTGCTGATCTCGTCGAGGTTTTGGTGGCTATGGATTCCTTACCTTGATCGATCACCCTCCCAGCCTTTATATAGGAGGCTGGGTCTCGGGAAACATAACCGACCAAGGTTACATGTAAGGAAAGTCTTAACCGACCATAACTTGATCTAACTTGGAAAGCACTCTTCGTCTTGGGCCTTCCTTCGTGGGCTTCGATTAATCCTTGGGCTTCTTTGATCATCACGTGCACCAGGTACCTTTACGCTGGGGTACCCGCAGAGTATAACCTCGTCATTAGCCCCCGAGTACTTGCTTGACTCGAAGAATCGAGCATGTGCTCCCTTCATCGTGCACGTCATAGTCTTCTGAGCTTGTTCTTCTGACCCGATGTAGTTCTTCAACCTCTAATTTGTTTCGATTGTATGTGTATGCTAATCGAGGGATATTGACATAGTAGGCCTGATTTCCTCGAACATCGAGCTCAGTTAACTGCTTACTTGAGCAAAAACCTTACTAGTCTTCAGTCTGACTCGAGTCCCTGGACTCGAGCCTGGAACGCAGTCGAAAGATTTTGCCTAGGGATATTGACATAGTAAGCCTGATTCACTCGAAAATCGAGCTCAGTTAACCGCACATTTTGGCGAAACCATACTAGCCTTCAATCAGGTTCAAGTCCCCGGACTCGAAGCTGGAACACTTTTGAAACTTTTGCCTAGGGATATTGACATAGTAGGCCTGATCCACTCGAAAATCGAGCTCAGTTAACCGCACATTTGGGCGAAACCATACTAGCCTTCAATCAGGTTCGACTCCCCGGACTCGAAGCTGGAACATACTGGACAGACTCGACTCAGTCCGTTGTAGGTCTTACTGATTCGTTCTGCAGTTTATCTTTTGATACCTAACGCGTCCGTCAGGATTTTCATCATGTCTGTTGACACGGAAAAATTCAAGGGAAAACACTGTTGGAGCGTCCCTCGGCCCAGCTCGATTGCTCAGCGGGTCTTACCTTTGCATTTGCGTATGCAGCATCCGAAACATCCGCGATTGGCGTAGTCCGGGAATTTATGAAGTATGATTCTAAGATTTCGAAGTACTTTAATGCATTTAATCGAGTCTGTAGTCGAGTGAGTTTCTTACCTTCTTTTGAGAATTTATGGGAGCGCGACAGCGCTCCCATGGGAGTAGCCCCCGAGATTGTGGTTTATTGTCTTGCAATAGAGGACGATCTCAAATCATCCTTCTATACTGCTTTTTGTCAATCGAAATATTTTGTCTTTGAAATCTATGGGAGCGCGTCAGCGCTCCCATGGGAGTAGCCCCCGAGATTATGCTTTATTTCGTTTGAAGTAGAGGATAATCTCAATAATTTTGCTCCTTTTTGATCAATTGCAAGAAATTTTTGATATGCTCCCATGGGACTACTTTTGCCAGTCGAATCATTTGTATTGACTGTAATCTTGAATCATGTGCTGCTTGTAGTCTTGAATCTTACGCCGATTTTAGTCTTGAACTCACTACTCGAACGTGGGTGTTGTCTTCTCATCTGACATCATTCTTGACATCGTAGAAATGCGTTTATTATTTTGACAAGACCTTCCTATGTGAGCCCAATGTTTCCGAGTTTTGATAGTAGAGGACACCGTTTTTATTTTGGATCCGACTTATCGTGGTATAATCGGGGCAGTCCTCGGGTAACACATCTGTGTTTTTGATTTGTGCCAGTCCCGAGTTTATCGAGTGGGTTTGTGTTTCCTGTTTGACTCAGCCCCGAGCATGTCGAGTGGGGTTTGGGTTTTCTGTTTGACCCAGCCCCCGAGTATGTCGAGTGGGGTTTGGGTTTTCTGTTTGACCCAGCCCCCGAGTATGTCGAGTGGGCTGTAAGTCTTTGTGTTTACTGATTTTTGAGCTAGAATTTTGATGCTTATGTTTTTATGATCGAGCCCCCGAGTGTTTGAGTGGGGTAAAGCATATATGAGAAATATGGAGGAACATGTATCTTTATTCGAAATATGTGTTCGATCAGCAAGCCGCCTCATTAAAACCTTCCAGTCCCCTTAGTACCCTGGTAAGGGAAAAGAGTGCGTCTGAAACTTGCTGATTCTTTGACCTTATGCGCTATTACATATGAGGTTAAGAGATCTATGCATAGAACCGACGCAGGTGCGCCACGTTCCATGGGTTTGATGCTACTTCGCCCGTCTTTGCGTTCTTCAATCGATAGGCTCCTCCTTCGATGACTTCTGTGACGATGTAAGGTCCTTCCCATGGTGATGCAAGTTTATGGACTTTCTTCTGTTTCTCCCGCAGCACCAAGTCTCCCACCATGAAGGACCGTGTGCGTAATCGACGACTATGGTAGTTGCGGAGGTCTTGTTGATAAACGGCTGTTCGTGCCAAAGCCGTATTGCGTGCTTCTTCCAGCAAATCGGCTGCGTCTTCGAGTGCCTTGTTCGCGTCGTTTTCTTCATATGCTTCCACCGTGGTGCATTAAACTTGACGTCGGATGGTAACACTGCTTCCGCACCATAGACCATGAAGAACGGTGTGTACTGTGTGGAGGCGTTTGGGGTGGTCCTTAAGCTCCATAGTACTGATGGAAGTTCATCTACCCATGCACCCGCGGCCCTTTTGAGTGGTACTAAGAGTCTCTTTTTGATGCCACTGCATACGAGTCCATTGGCCTTTTCGACCTGCCATTGGATTGTGGATGTGCCACAGAGGCGTAGTTTAGTTTGATGTTTTGTTCCTTGCAAAAGGATTTGAACTCTTCCGCCGTGAAGTTTGTACCATTATCAGTTATGATGCTATCCATTACTCCAAATCGATACATGATCGATTGTATGAAACGAACTGCCGTAGAAGCTGTTGAGCTTGTGATGGGGATAGCTTCGATCCATTTGGTGAACTTGTCGACTGCCACTAGTAAGTGAGTATGACCTCCTTTTGATGATTTTTCAGTGGTCCCACCATGTCAAGTCCCCATTGGGCAAAAGGCCATGCTAATGGTATGGTTTTTAGCGCGATGCGGGTGCATGTGGCTTGGAAGCGAACTTCTGGCAACCAATACATCTTTTGACTATGTCCTCTGCGTCCCTTAGCGCTGTAGGCCAGTAAAACCCTGCTCGGAAGGCTTTGGCTACGAGTGATCGACTGCCCGCGTGGTGCCCGCAAGTACCGGCATGAATGTCCCGAAGGAGATCCTTGCCATCTTCGAGTGCAATGCATCTTTGGAACATACCTGAGGTGCTGCGTTTGTACAACTCACCGTTTATGATGGTGTATGCTTTTGCTCGTCGAGTGACGTCTGGCCTCGTTTGTATCTTCTGGTAGTTCATTGCGAAGTATGTATGCGAGAAAAGGTTGAGTCCATATTGGCTCAATGAGAAGTACCTCAATCGGAGGATCCTCTGTGCTTGGCGCTTTGCTCTTGTCTGTAGCTGCTGTCGTGGTCGATGGCGTTTGTCGATTGACCTACGCTCTATTCGTTCAAAGAAAACACCCGGCGGGACTGGTGCTTTTGTGGAAGCAATGTTGGCTAATTTGTCAGCCTCTTCATTGCTTTCTCTCCCTACGTGTCGTAGTTCGCAGCCATCGAAGCTGCCCTCCATTATGTTGTACAAATCCCGATAAGCGATCATGTTGTCTGCGATTGCATCACAGGCCTTCATTGTTTGCTGCACAACTAAGTTAGAGTCGCCATAAATCATTAGTCGAGTGCATCCCATGGCTTTTGCCATGCGGATTAGACCTTCGTATTCGGCCTCGTTATTTGATGGGAACTCGAAACCCATTTGCAAGATATAGCGCAGTTTGTCGCCTTTTGGTGATATGAGTATGACGCCCGCTCCTGCTCCTTCATTCTTTTTGGACCCATCGAAATACATGGTCCAGGAATTTGATACGTCAGGTACCCCTGGCAATTGAGCTTCTACCCACTCGGTGTGAAAATCGGGTAGGACTTGTGATTTGATGGCTTTCGGGTGTTCGTACTTGATTCCTAGTGGTCCCAGCTCGATGAGCCATTTTGCTACTCGCCCCGTTGCGTTGGGGTTTGTGAGGACGTCTCCAATCGCTGATTTATTGACCACCGTTATCGGGTGTTCTGTGAAGTAGTGCGCCAGCTTTCTTGATGTCATAAATACGGCGTACGCCAATTTCTGATATTGCGGGTACCGCTGTTTGGACGGGGAAAGAACTTCACTTACGTAATATACTGGCCTCTGTATGCTTTGACTATGTCCTTCTTCCATGCGGTCAACCACCAGCACGGTGCTGACCACTCGATTGGTGGCTGAGATGTATAGGTAGAGTGGCTCATTTTCCTTAGGTGCTACGAGGATTGGCGGACTTGTGAGCATCTTTTTGAGTTCGAGGAAAGCTGCTTCAGCTTCATCCGTCCACTCGAACTTGTCTGCTTTCTTCATCAATTTGTAAAATGGAAGTGCTTTTTCGCCTAGTTTGCTGATGAATCGACTGAGTGCTGCTACTCGACCAGCTAGCTGCTGTACCTCATGGAGTTTGGTAGGTCTCTTCATTGTGAGTATAGCTTGTATCTTTTCTGGGTCTGCTTCGATTCCACGTGCAGATATCAAATAACCCAAGAGTTGTCCAGCTGGGACACCGAAGGTGCATTTCTTTGGGTTAAGCTTGATGTTGTATCGATTGAGATTCTTGAATGTCTCCTGTAGATCACTGATTAATGTGTCCTCCTTTTCAGTCTTGATGACGATGTCGTCGACGTAGACCTGAACATTGCGTCCTATCTGTTCTTGTAGACAGTTTTGCATCATGCGCTGGTAGGTTGCGCCTGCGTTTTTGAGCCCGAAAGGCATGGTTGTGTAGCAGTAGACCCCGAGTGGGGTTATGAATGCGTTTTGTCTTCGTCTTCTTCTTTCATCCGAATTTGATGGTATCCTGAATATGCATCCAAAAATGATAACCGAGCGCATCCTGCTGTTGAGTCGATGATCTGATCGATTCGTGGTAATGGAAAGTGATCTTTTGGACAGCATTTGTTTAGGGCTGTAAAATCTACACACATCCGCAGGGTGTCTGAGTGCTTCTTTTCGACCAGTACAGGGTTAGCAACCCAGTCTGCCTTTTTGATTTCTCGAATGAACTTTGCAGCAAGTAACCTATCAACTTCTGCCTCGATTGCACCTCTTTTGGGATCGGAGACACGGCGCATAGTTTGCTTGACTGGTCTAGATCCTGGCTTGAGTTGTAGAGAATGCTCGGCGAACTCTCTGGGGACACCTGGCATATCAGCTGGGCACCATGCGAATATTTCCCAGTTTTTACGGAGAAATTCGACGAGCGCATTTTCCTGTTCGCTGGTAAGACTCGATGATATGTTGACCGTTTTTGAGGGATCAGTCGGGTGCACTTGATGCTTTCTTGTGTCGTTGGTTGCATTGAATTGTCTGTCGGATGCTAACCTCTTGTGTTCCGGCAGAAGTGTGCGGTCGTTAGAAACCTCGAGTTTGGCGAATGATTGCTCCATCCCATACATCTCTGAGATTTTGCTGAAGTCACGGTCACATGAATCTGACCTTTGAAAGTTCCCGTTGATCGTGATGACTCCTTTTGGTCCTGGCATTTTGAGCTTGAGGTAGGCGTAGTGTGGGACGGCCATGAATCGAGCGAAAGTGGGGCGCCCAAGTATTGCATGGTATTGTGACTTCCAATCGACCACTTCGAACTCAATCGACTCGGTTCTGAAGTGAGTAGGATCTCCAAACGTAACATCGAGTTGTATGGTGCCTTCTGGGAGCACTGCTTTGCCTGGGACGATACCGTGGAAGGTACTTGTGGACTTTGGCAGATTTTCGACTGATTTGTTCATTCTGCGTAGCGTATCTGCAAAGATTATGTTGAGGCCGCTACCTCCGTCCATGAAGACCTTGGTCATGGCGTAGCCTCCGATTTGGGCGTCGAGTACCAAGGCTGCATGCCCTGGTCGATATACTGCGGGTGGATGGTCCTCTCGATTGAAGACAATCGGAGTTTCTGATCCTTTCAAAAAATCTGTAGCTGGGGGTGCCATGACCGCCATATTGACGTGTCGAGTGTGTAATTTTTGCTCTCTATTGGAGGGACGTCCTCGCTGGATCATGTTCATCTGCCCGCGAGTTACGGGATATTTTTGTTCATCTCCTTGCTGCATCTGGTGCACGGCTGCTGCCATTTGTGTTCCCGTAACGGGTTGTGCTGGCACCATGTACACTGGCGTCGGTTGCGCTGGTGTTGGTGCAGGATACACCTGAGTAGGCTGTGTTTGCGGTGGTATGGAATATACCTGTGCTTGTTGTACTTGTTGCGGTGCTGGATATGCCTGAACAGGCTGTGCTTGTGATGTAGTCGATGGAGTCTGCACAGTTGAGGAGGTGCACGTCCATCTCTTTGCAGTCGTAGTATATGTTCAATCGCGAGTTGATCGAATTCCCTGCAATTTCTCAGCGAGTGGTTAGAGCGAAGCTTACCATCATCCCCTTTATAAAGATGGAATCTGCAATAATCGTCCATCCTTTCTTCGATTGAGCGCTCAGGATCTTTGTCTGCTCGCCTGCGCCACTCTGGCCTTCTGTAGCTATCGCGGTCGTCGCGTCTGTGGTCTCGACTGTCACGTCGATCGTCTGTGCGATGGTCTCGATTACCTCGGCGGTCGTCCGTACGATGATCTCGATTATCACGATGATCGTCGGGTCGTCTGTCAGTTTGGTCGCGGCTGTCCCTTGACTGGACAAAGCCTGCTGCGATGAAGTTTGGATGGTCATCGTCGTGATAACGATGCTTGCGTTTGCGCCTTCGATCATCTCTGTAGCTATCTCTGCGGTCTCGACTGCCACCCTCGTGATTTTCATGTGAGGGTACGGGTCGAGTGCCTCGTACGGAGTCTTCTCCATCTGCCCACTTTGTTGCGAGTACCATGAGTGCCGCCATTGTCTTTGGATCTTCTCGACCAAGTGTTTCTTTGAAGTCTTCTCTCCAGAGTCCGTTTTTGAAGGCGTCGATTGCCCTATCTTCTGATACGTTGCCTACTGAGTTACGGATGGTGGTCCACCGCCGTATGTACGATCTCAGAGATTCATCTGACTTTTGCTTGCAGGTCCGGAGCTCCTCGAAAGTTTTGGGGCGCTCACATAGAGGCTCGAAGTATTTGATGAAATCACCTTTGAAGTGCTCCCACGAATCGTAGTATGATTCGGGTAGCGATTTGAGCCAATCGCGAGCTGTTCCTTCCATCATGAGTTGTATGTATTGCATAGCTGTGTTGTGGTACCGCGCTGACATCCAACAGCCAGCCTGTAATCTTCTAGCCAGCCTGATGGCTCTTGTTTGCAGTTGAACTTTGGCGTGGTAGCTAGCGAAAATTTCTTGGGCATACGAGCCTCCCGGATCCGTCGAGTGAAGCATAGCGCTCCACATGGCCCGATTTCTGCTTCCGAGTCTGAGCTGTTGCTGTATGACCTCCTCGAGTGGCTCCTGCTGGAACGATGACGCGTGAGCTTTTTCGACTGCTCCTTCCCCGAGGACTTCGACTGCGACGGTCCCGATCTGTATCTCTCCTTGGAGTTGCTTGTGGATGCTGTATGGCTTGTGCTGCTATTGCCAGTTGTTTGTACAGTTGGAGGTGCTGATCCCTCTTTGGGTCTCCTGCAGGAGGTTCGATTGTTCTGAGATAGGTGCCTAGCGTCATCAGCGCCCCGGCTGGCTCAGTAGGTATGGGGACTCCTTCCGCGTCGACTGCCATAAAGGCTGGGTTTAGGTTTCGAGTGACCGCTGCACGATCTGCGTCTCCGAGGTTTATGAATCGTGACCTATTCGCGGGGTCGTTTCTGCCTGTTGAACTCAGACAATGCTCTTCGCCGAGCACTCGATATGCTGGCTTGCTTTTTGCGTTCTTCGAGTACTGCTCGGTAGTTCTTTCGATTCTTGCCACTGGAAGTATTGTAAGGTCAATACCTCTTCCGGAGTTGCGTTTGCTGGTAGCATTGTGCAGCTTTCGATTACTTTGCTCACTTTTTCCGCCATCTCTGCGGTGATGGTCAGCGTGGTTGTTCCGTCAGGCATGGTGACTGTGCAAGGGTATTCTGTAGGTCGACGGCATGTTGCAGCTGCTGACGTTTCTGCTGTACTCGCGGTGTATACCTGATACGGTACCACCCGATCTTCTACCCATGTGTTGCTAATGCGCATTATGGATTCGGCGTCGTCATCCAGGCTCATGTTGGAGTTGCTTTGCTTGCTGGGGTTTCTGCCGCAATCGAGTTGATCTTCGAGTGCTTTGTCCAGGCTATCTGCGTCGCAGGTGAATATCTCGTGGCTGGCACGGATTTCTGGGCCGTTGAGATCGGCGAGGTATATGTTGTCATCTATGTTCTCCTTGTTCCCCGCGACGTCGTTGCAGTCGACGACGTTGTCGAGTGACTCGATTGAGTTGTTTGGGCGGTACGCAGATTCGATCTCGCTTCTTCCAAATCTTTTTGCCACCTCGTCACGGAACTCTTGCGAGTCATGGATGTTGCAGAGTCGCTTGGCGATTGGATCGGGACGATCTGTGACGATGTCGCGCCAAGATGGATGGTGTTGCAGTCGAAGCGTTGTCGATTGTCTCCGTGTCGAGTGTCTCCATGTCGAGTGGATCTAACAGGTCCTGCACACCATCTTTATCGACAAAGAAGTTAAATTCTCCAACTGTAATATCCAAACCTGATTCGAGTCCGGCAAAGGCTTGTTGAGCTTCCATCGAGTGCGGCGTGAGCCTCCTTGGAGATTTTGGCGAGTGATCGCTTTTTGAATTGATGCTGGTAGATCTTGCCGGCGAGTTGCCGTTTGCAACGGTGGTCGGTGATTTGCTTTTTGATGATGTAGTAGGCGAGTTACCTTGTGCAGATGCGATCGGCGGGTGGCCGCTTGATGATGAAACCGGCGAAACCGTGAGCCCAATACTACCTGTTCCCACAGACGGCGCCAATTGTCGAGGTGTGCCCTCGGCAATTCCCATGGTTGCTATACCTAGGGTTGATTGTGTGGTAGAGAACGCGTAGTATCGGTGGAATCGACGGCTGACAAGCTGGATTTACCCAGGTTCAGGGCCCTCGAGTGAGGTAAAACCCCTACTTCCTGCTTGTCTGTATTTATGTATGAATATGAGGGTTACAAGGGTTCGACGAGCTGCTGATCTCGTCGAGGTTTTGGTGGCTATGGATTCCTTCCTTGATCGATCACCCTCCCAGCCTTTATATAGGAGGCTGGGTCTCGGAAAACATAACCGACCAAGGTTACATGTATGGAAAGTCTTAACCGACCATAACTTGATCTAACTTGGAAAGCACTCTTCGTCTTGGGTCTTCCTTCGTGGGCTTCGATTAATCCTTGGGCTTCTTTGATCATCACGTGCACCAGGTACCTTTACGCTGGGGTACCCGCAGAGTATAACCTCGTCACCTGGAGACGCCAAATCGAGTGCTACCTTGGTCGTGACGATTCAAAACTTAGGCCCTACACATTGGACCGGAGAGGGAGTACTCCCAACTATAAGTGACTTTAAATGGCTCAATTAACCATGTGGAATTTGTTTTTTTAATAACAATAATATGTAAGTACTTGCTAGCTCCTACTTCTACATAACATTACAAGAGGAAGAGAATCTAGAAGAACCAAGAAGGCATCTTTTAATTAGTACCAAGAGGGGCAAGACCTTCAATATATTTCAGAAACTGAACAGTGTAGCTAAGTTCCTACCAACAAATATAGTCTGTCATATCCAATGGCGCGATCGAAAGATCCTCTCATATGCACGGGCCGGGGCTAGGCAAGTAGCTAGGACACAAGAGGTATCTTATCTCCGATCCCCACCAATGCGGCCATGCATTTCGCCTCCCTTTCCATCCCCACGCAAGTCTGCGAGGCCCAAACAGGGCGCCGGCCGTACCGCCGGTGATTCCATGACACGCTCTGACAAGTTCCTCCAATAATCCATGACAAGAGAACACCAGTACAGACTACAGAGTGAAGAGGGAACAGACAAATGCTGCGCTCACATGATTGCCGCAAGCCAGTATAATCCTCACATCGATCTCTGACACGGTACTGTGCACGCGTACACCCGACAGCACCCAAGTTCTTCTTCCTCTCTCTCCTAATCATTTCGAAGAGGCAATCTCTGCCATGGTCATCGTCCAATCATGCGGGCGGCATTATTTTATGTGAAGTGGAGCTTCCGAATTCAGACAGTTAAAAACGAGTCACTTTTGAGTACTAGACAAACAAGTACACGCGCCCATCCAGGTTCTACTCCTACATTACCTGTACTCCTAGAGTAAGACATTGTATCCTGATAAAAGTAACTGAAAGTCTGAAAGGAGTAAAGTAATTGGCTGTTACATCGATGAGGATATGTAAACTCATTAATCAGAAATTTCAAATTATCTATCTTGAATTCTATGGACTAGTTAATAAGAAATGCTATAGTGGTCTATTGTTCGTTTACTCGGGAAATTATTAACTGTGAAGAGAGAGAGAAAGCGGTGTGTACATGGTGGTACCAAATGGAATCAGAATGTCTAGCCATGCACGGGTGCATGCACTGTGCCCCCGCGTGCACTTCCTTGATCTGTCACTTGAATCCGGCGCTATTGTAATCTCTGCCCGCCGTGGCGTCAGGGATCGGGTTCCAGTCCCAGATCTTGTCTGAGATTGCTGCCAGCGACAACGGCAGCGTCCCCAGCGGCGTAATTGGCTGCGACGGCGTCGTTGGCAGGGGAACGACGAAGTGGTCGTGGTGGCTCGCGGCCGCGGGGCTATGGTAGGACGGAAGCTGGGTGGATCCGTGGCCAACCAGCGTGCTCAGTTCGTCGATGGTGGCCGCGGAGGCGCCGCCCATGGATGCCGCGTTCACCAGGTTGAGCTGCGAGTACGTGGAGGCGAAGGTGTTTGCGTTCTTGGAGTACTGCTGGCACAGCAACGCCGCGGCTCCTTCCTGCTGATGACCGCCGGCAGCCGCCGCGGACTGCAAGTAGCCTAACGCACCGCAGGGCTTTGCGGTGGCTAACTGCTGCCGTGGAACCGACGCCTGCCTGTGCGCCTGGGCGTGATCCGTGATGGGCGCCAGCGGCGACGTGCACTCGCCTGCTTGGAGGAGGTGGAGCTTGGACGGAGTTGGCGGCGGCGTGGGCGTGGAAGTTGAGGATGACCCTTGTTTGCTGTCCTGCCTTGTCGTGGCGCCGCCGCGGGATGGCATGGTCGACCGCGCCGAGAAGTGGTGGCCGTGTCCGTCATCGATGCCAGTGCGCTTATAGACGCGGCAGAGGGACATTTCGGTCTGCAAATTCATGAAGGTGATCTATAAAAAATAAAATCCATGCTGGTTCTGGTTAACAAAGCACATCAATGTCACGTACGAAGAAATGGGGATCGATTTCTCCCAGGAAATTTAGTTCAGAGCTTTAGACCAAAATTGATTCCGGTAAAAAAAAGGATTATGTCGATTTTGGAATCTAGGATTATATAGGTTCATACCAAGATACTAGCTAGCTAGTAATCTAATTGAGTATGTTATTCGCGGCAAGAACATTAGAAGCAAAGAACAAACCCTAGATAATTAACTTGTACATAGTTCTGATCATCTGAATAGGCATGTGAACTAGGAGTCCTACAAGGAAAAAGCAAAATTGGGCGTCACAAGATCGAGACCCCACAAGAAAAAACACAAACCCTAGTTCTTGTTTGTAAATTACCCTATAGTTCGTGTGTGACCATGGAATTGAGATTGACGTAGATTACCTTGTGGTATCGGTCGGTGTCTGCCGTGGGAAGGCGGTACTCGTTCATGATCCAGCTGCTGCGGACGCCCTTGGGAGCCTTGCCGGAGTAGAAGACGAGCGTCTTCTTGAGCCCTATCGACCGGTTGTTCTCCGGCGCCCTGATCATCCTGTCGGCCCCCGTCGCCTTCCAGTACCCCGACGCCGTCACCCGGTTCGGCCTGTCCCCGTTCCTGTACTTGCGGTCTCTTGGCACGTAGAAGAACCACTCCTTCTCCCCAATCGCCGCCATTGCTGCACACACAACAAGAACAAATTAAAGCCAAAATAGAACCAAGAATTATGGAGGTAGGGACTAGAGAATTAACGCAATTGATTGTTGAGACCTGGGAGCTCCCATGGGTCGTAGCGGTAGAGATCGAGGAAGGTGATGAGCTCGACGTTGAGGCGCTTGCCCTCCACCTTGCGCCGAAGGTAGAACTCGATGAGCTCCTCCTCGGTCGGGTGGAACCGGAACCCCGGCATCACCAGGTCGTCCTCGTGCGCGTCTCTGCCGCCGCCGCCCTCCTTGATACCCATGCCCCCGCCTGCTCCTGCCGCTGCCACGGCGGCGCCATGGCCGCCGCTCTCGTATCTGCTCATGCCCACTCAATTACCCTCCCGCTCCCTCCTCCGCATAGCTAGCTGCCTAGCAGCTAGCTGGCTTCAGCTACAACCAGCTAGCTAGGTGAGTAGCTAGCACAGCACGAGTGCAAGTTGAGTGGCGAAAAGGAGCTCGCCCGGCCGGGGTGCGCGCAAGTGGGGGATCGAGCTGAGGGAAGCAAAGGAGGATAAGAGGTTAGTGTTTGGGCCAATATATATGGATCAAAAGCAAAAAAGGAGGATTAATCCATCATACCAGACCTAGCGTGAGTAGTATTAACAGACAGAGCGACTGCTACACGTCGCTCTAACCACTAGTCTACTCTACGCTCGACGCACAGTGTTACTATGGTAGAGTGGCAATGGCGATGAGCAAGGCTGACGCGTCACACACGGGGGGTGGAAAGCGATGGAGGAGGCAAGCGAGTTAAATAAGGAGAAAAGGACGCCGCAGGAAGAGTACAGGTATGGGCGGTTGCCGGTTGCATCCCTGTGATTGTGCCCCGGCCACCCCGCTGAGGTGAGTGATGGATGGAGTGTGTTTGCGTTCTTTTCTGTATTGATTAATGCGGTGCCGTTGGTGAATTCCTGTGTAGCATCCTTGGTCCCGTTCCACCGATCCACAGTGCTATAAGTTTTTCGTTAGCATTTTCAAATTTAACCAAAACGGAAGTCCTTCTACAGTCTCAAATGCACTCCTGGTGACGTTGCACCAATTTAGTCTGATTAGCATCGTCATGAATGAGACTGTGTGTATAAAGCTCCCGTCCCTAACCCTAGCCGCCACCACCCCGACCCTCTCGCCGCCGGCCCCTCCTCTTCTCGCTTTCCTCCGCTCCCGTGCGGCCGCGCATGGGCCGCACTGGGGCGCCCTCAGGCCCTCTCTCGCGAGGCCGCCGCACGTCTATTCCTCCTCTCGCCGCCGTCGGAGGTGTCGCCTGGGCAAAGCCCGGGAGGCGCGGCGGCGACGGGATCTTCCGGGCACCGATCTGAGGCGGGGCGGCGGCGCCTTCTCCGACCTCCTACGGTGGGGACGAAGGGACAACAGCGACCGGGAGTGGGTCGTTAGGTCGGCGCCGGCGCCGGCGCTGGCTCGAGTTGATCTGGTCCATGGCCGGGAAGGCTCCTGCCGACGGCCACGCGGTGCGGCTGCCTGCGTTTCAAGGACGTCGGGGCAGCGGCCCCGGGCTAGGTGGCGGCGGCATCACTACCCTAGGGGTGCTGGTCAGGAGGCGGCTTCGGGCGGCGGCGACGTGGCGCGGTGGATCGCGGGATCCCGTGCCTAAGCGTTCGTTGCTGGCTATGGTGCGCTCTTGCGGCGTCCAGGCGACGGGATTCGACTGCCGGTGAAAACCGTGCTCAGACTTCGGTCACGGCGGACGATGGCGGCGCCTCATGGCGTCTTTACTTTGTTGAAGGCATCGTCGATGCAGTTCTTGTCTCCTTGTTGAAGGCTCGGGAAACTCCGGGGGAAACCCTAGATCTGGATCTTCTGGATCGGACGATGACGACACTATGGTGACGTTCTCCCTCTTGAGGGCTTCGTTTTGGAGCTTGTGCTAGCTGGAGGGGTTTAGAGGTGGAGCGGTGTTGCATCTACCGCATCTTCGACGGTGAGTCTCGGCTGCGTCGCGCAGCGGAGTATCGGCGTCAAACGCGTGATGATGGACGAGCACAGGGTGGTGGCGCCGTTTGGCGCCGTGGAGGCGTCGATGGCGGGCCTGGCGAGGGTCTTCGCCTTGGTCTACACGCTGGAGATGGGCTGGTGGAAGATATGGCGGAGGCGACTTCCGGTGCGTGCGCACAAGGCGCTATCTCTGGAGTTGGCCAGGGAACCGACGATGGGCGTGGCCGGGGCATAAGGCCCCGTTTGCTTACTCTATCGTTTGTGTTAGTTGTGGTGCCTATCACTGTTTGGTGGCTTTGGCTTGTATGATCGTGGTTTGTAACACTTTTTGCCAATTATGTTGAATAAATGAAGTAAAAGCCATATGCATCTATTCGATGCAGAGGCTGGGCTCCCCATTTCGAGAAAAATATATAGTGTACTTCAGAGAATAAAAAGTTTTGTGTATAACTAAAGTGTAGCATTTGAGAACCAAGCACTGCCTTGGTGGCTAGGGCTCACAGTGGTGAGCTCACCTACCCAGGTTCGAATGGCAAGTGAACCGTTCAGACTAAACGAGGTGCTATCCGCGTGAAATAATCGCTGGAGAGATCTCATCTACCTAACAGAATATAGGCAATTGAGGGATCCTCACCCTTTTGGTCAACATTTTAATTAAAGTGTAGCATTGGCATGTTACAAATCAAACCTTAATTGTTGTGCCAAGTGTAACATGAGGTATTATTCGGCATGAAGAGTTGAGGTATGTGGAGGCGTCTTCTTGGTGACTAGGCTCCTCTCTACAACTCATCACTGCCTAGAGGTTACAAGTGGCTCTAACTTGGCACGTCTTGTGATTGGGAATTTGTGATGACATATCTTTCTCTCCTGTCGAGTTTACCGGTTGTGCAATAATATGTGTTGTGTGCATAGTTAATTGGTTCAATGATGAGGGGTAATGGAGATTACGTTTTCTTCAAAACATTAAGTAAAAAAAGGAGAAAGTCCAATTGGAGGCACCAACATTGCATAGAGCTAATCAAGTACGACTATGATCTTACAAAATTATCACTGATCCAAGCATGTGTGCCCAATAATCCACCTAGCGACTATCGAGGTTGTGTATCACGTATCATATTTAGTTGTTTGTTTGCCTTATGATTCCAGTAGTGGAGCCATAGCTTCTATCCTACAACCTAGAGCTCCATAGCCATGTCGCTCGTGCTCACCCCCTCAACCGCCATCTTTGCACTCCTCAACCCCTACACTTTCGCCTATCAAAAAGATGTATCACAACGATGCTTCCCATGATTCCCATAAGCCAGTTATTGATTCCAGGAACTTTTTCCTCGGCAGCTTGTGATCCCACTAGTCACGTTGGCACCATTATCTGACATGGTTTCCTACCTCTAGGTTTTCACCCAGTGAAAAGAACCCCAAGGGATGGAAATGTCGGGGCCCTACGACACCACCACCAAGGAGGGAGCGATGACCATGAGCATCGTCTTCACAAATGAAAGTTGGGTAATAATATTGTGCCAAACCACATGCATCGCCAAGGTTGAGAACTGGAGAACCCGACCAGCCAAGCGCGAACTCACAG
Source organism: Poa pratensis (assembly GCA_947311845.1). NCBI lineage: Eukaryota > Viridiplantae > Streptophyta > Magnoliopsida > Poales > Poaceae > Poa > Poa pratensis. Next base: position 36,711,547 of record CAMZMU010000061.1, on the reverse strand, counting down.
AAAGAAACCGATGACCAAACTCCGACAAAGTTGCAGGGCGACTTGAGAGATAAAGGGCCCTCTGCCACCTCGCTACACCTGCTCTCCGCTGCCTGGGACCTCTACATCCTTATTCACTTACCTCTACTCCCGGGCACATGCCACTTCTGGGTGCCTCACCTCGATGTGGTGGGCACGCTACCAAGAAAATAAATAGGAGCACACATGCATCCTAGTTCGCTAGGGAGGGCTTTGCATGCGGACCTTCTCTGGCGGAGAGGGTAGGAGTAGGGTGACATGAGATAGTGGCGTCCGCTAGGGTTTGACTATGGTTTGTTCTCCCGAGCCACCGCTTGAAGTAGTGTGGCTATCCTATTATTTGAAGTGATTTGTTTAACGACCGCCTGAGACGAAATCGGGCCGCTCGCTCTTTTTCTCTCCTATTCACTTACAATGCCCACCCCCTCTCTCTCCCTTGTACCCATCAGCATGTGTCTCTCTTTATCATTCTACTTACTCCTCCCATGCATGGCTTCTCCTCCCGAGCATATCCTCCTCTTAAACCCTCCTCCTTCCTCGCCGTTCCTCCTCTACTGCTCGTCTCCTCTACCCTCCATCCACCTCCACACCTGGTTGGAGGTCACAAGAATGTATGCTCAAAATCGAGGTCCACTTTGAAGTAGTACTTGGGGAAGATGGAGCACCAAGGGGAATGACTCCAGGTCGTTGGATCTAGTGTTCACGAGGCATTGACAAGCAATATTAGTGTCGAACGTGACAAAATTTGAACTGCCATGGACGATGGTATGGGGTTAGTAATTTGAAAACGCATGGGTGTTTTTCACATGCTACAAACTCATGTGCGTTGTTCAACAAAGACACAAATGAGATGTTGCGATGATTTTGGGCAACTGAGGCAATGTTGCCACAATGCTGCAAATGCTCTTGTGTGGTGCAGCAAACGTTGGTCTCCCATGCCTCATACTTTTGTGACGTTTTTGTACGAATGTGTTCAGACCGAAGGTGATTTGTTGTATACCAATATGTTTTTGCTTGATTAATGCTTTACGAAGTATTGCGGTATTTTTGTACGGTTTTGTCACACTGAAAGATAAAATGCTATGAGGATGTTACAATAATACAATTTTTTTTGCTACGAGGGTGTAAGGTATTCTGCAACAAATAGAATGTCCAGATCTCGCGTTTTAAGGAGATCAGACAGTGGGGGAGGGGCGGGTTCTCCTCCGGAGTGGGCGAGGCTAGCACTGTCCTTAGTCTTAGATATTTTTTCCAATATGCATTTTTTTATGAACGCGTGGAAAGTAAGTCAATATGGCATTTGAACCTTTGTTCTTCTTTCATGTGACATGACCATCCTTTTGTAACTTGGTGTGATCGATACGTACAGATCTCCCTATGTGCTTTGCTTCCGTTGGATACTTTGGTAGTTTGATTCCCTTTAATCTGCATGCGTGTGGCGGTGTGGGCGCATATGCATGGTATTTACTGTAGGAACAGTGTAGGGTGTCCGTGGATGGCAGCGGACCGATGCTTCTGTAGTTCTGTGACATTCCTTTCCGCTGCGACGTTTCCAAAAGGGAGCTACAGCCTACCGGCAAACGCAGTTGAAAAGGGGAAGCGCAAAGCTTTTGCCAGTACCAGTTGAACTATGTTGTTCATAAAATATGTTCCTGTTATATTACAAGTTAGAGATTTTTTTTAGAAAAGGATTACAAGTTAGAGATGCATGTACATGTGCTAATTATTCAGATTACTCCTAACTTGCATCAGTAAAGCACTTGAGATTTGTGTAATTAGCACTTAATTATACCGTGCATGCTAATCCTGTATCAGGTTAGAGCTGCAGCAGGTTTGTATTATAAGCTTCAAAGATGGTCCCGGTTGATGAATCATGGATCGATCATGACAGGAATGCATGCTGCGATGTCGATCTGCAAAGTGAGTTAGAAATGACCAACCAGATGCTTCGATCGGTTGATTGAAAATCGATGCCATCTGCCGACTGCCGATGAAATGATTCATCATCAATCATAAAAATAATGTGAAATCATCGGTATGCCCGGAGTACTTGCTTACAATGTGAGGGTCGATTAGACATGTAGCACTACATGCCTCTGAATGAGTACACTGAATGATTTTGTAACACTTCTGAAAAGCGTCCAAACTCCAGACTGTAAAAGTACCCAACGGACTGTTCCTGGTAAAAAGTAGAAATGACAGCAAACTACCAAGTTGCATGTATTCGACAAAGCAACATAGGTGATAGGTCGGCCATTGTCCGTATATGATGTTGCTACAACACAAACAGATCGACCCTACCAATTAATTACCAAAGCACCTTAAAGCAAGAATTTTGTATCAGTTTTTTTATTTGATAGCCGAGTGTTTTCCATTTTTTTCCCCACACTTCAATTATTTTTCCGCTGCTTTCATGGTGGATCCGTTCCATTTACACTAGTATTTTCAAGTATTACTAGGCCACTAACAATGTAAATTATATGTATACACATTGTTAACACATATATAAATGTATATGCTTTGTAAATTACACGTATATACACTGTAAATTGCAAGTAAAATTCGAATTTTAATGAAAAAGAAACAATCGAATATCGACGTGTCATCTTACGATTAGAAGAATCATCAACTTATGGCCAAACAAGAAACAGTCCAGTTCCAAACAGACTATTTTTTTGTGTGCGGAGAAAACTAGTTTTGGTAAATTGTTTGCATGTATCTCTGTCATTTTCATTGGTCCTTTCGTTTGCGATTGTGCTGGAATGCTCGATCACACATACTCCCTCCGTTTGGATTTAATCTACATTCTAGCTCTAAAATTTGTTCGGAATTAATCTACATTCTGAGTGGGTCCCACCTCGGTAATTAAGACGAGAGAGTCCACACCCTATGCATGCACCGGTTTGCTTTTCCCATGCAGGGATTGCATTAATTAAGAATGGTTTAACCAATGAGGTGCTTTGTTTTTTGTGAGACCATAATTATTATGCATGGTGGGATGTGCAAAAATAGTACTAATAAATGCAGCCTAATTTGTCTGAAATTTTCTAGAATGTAGATTAAAAGTGAACGGAGGGAGTAGTGTGCTTCCAACAGAGCCTTTTTACATTAATTAGGGGCGGTGGATGCCAAGCAAGTTCGTATCCAACCAAGATTATTCATGCCGCACCACTCCAACACCTCTCACATTCATTTCTCTCTACTAGCTCGAGGCCCACGCACACATGCATATCGATCTATGCCACTCGCGCATCTGGACACGCCCATCACATTCAAACATCAACTTGCTAGCTCCAGATATTACATCTAGATAGTAGAAAGAAGAACCACTAAATCTGCACATTCGAAAATTAACACAGCGCCAAATGTCCAAGCATATCTGATCTGAAGTTCTGAACCGTGTGGGTTCATATTCGTTCCTGATCTAGTAGAATTGTACCCAATAACATTAAGTTGAAGTTGCTTGTGTGAGTTGACAAGACAGACCGGGGGAGGAAGAATGTGCCGGACTCTAGAGGAAGCCCACAGCAAGTCTCTTGTACATGCGTGTAGAATCATAGACTTTCTGCTGGAAAAACAACACCAACGTACGCTTCGCCATCGTCAATTCGGGCGACTTTGTAGACTCGATGAAAATGACTTGATTTGTTTGGACGAAACAAAGAGACAAAAACATCCACATGAAAAGATGGTAGCAAGCAAGAAGGCCAAGATTACACATAAGGCCTTTCCAGTAGGCCCTAGGTTAGTCTCCATATTATGTGACACTTTATTTAATTATTGTTTATTCAGACAACTTATCTGTGCACGTCAACAATCATGCCACTATTCAAGAATTTATTTGTTCTAATGTACTTTCTACACTATTATTTGGAGATCGTGTTGTATTTACCATTTTCCTTTCTTTTCTTGACCGGAGAACTAATTTCATGATAGTTCTAGAAACAAGTGGCGATTTGATGAGGGCGACAACTACCGACCTTGCATATGTGCTTTTCATGTATATCTCCAAGTTTCTGTAGATTCTTTCAGAGAAATAATATCTCATACATACGTAATATGCCAATTCGCTCGAGATGGACTTTCCAACTATTTATTAATTTATAACTATTATAGCAGACCTAAAGCTAAGAATGAGAAGAAGTTCTTGACACTACGTACCTAGGATAAGGGCAGTCGTTTTCATCACGAGGCCGGTGTATCAGGCAAAATAAGTATAAATATATGTCGCTTAACGAGATATAGGCTCGAGGTTTTCATGAACTAAAACCTCACAACTGCACCTACCAATTACCAATTTTCATACCACAGCTCCAATAATGCCCACAAGCATCTGTCTCTAGCACAAAACTTTTACTAAAATCAGGGAGAGCAAACATATGGTCTCTTGTTTGAGAACATCAGGGGATTGCTCTGCCTTGTCCACAAAAATGGCACTCCTTTCATTAACAGTATGTGTACATAAGCGCAATCTTCATATAGATGATAAATTAAGCATGCCTGATACTAACAAAGTATAATTTCTAGAACCAACTGAGATATGCCAACAAAACTCATTATATACATGGAGACAAATATCATTTAAAGATGCCCCCCTCTTAATCAGTTAGCCGTGTGCATCTTGTCAAATCTCTCTTGGATCACAATCCAGAACCCTACCTGGGGATCGAGATTCCCTGGTCTCGCCCGACAGCGTTCTCTCAATTTTGCTTTGCTCCAAGCCTCCAACAGTCTGGCTTCTCGTGAAGGAAGAAACAAGATCTATATAGCCGAATCTGATCTAGTGTGCTCATCTGAGCGATAATATGCATCGATCTGGATGCAGATGAGCCCGACCAAACTAAAACATGTACGGACCAATATTCGAAAGAGAAAACATGTATACGGCCGACGGCCGGGGTAGCTGCGTGCATGTGTTCATCTGGGACCTCGCAGCTAGTACTCGGATCTGGATAACTGATCGATCCAAATCACGCCCAGAGAGTGTCCCTGACAGACATGCAATGCATATCCAGAATTCCAGATCGATCAACCGGATTTACCAGACTCGCCTACGCGTATGATACAGCAAAGCCGATCTGTCGAAACATCGTGGATTTATACGTCTGTTGTATGCAGGAAAATTTCATGCGAGCACTCTGACAAGTCGTGCATAAAAGGAGGACTACACTCCCAAGTTAACGCGCGTACGCTCAGCTGACTGCGCTCTCGATCGATATGAAATGTTTACCTTCTCGGCTAGCTATTCTGAAAGCCAGTCTCCGTCGTGGACGATCTGGTTGTCTAGGAATGATTTGGTCTTTAATAACAAAAAAAATTGTGCTTCGCCTTGCAACAATATATTCAAAACAATCTCTTTGCTATCGATCGTCACAGTGGACCAGGCTGATTCCAGCAAAGCTCGAAAAGGATTGGATGATCTTGCTGAAGTTGGCATCGATCGAAGAACCTGCATTTCCTGGCAAGGCCCTCGCGGTGGTGTAGTGTAGGATAGCTTTTATCCGTTTTATGCTTGTTTCTTCCTTTCTGTACGTCAGTTCCCCACTGCTAGCTTGTGCGCTCACAAGTAATTTGCTTAACAAAAAACAGTGGGGGACTGGTGTGTTAAAACTTGTAAAACTGGAGTTCCCAGTGTACTTACTTTGTGGTGCTTTCCACATAAAGCAGGGCCTTTGGCCTTAGCCAGTCTCCGTCAGTGTTCTGGAACCCGTCGCGAGGGCAAGATACACTTGGCCTGTGAAGGAGAGAAACATCTTATTCTAGCGGGTTCAGGCAGCAATGGCGGCGCCAGGTTTCAAGGGGCGGGTATTCATTTTGAACGTGGGTATTCATTTTGCCAAAGTTCTCATTGTTTTTGCTAAAAAAATCGTTGTTCTATGCAAAAAATTCAAGGTTTTGCCAAATCATAGGTATTCACTTGAATACAGAGGCTACACGCTGGCGCCGCCACTGTCAGGCAGTAACAGGTAGTCGTCGAGCCAGCAAGGGTATTCCTCGACCTACGTTTGTGGCCGTACATGTGTAGTCGCATGCAACCGTGATATGTTAATATGGGGTCTGCAGACTAGTCAGCATGGATCCTTCGCTGACTCGTTGACCTTTGACTGCTGACCTCTTTCCGTTGACGTGTTCTGCTCTGGGGTCTCCGGCTGGTGCCTGGTGGCACGAGCTGTTGACCATGAAATATCTTTCTTCGTTAAGAATGCCTACGTTTTCGTATGTGATCAGAATGTCTGGCTGTGTTGTGTGTGACAGTGTGCGTTCTATGGTCGGAGATTCGAGAAGAACGCTGACGAAAAGAAAGAGTATACTGCTATAGTTTCACGCGTGGGTGGCCTTTCTGGTTCAGAACCAAACCCCAAAGGCGACGAGACACAGCGGCAGCAGCAATCGCCGACGACGTGTGGGACTGGACGGGCAGGCAGTTTCGCATGGAATTCCGTTGAGTTGGCCTCCGAACTCCCGCTCCGGTATGCCTCATCCACTGACCACCCAGGGGAGCTCCTATTCTCTTATGGTTTTTCATTTCGTTTTTTTTTGTTTCTTTATTTTCTGTATGTTTTCTTATCGGTTTTTCTTTTACTTTCAATTTTTCGATTTAAAAAAAATAGATTTTAAAAAATGTTAGATTTTTTAAAAAATGTTAGATTTAAATTTGGAACCATTTTTAAATTTGAAATCAAATTCAAAGATGGAACCATTTTTAAATTTGGAACCATTTTAGATTTGGAAACATTTTTAATTTGGAACCATTTTAAATTCGGAACCATTTTTAGATTTGGAACCATTTTAAAAATGAACAATTTTTTAGTTTGGAACCATTTTCAATTTTGGAACCATTTTCATAATTTGAACCATTTTCAAATTTGGAACCATTTTAAAAAATTGGAACCAAAATGAACAATTTTCAAATTTGGAACCATTTTAAATTCGGAACCATTTTTAGATTTGGAACCATTTTTTAAATGGAACCATTTTAAAATTTGGAACCGTTTTAAATTCAGAACCATTTTCAAATTTGGAACCGTTTTAAATTCAAAACCATTTTCAAAATGGAACGAATTTCAAAAAATGAACAATTTTCCAATTTGGAACCATTTTAAATTATGTGTATATACACTGTTAACACAGATAGCTTTTAGTATCTTGTTGATGCTTGTTTCCTTTGTGTACGTGAGTTCCCCAATGCTTGTGCGCTCTCATGTAATCTGCTTAAGAAGAAGAAGCAGTTGGGGGTGGTTGTTAATACTTAAAAAACTTTAGTAGTTCCCAGTGTACTTTGTGGTGCTTTCAGCATAGAGCAGGGCCTTTGACCTTTCCTCTAAAAGCCAGCAGTCTCCGTCAGTATTCTGGAACCCGTTGCGTGGCAACACACACGCATGACGAAAGGAACGAGCAAGTCCGAGGCTGCGCGGACACTTTCCTGCCGGAGTCCCGCTCCGGTATATGCCCATCCACCAGCCCATCACTGGGAGCAGCCTCACGGGCTCCCTGCAGGCCTGTCCTGTCTAGGGGTCGTACGGCTGGGCCAAGACTGCAAGTGTACGTTTTCCCTTGGATTAGCCTATGCATCGCGGGATCCCCTATACATGGCTCGTAGCGGCTGGGTACGGGGTACGACTAAAAAAAGTTATCCCTTTCAAAAGAGAACAGCGTCGCTGCCAACGTGCCACATGTTGCACAGTGCAAGGTGGACAAAACGAACTTGAATTTGACGCGATCAAGCAGAAGAGTGCGTTCCGCGACCTGCGCCATGCATGCGTACGTCTGCGTACGTCGTCTAGCTCGCGCGCGTTCCAGGATCGATCAAAGCATAGTACCAGTAGTACATGGAAGTCGCAGTACACAAAAATAAAATAAATAGAACACGATGTACATATTATGTAAAATAGGACGTACAGGTTAGACACAAATGTGCACAAAGTACACATAACTAGGTAGAGACCACGTTGTACAAACTAAACAAAATGGAAAATACAACTAGACATACACATGTTGTACAGACACAGGTTGTACAACTAGACAGACACAAGTTGTACAGACACATGTTGTACAGCTATATAGGCATATGTTGTACAACTATATAGACACAGGTTGTACAACTACACATACACAGGTTGTACAACTAGACAGACACATGTTGTACAGACACAGGTTGTACAACTAGACAGACACAAGTTGTACAGACACATGTTGTACAGCTATATAGGCATATGTTGTACAACTATATAGACACAGGTTGTACAACTACACATACACAGGTTGTACAACTAGACAGACACATGCTGTACAGACACAGGTTGTACAACTAGACAGACACAATTTGTACAGACACATGTTGTACAGCTATATAGGCATATGTTGTACAACTACGCAAACACAGTTTGTACAAACACAGGTTGTACAACTACACAGAACAGGTTGTACAACTATACATAACCGGTTGTACAAAAAAAAAGTTCGTCGAAACCTATCAACATGAGATCTAGTTTTGAAGATCTCGACGCGAGGAGCTCAACAGTGAAACGGTTCGTAATTCGGATAAACGGTTTTCAAGATATTTCGCTTTTAAAAAACGAATCGTGAAATAAATGCGTTACAAATCCACGGGGAGAAGGGAAGAAAAACCACCAAAATTCTCTCATGCTGCCACTTGTCACACATACAAACACCCACCGGAACCGCGTAAAAGGAGAAGCTGACACTTGTCACGACCTCAACACGCGCGTGTTTACCTTCGCGAAGGAAACCCTTTAATTAGCGATTTCCTCGCCTCGCTCACGTGGTAGCGCTAAGGGCCTGGACCAGCACCAAGTTTCCTAGCGTCAACGCCCAGCTCTCTAATCACGTGTTCTGCTATAAAAAACATAGCTCTCTAATCACGTGTCAGTTGTCACGTGTGCCTCTTTCTTTTTGTAGCTAACAATGTTTATAGGAATTTAGCCTTTTATTTTCTTATGTGACATCCATACTCGAATATTTCTCAAAAAGAGCCATTTTTAAAGGGTAAATTTTTTAAAAAATGTTCATGATTTTAAAAAAGCTTCAGATTTAAAATATGTTCAGGTCTTGAAACTTGTTCATGATTTTAAAAAGGTTCATATTTTAAAATTTGTTCACCAGGTAAAAAGGTTCAGATTTAAAAAATATTCAATTCAAAAAATTCATGTGAACAAAAATAATAGTGAACCAAAAATGCCGACGAACCTAAAATAATAGTGAACCGAAAAGAACAAAATTTGGGTGAACCAAAATAATAGTGAACCGAAAATAAAAGTGAACCAAAAAGGAACGTTTGGGCGAACCGGAAATAATAATGAACCAAAAATTCTTCCTTCTTCGGAAAGATGCCCTTGGAGATTGTTCAGTTAGTAATGGAATAAAAATTTAGAAAATATGAACGAAATTAAAATTTTGACAACCCTTAATGAAGCATGATTCAAGTGTGTATATATAAATTTAATCAAAGTTTTTTTCTAATAGTAAAAAATAAACAAAAAGGTGGAAATGTAGAATTTATGTTCTGATAGTGAGGGACCAAAATTAAAATGAGCCATAATGAATTTATGTTCACTAAGTTGCGTAATAAGGAATCGACGCCGACGGCAGTTGATCGATCTGGGATACGATCGCCTCGACGCCTCCCCTACTCTCCCCTGCTCTCCCGACAGGCGACACAGAACCGGCAAAGAGTCAAATACCAGGCGTCCATGCCCTGCTGAAGATGGAACTGGCGAGCGGCGACGTCTCGCCTCGGTACGCAGTCAAATCGATCGCGATGCTCGCCTCGGTACGCAGTCAAATCGATCGCGATGGGCTAACACTCCTACTCCAAATTCCGCTCCTAATCCTAATTTGTAAATCATAAATTCCTAATTAACTTTTTGCAGGGATCGGTTCTTGCCTCCTTGGTCAAAGATCAAAGTATAGCATAATAGCAACCAGACATGATACGAGACTAGGTGAGTTAGACTATTGGACTAATGTACTTTCCCATACATTGACGCATAATTTCTAATTGTTATCTGATGTCGTATCACTTAAATTTTATTTTATTCATATTTTGTTACAAATTTGAGTCATCATGGGAAAACATGATTATTTTCCCAATGCAAGTATTGCATACAGTTTTGTTGACCGCTCATGTAACGGCTGCTTCGGTGGAACAAAGTTTTTTCTAAATTAAATCTATTGAAGTCAATAGCATTGAATGACATAACAAAGACTCAATGATTTGACCACAATAGCACTTCAAAACGAAGTGTTTGAGAAGATTATATATGATGCTATTATTGGAGGTTTCATTTCAAAGAATACAAAAAGAATGATGATGTTCAAATAAAAATTACGCAACTTAGTGAAATAGGTAGCATTCTCAATATATTTAATTGTTATGTAGAAATATTATGTCATATACATTAGAAGTGTTTATTAGTTCAATTTTTCGTGTGAGAGAGGGCCCTGTTTTAGAATTTCGCACAGGGCCCCGAATTTCTCCGGCCCGGCCCTGGCGAGCGGTACAATGGAGTGGTGCAACTGCATGAGGCGGCGAAGGTCATGGCAGCAGCTGCATCCACGTCGGGGAAGTTCACTACAATATCTATTCATATATGTCCGTCGAAACGAAAAAGTTACAACACAAAAGTTGTGCGAAACGGCGAGATTGATCTCCGTGAAAGGAAATTTCAAACGGTCGACCGAGTGCGACGAATTTCATAAAATTCGTCTAAAAATGGTGCAAACTTGGGTCCAAAATTTAGAAGCTAATATCCACAAAACTCGAAACCGATCACGGGAATGGAACATACTCGTCGACACGCACATATTTTGTGTTCAAAATATTTCGAATCAAAATATATTTGTGTATACTAGATGGAATTATACTCTGACACATCCCATCTCGTGCGAGAGAGGCAAGAGTGGCTCTCCTCAGCATGGCACTGGGAAAACGTTTGTTACTCAGCTTGGCACAGAGTGTTTTAAAGTTGTGGGCACGCGGCTTGGCGCAACAACCAAACGGCCGAAATTTGCAGATTTACCGTGGGCTAACAAACCTTTCTTGGAGCAAACAAAGAGAGAGAGAAAATTGAGTAAGAATTTGAGTTTTGCGATCTCTGAGTCGTATCAATTTAATGTGACGATGAACTTAAACAAAACTTCCGTTTTCGAGAGCTATGGTCGTGCAGCCGCCGGCACACACGATGACACGAAATCCACAAAAGCGAACATCAATACAAGCTTAGACGTCATACAGATCCCTGGAACTCTCATCTCTGTTTACATTGCTTTACATCAGTACCCGAGTCTTGCAGCTAGAACAAAATAAGGTAATCTCGGGTAAAAAAAAAAAGAGGAGGGCTTCGATCTGCAGTAGCATCGAGCAATCCACACGATCGACTGATGTAGATACGGCCGGAGACAATTACTGTGGCGCACGCGCCTAGTTAACTAATCTTGCTCCATGTCGCGCTCGTCGTGGCCGTCCAGGTCCGAGAAGGCCTCGTCGTCGTCGAACTTTCGTAGTTTCTCCAGTTTAGCCCTGATGAACGCCTGGAACCTCTCTGCCCTCTCCTCTCTCTCCAGACGAGTCATCCTCAGCGGAGGAAACGAAGGGCCGCGCGGCTCCGGGAGCTTGCGCTTGGTCCCCGCTGGCTGTAGCTCCCTCTGGTGCTGCAGCGCCATGCGCTCGATCCTGAGCAGAGCCGCGCACAGGTCCATCACTCCTCTCCGGCCGCCGCGCCTTCTCGCCGTTTTTCTTGGAGCTACTGTTGCTGTTCGATCGCGGGCGTTTTCGCGCTGTGTTACCTAATCCCAGCCTCTGCATCGAGTGATGCACACAGCCGATTATTACAGAGTTTAAGCGTATCTTATTTATGTTTACATCTGAAGAATCACAAAGATTGAGACAGACCTCAACCGACACTGACAAGCTCAAGTAGAACTACGAAAGCCGACTAACATGTTGTCACGTATGTCGACAGAAAAAATCCTGTCTCGTGCACCCACTGTGTTACCTGCGGAGGATCGATCGATGTGTGGTCTGGCGGTCACCTTCTCAGGGCTTTTATGGACTTGAGACCTGGGATCTCCGATTCCGGTTACGACTCGAGCTGCATGCACATGTCGGTTGCACGATCATCTTTGCCCCTTCGTTGTTTATGGAAATAGAAAGTGCGACGTCCTTCAAATTCTCCCTGTCGATGCTCAGCAGCAACAGATGAATAGAAGCACAACAGCGTCAGTGAACAAAGTTCCGAGAGAAAAGGAAGTGCACAAACAGACCGCTTTTTGGGAGAACGAGTATACAAACAGATGATCCTATTCGACCAACTGAACATGCCTATGTTTTACAGACATGGGCATGTGCCCAAACTAAACTTTCCCATCGGTCGGGTCTACGGTGCTCCATGGCGATGTTATACAGCTCCGCCCAGGCTACGACCAGTTGACAGACATATCACCGAATTTTTAAGCCTGAGGTTCCAACAAAATGGGGGGAAGAAGTTCACGACCATGAAGTATTGGTTTCTTTGAAGATGGCCATGAGCCATGGCTCGTACTCGCATGGATCACGGAACCGTAGAGGGAGAGATCAGCGTAATATATGTTGTTGGATCTCGGAGTTCGAACAGGGAGGAGGTGGTGGTGAGGTAAACCTGTCAATCTTCGATGGCCTATCCTAACTGCTACTACATCAGTAGTTGGGTGCGCATCAAGTTTCCCTTTTATGGTTGGTAGGCTAGTTTGTTCTTTCTTCGCACCAGTGATCAAATACTCCTTTCGTTTCAATGCACTCGTGGCGTCCTCGCTTTTTCTGTTTTAACTTTGATGATGATCACAAATATTAATACGTGTGTCATCTTTTGTAAAAATTATACTATTAGAAAATTTATGCGAATACGAATTCACCGGTATAAGTTTTGTGACATATATTTTTCATATTTGTTGGTCAAATTGATGTCAAAGTTAGACATAAAAAACATGTGCGTCATCTAAATAGGGAGATAGGAGGTATGTCTCAAGGCTGGTACATGTAACATATATGTGTGTTGCGGATACGGATTTTCTGTAAGCGCGGGTATGATATGGACATATGCATACGCACACTACCACGCAAAAAACTTATACATCATCATTGAAAATTGGAGTGACGGAGTTCAAGATTGACGATGCCAGGGCATTGCCTCCCAATGAAACAATAATCCGCATTAGTGAGGCATACATGACTTCAAACATGTTCTGTGATGTCTTACTAACTGCTAATATAGAACCTCAATTGCTCATATATTTGTTTTATCGAGTCTTAATACTCTTTGATAGTTGATTTTGTTTATTCGGTCTCTAATACATAACCGATTGGAGGAAGGGAGTGATATGTTTGTTGGGACTCTGTATATGAAAGATAATGAGGTAAAGAGTTGTAAACCGATTGGAAGAGTAGCATGGTCGTCAAGAGTGTTATATAAGAACGAGACATTGGGTAGGGTTATGTTTACATGTCACTTTGTGTTGACATGCAACATGCTAATATAAATTGGTTAAGGGGAAAATGTGTACAACCAAGAATTTGCTTGAATTACATACATGTGCTCTATTTATTTCTCCTTCATATCTCGATTATTTGTCTTCAACAGGTTGTGACCTCGCGGGAGGTGTGAGGTGGAGCAGGACTTGACCATACCTCGCTGGTAAGGCTAGAGTTGTAAGATAGATTTGTTAGTGTTGAGTATGGGACTGAGGGAGGCAACCTTATTTAAGAGATTATGTTTGCAGAAGGAATAGGAGTTTGCCGCCAACACATACAAGGTTGGCGAACTAACCGGAGAGGTCATGGTTAGGAGGAAAGGGGACCACTACCAGAATAGAAACTCATGCCTATCGACTCTAGTGGGTGGCCATGAAGAAGAATAGACCATCGGTGGTTGTAGTTGGGGCAAGCCGACAAACAGTCAGAGTAAAGAGAGGAAAGTGGAATAAGACAACGCCCCTCGAAGAAAGAAGTGACGGTGCGATTAGATTTAGGTCAAAAGAAAATGTAAATTGATCCACTGTAGAGATCCAAAGGTCAGAATTGGTGACTGGAATTATATTGTATACCAAATCACACCACTGGAATTCATCACAAGGGAAATTATATTTCAACATAACGAACGGCTGAGATTTGCCACACACCGAAACGGATCAACCCAAGCCGCCCACAAATACTCGCGGAAACACCCCCAGAGTTCTCCGGAAATAAAACCCACTTCTCCTCCACCTCCATCTCCAGGCTGCCCCTTTCTATTTCTCTCTCCCAGCCGCTCCCACCACCGCCTCCTACTCCCGGTCGCCGCCCCCGCCTCGACGCTCGCCCGAACCCTAGCCGCCATTGCCCACGCCCCCATGGACGGCGCCGGCACCGGAGCGGCGTACACCGCGCGCACGGCGGAGGAGGTCTTCCGCGACCTCCGCGGCCGCCGCGCCGGCATGATCAGGGCCCTCACCGACGGTACGCGCGCACGCTCCCCCTCCCTCCCGAATCGGCTCCATATTCTCGCGTGGCTCTCCTGGATTCGCCTGATGGAGCTGTTGTTTCGTTTGCTGTTGTTGCAGATGTGGACAAGTTTTTCAAGCTCTGCGACCCCGGTGAGCGCCTTCGATCTCCTCGGGTTCCCCGTCTGTCTCGGAGATTATGGAATGTAGAGGTTTCTTGTGTTGTGGTTGTTTGAGTTTGGTTGCTTCAGTGGGAGATTGGAAGCTAGAATTGGAGAATTTGGCTCTTCTTCTTTCTCTCTCTCACGTGGTGCTTGGAGTTTGAATTATTGGTGGTTGCGGATATGGGTTTTGTTGCGATATTGGTACTCGGGGCTGTAGTTCTTCGAGAGAGGAAAGTATTCTGGGGGAACTTGATTGGAACTGGGGAATCAGTCTTCGTTTCTTGTTGGAGCGTAGCACTGCTGATGTTGCCATCAGACTGAGATTGGTAGATTATTAAAGCGAATTTTTACTGAAACTTGCTGAATATAGTAGGCCAATTGGTGCCACTGGTTGACCAGTTGACTTTTGGTGTGTTCTGGTGTTTTGCGGGTGTGCATACTTGTGTATGCGTTGTACTATTAGATTCTTTACTCTGCCATAGCCAATTCAGCGGAGTAGTGACATAATGCCGGGACTGGTTAGTAGTTGCACTGAATACAGCAATGCTTTTTCGTTGCATTGATAAAACAGTGCATATGGTTGGTTGCTTGCGTTATTTACCCTATTCATGTTGGGCAATTTACCCTACTCATCTACCAACGTGAGGTTTCGGTCGCTTACCATTGTTGAACATTATATTATGATTCGGTCCAGATCGCTATATGCATGGCATTTGCACTCCAATGAGCAACTGTGCACAGTAGTAGAGCGACTTCTAAGCTCCAAGCACTGTAGTTCTGGGCATAATTATTCAGATTGATGCTGTACAGGTATTGCTACTCCTACTAATTCCATTTGCTTTGAACAGAAAAGGAGAACTTGTGCCTTTATGGATATCCCAATGAGACATGGGAAGTGACCTTACCAGCTGAGGAAGTACCCCCAGAGATCCCTGAACCAGCATTAGGAATCAACTTTGCTAGGGATGGAATGAATGAGAAGGATTGGTTGGCACTAGTTGCAGTTCACAGTGATTCCTGGTTACTGTCCGTAGCATTCTACTTTGGAGCCCGCTTTGGGTTTGACAAAGAAACTAGGTAATGATTCTACTATAGTTGAACTTTGCACAGTCCTTTCCCTCTCCTCGTGTGCACTCTTTCTTTTCTCCATTTTGATTACGTTGTGAACAATACGCGGTCGTGATTAATGTTATAGGATTAGTGACTGGAATTCCTGGTTCTTAGCTTGTGATTATTTTATTCAAATATGCCTTAGTGTGGACTGCTATTTCAAGTAGAATGAGTGCAAATCTTAAAAGACTGTTATGTCTACACCAAAGCAAGGGGTGACACTTAAATATTCTTGAGTCCTATTTCAATCACTATTGGTCTAATATTTACTGGAAGTTCTCTTTAACATAACACACAAGTACTATGGAACCTTAATTTACAGATGCGTGGAGTAGACTATTTCTGATAGACCTTTTATTTCAATAAAGAAGAGAGGAAAGGATAATCCACCTAACTCTCAGGAGGAAAATCTTTTACTGTTGCTCTGATACACATAATCTCTTAATGTTATGGTTTTATATGGAATGTGTTATGTTCAAATTTCTTACTGCAGAATATGTAAACAAAATGGTATGTTATTATGGTCCCTAACATGTACTTAGAATTCTTACAGGCTAGCGAATAGAACACTAGAACCATGTTTTAGATGATGTTTTGTAGGCTATTTTGCTATTCTTGATTTGTTAAACGTTATTTATACCTTCTAGTATCTTGTTCTATCTTTTCATGTATAATATACAAGGCATTCCATATTTGAACGAACTACTATATAACCATGATTTTCCTTAGTGGTCATGTCTACATTATTGCCACAAAAATACACATGCAAAGTTTAGGAGATTAATTTATTAGTGCATCAAGCATCTCAACCTTTGTTTTAGTGGATATTAGTTGTGTTGCATGGAGAAATGGTTGTATTGTCAGATTCACATGCTATTATCACTGCATATACTTTTGAACTGCTACTTGGAATATAATCTTTAGGCGCAGTTTTATGGTTGTGCTTTTTATTCTCATATTCCTGTGTTATCATACACTAGACTTCGGACTTGACTATGTTTTTTTCAAATAAAAAAGTGGATTCATTATTCATGTTTTACTTGAGAAATGAGTCTGTTACTATATGGAGTAGCTGCTGCCTTACCGCAGTTGGTTATGTTTGTGTTGTAACAGCATAATGTACTTTTTGGCACAGAAGCATGTTGTATATATAATGCTACTCACATACATTTTGCAAAACTAGATTATGGAAAATAAAAATTGTTTCCAGGCACTTTAGTACCCAATGTTGTTAAGAGGTTTTGCATGGCAACTAATTGTATTTTTCTTAATTGAGATAAAGCGATTTTAAGGATTACAAAATCTAGTGATCTTCTGCTTGAATTCTCATATTTGAGAGTAAGAAATACAATAAATCATTTACAAATTTATGGCAATCTTCTTCCAAAGGAAAGCAACATCATTGAAGTCTTAAGACATACACACATGTACGCCTCTAGCCACGCCCTTAGTCACACACAAAGTGTTTTTTCTAAACTCTTTTCATGCACATTTTAATGATCAGTGGATTGAATCTTGTCTCTGAAACAGAATGTTTTGTTGTCTACCAGGTTAGGTTTACTATTCGACCTTTAAGCTGTCTATTGTAAACAATTCAAACTTTAAATGGTATTGGCAACCATGGTCATAACTGAATGACCTTGTATTTCTACCATAATAATGTTTTATCCACATCCTAAAATTCATCACTGACTGTCCATTTGTGTTTTATTCCTTTCCTCTTGCTGTATCCTTTTCCCATTTTCCTCTTGCAGATGATGTGATATGTGATGAATGGTTAGGGCTTAAGAATGGGGTGTCGGGGTGAATCAGTCATACTGTTGTTCTGTGTACTTCCTACAAAGGACCTTTGCAGTTTTACTGTTCCACATGCCTTCTCATCTCCTTCAAATTTGTTAGCCTGATTGTGTCCCAAGTGGCTGATAATTCCGAGGATAATAATATTGTTTTCTTAGCTGAGTAAAAACAACCTCATGACCATAAGACAGACAGGCGAGAGGTTTCCTAGCCAGTTGTCAAAAATCACAGGAGGCTTGTGAGAAGGAATATCGAGGTTTACAGTACGATATGTACACGGGCCATGCATGAAAAATTGGTTGGGTGTGTTGGAGACAAATCATTAGCATATCTTTGGTCCCAAGGGAGTATTGTATCTTTCAGAAACTATTTTCTTTGCAACTATGGGGGACTATTTGTATCTTGCCAAAAGTTTACTTTGCAAAAATCTTTACGCAGTCACACTGTACTCTACTGAATCTGTTATGTTTATATACATCTGTTTGTATTAGAAAAAAGATGCTTGTTGTAATTGATTAATTTATGCTGGTCAGATTTGTCAACCTTCCAAGTTTTCATTTTCATGCTACTTTATTCTCTTGTGCAGGAGGCGTCTCTTCAACATGATAAACAACTTGCCCACTATATATGAGGTAGTGACAGGAGCCGCCAAGAGACAGTCGAAGGAGAAGACACCCAACACCAACAGTAGTAGCAAGAGCAACAAGCCTAGTTCGAAAGTGGTACGTGCAATGCCTTCTTTTTTGTTACAAATGGGACCTGAATCTCAGCTGATCACACTTTGTGCCTGCAGCAGTCGAGGGCTGAGCCTCGTTCGAAGGCTAAGCTGTCAGCCCCCAAGGATGAGGATGAGGATAGCGGCGACGACGGCGGCGAGGACGAGGAAGAGGAGCACGACAACACCCTGTGTGGGACCTGCGGGACCAACGACGGCAAGGACGAGTTCTGGATCTGCTGCGACAACTGCGAGAAGTGGTACCATGGGAAGTGCGTCAAGATCACCCCCGCCCGGGCGGAGCACATCAAGCAGTACCGGTGCCCGAGTGTGGCAACGGCAACAGCAACAAGAGGATCAAGACATGAGCGTTGGACGAAAGTTTGCTTGCTGCCAGGAAGAACTCATCTTCGTTCTGAGCCAGGAAGAACCCATCCTCGTTCTGAGCGTCCGAGGTCTCTAGATATCATTATTCATCATCATGGCTTAGTTTCCTAGTCTGTAAGCGTGTGTTATTCTGTTTAAGAAACTTGAGATTTTCGTGTGTTGTTGACATCATCAGCCTGTAAACGCTGCCAACTGACCATTTCTTCATTATTCGTGATCCTGTAGTTCGTGACTCTGTTGCCCGAAATTTGCACTGATCTTGAATCACTAGAGTTCTGTCTTAATCTGTTCATTGTTCGTTCTTTCTGTACTGTCTTGTTGCCTGTGTTTTTTTGTGTCTTGCAAAACAACACTGATGTATACTACTGCTTTTTCTTTAGGGTTGATGTATTACTGCTCAGTGCTGTATCTTTTGATGGAGGAGATGCGGGTCCCACCTGACAGGGAATTTTAGGGTTAGCCGGGCCGACGAGAGAGCACAATCACGGCGAAGCCCAAGCAGCAAAAGCTGGCCCGTCCACTATCACAGCCCAAACCAGCAAAATGCCATCCGACCGAGACGATCCATCCGCCGCGCCGCATCCGACCCTTCTTCCTCCTCTGCTCCGGCGCGATGGCGCGAGTCCTCCTCCGAATATCCACACGCTTCCCCTCTCTACTCCCCCTCAACCCCGTGCCTCCGTCCGCACCTCCACAGGCACGCTCCCCTTCTTCCTCCGCTCCGCCTCCCCTCCCTTCCTTCTCCGTCATCGCCGCCGCGTCTACGAGCTCGCATGGCCCCAGCGGCGGTGAAGGCGGGAAGGAGCAAGATGACCAGGCGGGTACGAGGACTACCTGCGGATGAACGACGACGAGCTCATGGCGCAGTGCGACATGGGCACGTTCAAGTCGTCGGGGCCCGGCGGCCAGCACCGCAACAAGCGCGAGTCCGCTGTCGGCTCCGCCACCACCCCACCGGCATCGTTGCCCAGGTTGGCTTCCGTTTACTTCATTAATTATCCGGTTGGTCTGCGAGTTTGCTGATCAAAACATAGTTGGTTAACTTTAGCTGTGATGTCTGGTTCGTTTATTCTGAGAGGTGATTTTTTTTTGTCATGTCAAATTGTCAATTAGTGATTCGGCAATGTTCATCGACCTCTGTAACACAAACACATGATCCACTAACCTTTTTTAATCAACATTTCATCCATTCCTTACTGAGTTCCTACTGTCTGAAGCCCCATTTAGTCCAAAATATGACAGCAAGTGCAATCACTTGCCCATTGAACTTCAGACTAGCTAAATGCCTGTTTCTTATTTTTCCTCCACGCCAACCATCTTGTGGTAGAATTAGCGCTTTTCCCCTTTATGTGTGATAGTTTATTCTCATTATGTCTCCCCACAGGCCGTGGAGGATAGGTCACAACATAAGAATCGTTCATCTGCTTATCTCGGCTTCGGACCTTGATTGCTCTTAAAGGTAAGTGTGTTGTGCTTATTTTAGCTCAGCAAATGTTAATGTAATTTCATGCATACCCAATAGTATGACGCTGTAACCTAAGCAAGCTCAGCAACATATTTATTTGTTGCAGATGAGGAACAACCTAATGTTTCAATAATTATTAACTTGATCATCGTGCACTTAGCCATAATTTACAGCAGAAGAATAATTAAGCTATGTTTACATGATTCATTTCCGTTTTCAATTCCATGCTAGCCGTGCACCACTTTGATTGTTCACCAACTCAATCTTATCAGTTAGGAGACCGATAAACCTCGACGACTACACTCCTCCGGTTGAGCTTCTTCAGATACTGCCCCTGAAGTCTACCATTCGATCAAAGGATGTTGGCAACCAAATTGGCCCAAATAACATAAAATTTTCTCCAGTATGATTCTCTTTTTACTTATATGCAAGTGCATTTTTTTATTTCACACTCAGCGTTGCCAATTTGAATCCCTTATTTTCCATATTCTCCTTTGGTGAGCAGGGAATGCAAGCTTTATTAGATCTTTTAAATGCTGTTGAAGGTTCCGTATCAGAGGCAGCGAAAATTCTAGGGTAATGCATAATTTCTTGTCGTTCTGGGAGTTTAACAAAGTTAAAAAACAATACACTGTGTTTTTTTATCAAAAAGCCTAGTTGTCAACATGTTCATTCCATTTGGTTTTATGGAGCCACCTTCGGTGTAATATGTTGAACTATTTGACATAATGCAGCCTAAGCACTGGTGCCCTGTCAAGGTTAATTTTGTCAGATGATTCTCTGCGAGCGGCTGCAAACGAACTGCGAGCCTCCAAGGTATTCCTGCAAATCAGTGTCTAGCCGTTTATACATGTTTGAGTCCTGCTCGTTAATGAAAGAACAGCACAAATTACATGCAAAAGATCATCATTCCACAGTTCAGTCCCAGCAATACCCGGTCATGTCACTCAGGTCTCAGGGTACCCAAGCATATGTGTACCAGTACGAGGATCTCAGTTTCCAAATCGGTAGATCATTACATGATCTCTTGCTTCACTGCATTCTTTAGTAATAAGATTATTTGAGAAATTATGTTAGTTAAAAATATTGGTCAGTTTGTGTGGGAAATAGTTTTTCCCTATGACTCGATCAGATCCTGAGTTTGAGTATTGGCTGAACTCTAAACCCAATACGTTTCAGTTTTCAAGTTATGTTGTTTGCTGCATGCTTGCTACACTGAAATGAAGATGATACTAACCGTGTATCTGCCTCTGCAGGGACTGAAGCCACTAAGATGATAGTATGATACACTTTGTAGTGTTGTCAGCTTCAGATGCGACACAGGTGCCAAAGTGCTTATTACTCATGATTTCATGGCATGCCTGAGCTTATACCCAATTCATTGGGCAAGGAATGCAAATATACTCAGAGCTGCTGTCAACAAGGCTATCATGCCGACTTGTTTGCTGCACAAATTGTGACCGTTGTCATACAGTGCAATTGTACTCTCATGTATTGCCGTCGCTAGATGATGCGATGAACAAATTGGAGCTATTTAATATAAATTTAAGGGATGTACAACTTTTTATAGTAAACTACTTATTGCCATTGGCTGACAATTGCAACGATAAACAATGCTCCATTTTCTGTGTAAAGTCTGAACTTAACAAAAAAATTGCCATGTTTTCATTGGCACAGAAAGAATGTTACATACAGGCAATCTATCTCATGTGTATGCTACATGTTCATTTTTCTAGTTTCCAAAACTGTGGAAGGGCACAGGAATGCTGTGCTGACAAATTCATACATGTGCCTCTCAAATCAAGTAAATATTGCTAATGTCAGCCCTATTTCTCGGTGATCAAGCGCTCGGCTAGGAGCAAGTCATCAGGAGTTGTCACCTGCAACAAGTTCACCTTTTGAGGATCAATTTTTCAAATTAACAGTTCAGAATTTATATATGACCAATATGATACCTTAATGTTTGTATAAGAGCCCTCAGTAATATAAACAGGATGTTTCAAGTATTCTACGATTGAAACATCGTCAGTGACCTCAAGGTCATCCCTGTGAATGCAAAATTTATTTAGCAAGGAGAAATGGAATAGGCAGATCAAATGGATTATAATTCCTGTGATCCAGCTAACCTTTTAACAAGCTGAAGCCATCTTTGAGCAAATTGGGCTTCATCACCTACAATCATAATATATTTTTTAGTCATATCTGTTTTCCCACAAATACAAAAATGAACATGAAAATAAAAGCCATGAAATATTCCTGTTGTAGAGGTAATACTATGATTACCTGGGCGTTTGCATTTCCCATAGGGTTTTCCTATCAAGGGTTTTAACCACAAAAGAATCGTTGTTGGCCTGAACAGAGGGAGAGGGGGATAAGAGCATTATAGTTGCACAACAAGAATTTCACTGAAGATCTTTAAGCAGAGTATTTGGCAAATCAAAGTTGGTCAAGGATCTTTGCAAGCTCATTTTGTTGATGATTATATGGATGGATAAAGCAAATAGTTACCTCCTTTATAGTAGCTTTGACAGGCACACCAGAACAGCTGCTCCATGCACTGCAGCATCTTCTAAGACCTAGCCAGTAAAAACCAAAATAATATTATTCCTTGATCGACCTGCGAAGCTTGTACTGTATTGCCTTTTTCTCTTTATAAAGTTAGCAACCAGAAAATATAACATTATGAAATACAAAGCACCAGGAAGTAAGAAATTCTCCAATTATTCTCAAGGCAGCACTAAGAATTCTAAAGCCAGATAATTTATCCTGAGCAGCCATGCATGTAGTATATATGTTCAAAAGAATATCAGTTGCAAGGGAGAGTTTTCTGTTGGTTGGTAACCTTTTTGACGTCTTCAGAGGATACCAAGGGTCTTGCAGAATCATGGACACAGACAAGTTCTGAATCCCCATCAATTTCCTGCAGACAATTTTGTTGTTTGTTCATGAAGATATCTACAACATTTATGAAAGGAATCAACATAAACAGTAATACTGGAGGTGAGCTACCACTAACCTGAAGTCCATTAAAAACAGAGTCTTGTCTCTCTTTTCCCGGGCATGTAAATTTAATAGGTATTTGCAAGTTTTCAACCGAACCTGTGGAAAGAGTTAATTCATTGAAAATCTTACTCGGAGGGAATAACTTAGCAGTCTTCAACTTTAGTCAGAAAACTTAATTTTAATAAATTACAGATGCTTAGTAGATAAAAGCATAGTGATCGAAGACAGCGAATGTAGGATGAGTTCAGACATCACCAGAACCTTCAAATACATTTTTGTAGGATGGATCACACACCACTACAACTTCTTTCACTTCCTTCATTCCACAGAATGTCCTTAAACTGCAGGAAAAAAAATGCAAGGATTTCATATCAACATGGAACTGCCCAACCAAGAATTCGAACAGGTTATCTGGTAAAGAAATGAACCTGTGCACGGCAATTGGCGCCCCCAGTAGTGGTAGATACTGCTTAGGCATGTTTGCCTGTTAGAAAAGGTGCAGAAAATTTAGGCACACCAATCATCCAGAAAAAGGACATGCTAATTCACTGTGAAATACTGCAATTATTTTGAAACATCACATTTAAAATTGATAACATGATTCCAAAAAAAAAAACTGATATCCCATTATCATGAATTACACTGCAATCTGTTCATCTTGTTTAACTCTACTCCTAATATTCAAGAGAGTCCCCTAAAATAATAATGTTCATAGCAGTTTCCTTATCCATTACATTCATCCTCACTTATAGGCAGGTGAGGAACTACACCCCGGGAATCGGGGCCATGGCCCGCATTTTAGAACTTTTATTTACCTATATATTAGTGAAATAGTTGATTTAGTCTAGCACTTAGCCTAATTCCCACACTAAATTCAAAACTGGCCCAGGGTTTCGTTGGATCCTAGCTCCGCCCCTGCTTATAGGATGAGAAATCGTGTAGTTACACCATGAGAATGTGTATCAACAATTGAAGAACAGCAGTGATGTTTCCAACCAAAATGATCAGGCTGATGAACCTGACCCAAAGCAGTACACAGGCCACACCAAGGACATGGACTTCAGAACAACAGCCGATCACCAGAGCTAAGTTTGGAGCATCAGATAGAACATTTACCCCCATTCTCTTCCCTTGTCCCCCCGACAAGAGGATCACCGAGACGCTCCTCTCCTTCACAGCCTCCTCACCCTGCAAAACAAAAGCTCGTTTCAAGCAAACTCCTCATAGTCAGAATAGAGCGCAGGCGCCACTGCCGCGCGCCGTGTCCTCCGAAGTGAACCACACCTGCGCGCCATCCGGTTTAGCGGCGGCGCAGACGGCCGAGAGCGAATGCCTCGTGTTCCGCTGCGGAGCGACCCGGCAGCTCCCACCTGACCACAGTCGACCCCCAAGAAACACCAAGCCTCAGCACACCAGCCACGAACAATCCAATTGGAATTCTAGCAAATTCACGCAAGGTATAGCTCCGGCGGCGTCAAGACAAACGGAGAAGTGGCGATTGGCCTGGAGCGGCCGACCAATCCTTACCGATCCGAAGGAGGCGCCCGCGGCGGGGCACCGGGAGCAGCACGGCCGTGGGGGGAGACGGAGGCGGTGGCGTCGGCGCGGAAGGTAGCCGCGCGTGGAGGTGGTGCGAGAGGCGGAGCTCCATTCCGGAGGCGCTGATGGGCGGCCAACGGGAGGAAGAAGGCGCTTGGCGATGGGCGGCACGGAGGCGACAAAAGATGTGGGAGGAGGAATCCTGGAAGTGGAGTGAAGCGAACTGTGCTGCTGATGCTAAAGGATGCATTCCGGTCAATCCCCGCCGTCCGAGTGTTCTGTTTTCTCTATCAAGTGTAAGGATGACTCCAACGGGCCGACGCAAACGGACGCGCGTTTGGTCCGTGTTTGGTCCGTTTGCGTCGGCAAAAGGACAAGTTCAGTCCGCTCCTGTCCGCCGTTGGTGGCAGTGCGCCCAACGGCCCGACGCATTGAGTCCGTCCGGCAAATTTGGGCCAGGGATGCGTCGGGGCGGACGCGTAGCGGACCAAAAAACGGAGCTCGGTCCGTTTGCGTCGCCCCGTTGAGCCGTGTTTTTGACCCTCGCGGACAGAAACGGAGGCGACTCGATGCGTCGCCCCGTTAGAGTCATCCTAAGCGTTTTCCAATCATTTTTTATTTTCTTTGGCCTAGAAATTTCACAAAGAATTCTAAAAGTAATAAAATTACACTAAGTATTCGGTCCACCTAGCGACGACTAAAAAGTAAAAACACTGTTGCCGAAGGCGCGCCGCCGTTTTCACCCCTCTCACCGGAGCCGGGTAAAACTTGTCATAATAGAGTTTGAGTAGACATACAGAAAAGTCGTCGTGCTAAGGCACCGAAGGACCAACACAGCACAGCAGCAACCATCACCAACAATGACAACCGTAGATCAGAAGAGCCAAACCTTTAACCACACGGACGAATACGAAAACGGGCCGGATCTCAGAAGATGACACACAACTTCATGCACCAACCGCCGGCACTAGGCGCACTACCGGAGGGAGGATAAGAAAGAGGATAGAACGGAAAGACCTTATTCTGACTTAGAATTTTGGCACCACCACACCATCCCAAAAGACACCATTCCAAAAGAGACACTTAAACAATTAAAGAAAAGGAATGTAAACCTTCCCGCTAGCGAGGGGTACGGTCCACCGCACCTCCGAGGCCTCAAGGGCTGCCGGAGACGGGAGAACCGGCAGCTTCGCCGGCGAGAGGGATGGAACCCTAGATCACTTTTCTTGTTGCCTGCTGCACCTTTCAGCGGTACCAGTACGACATTTCCGGTCATTCGACTGCCGAAATATTGTGCGCCCCTTGTTTCTTACTAGCTGCAATTTGATTTGATTATGCGTAGGCAAAGTGCTGAATGAACTTTTTACAGGAGTAAGCGATACCGAAATCAAAGATGAACACATCCAGTCAGCCAGCTGAAAACAGTGAGCACGTCTGCACATGGCAACAAAATACTGATACATGCTTAGTAGATCGCGTTGCTGTCCAAGGTATGCTGTCTTGCTTAGTAGTCAGACAATAGACATCCTTCATTTTCCTCAAGTAAGAAGGACACGAAGACGCGATTTCAAGATGGATAAAATATAGAATTCACCCCCAAATGTAGTAGTACATTGGATAGAATTCACCCTAGACAATAAATTGGGATACTTCTAACCCTCAAATCTACAATACCGAATAAATCACACCCTACTAGTGGTTTTAGGTCAATTTGGGTGGTTTTGGGCAAAATAGAACGGTTTTACTCGTGTTGACTTTGGGATCTGACGTGGCGCCGTCCGCTAACTTAGCGTGGCACTGACGTGGCCTGTATGCTGGCCGTCGCCGGCGCCGTGTTCAACGCCTTGCTGGCCGTCTGACGACCTGCTAGCCATTACCGGCGGGCTGCCGCCGACCGCCGCCACGGCCATCCATCCGCACCGTCGCTGATGCGCAGGATCCGCCTGCCGCGCGTCTTCTCCACCGCCTCCGCGCGCACCGGCGGCCACGCCTCGCCGTACGCGCTCGATTTACAGCTCGCCGTCACCGCTTGCTCTCGGCCAGGCAGCTCACGTCCTTCCTGGACGTGCGAGTCTGCACTTGGAAACATTCGCACCATTGCCTTCTGCGACACTGACTCTCCTATGCGTTATGTCGATATCTGCATTCCTGCCAACAACAATGGGAAGCAGAGCATTGGTTGTCTATACTGGCTCCTCGCTAGGATGGTTCTGCAGATGTGCGGTACAATTCTTCCAGGACGCAAGTGGGAAATCATGGTTAGCTTTCACATGCGAATCAGTATCTTCTTATTGTTTGATTATGGAAATTAATACTCCCTCCGACCCGAATTAATGGGCGCACTGTTTTAATTTTTTTTACAAAACCCCCCCGACCCAGTTTCTCCGCCTCCTCACGCCTTCGCCACCCGTCGCCACAGCCTTATCCGGATCAGACGCCGACGACGGAACAGGCTCGCCTCGCCGCCGTGACTATCTTGCGCATGCGTGGCTTCAGATCGAGGAGAGATGAAATTAGGAAGATCATCACCAGGTGGGAGAAGATGGACAAACGCGGTCTCACCTGCGGACTTGGAATCCGCCTGTGTGGCCGCATCCGTCGCCGACGGAGGGCGCTCGTCGCCGGCGCGGAACTGGAGATCCATGGTTTCAGGGTGAGCGGTTTCTTGACCAAGATCAATCTGCAGGGCGGTGACGGCTCTGAGCCGGAGGAGGAGGAGGTCCATGAGGATGCTGCGGGGTCGGAGGACGAGGAGGAGCAGCCGGCTTCGGCGGCTCGCGGCGAGCTGGGGCCTGCGTGGCTGCGCGCTCTGCTGACGGCGAGCTTCTACACGACCTGCGAGGCGCACCCGCACCCGCCCTCGCGCCGCGGCGGCGAGACCAACATGTTCTGCCTCGACTGCGCCGCCATGGGCGCCGGCGCGCTCTGCGGCGACGGGTTTGGAGGAGAGGAGGGTGAGGGAGGGGAGGGAGAGGGGCGGGGGAGTGTCGGGCGGCCGGCCGCCGGCGAGGGCGCGGGACTGGAGGCGGAGAGCTAAGCGGCGGCGGCGGCGGCGCGGAACCTAGCGCTAGCAATCGCGAGGCCGAGCGACTCGTCCATATCTTTTAGCTCTCGTGTAGGATGTGGTGGGAGGACCTGTAACTTCAGGTGAAAAAGTGCAGGGGCCTTTTTGCAAAAAAGCCACGCGAACAGTATTTCGGATCGGAGGGAGTACAATACTTCTTCATCTAATTGCTCCTTGATGTTCTTTCTCTTTTGTAGGTTGATCTGTTCTTCTACAGGTACCAGAGGAAGCAAAGGATCTAGAGGAAGAAGACGCTCTGGCTGCCCCTAAGTACGGCGCAGTTGCTGAATATGCTGCCCCAATTGGAGACACCTGGGGTGAGGAGGTGATGGAGGACGCGTCGAGGGAGTAGAGCATCGACGGCGAGATGTCCGGCTGCACGGTGAACGTGAAGATGATGATGTCCGGCGTGTACCCGATGACGGAGCTGACGAACACAGGGAGCACCGGAGCACGACCTTCGTCTCCTCCACCTTCGTCGCACTGCAGAGTGAGCAGGCTCCGTTGTTGCACGGTTGATGATGTAAGCTTTGTCGACGAACCTGGCAACATGCGTGCAAAGAGTTTTATGCCAACTTGATAAGACGTCCCAACAGAGGTCAGAAAACAGTACCGTTTCAGTGAATCTTACTTGAGATTGTTTGTTTGAGAGACTGCGTTGACGGAACCTGTCCATGCACCACTACTGCTCCCCTTAGGAAGTTCAAGCTTCCTGTTCCTGAATGCAACCACAAGAACCTGGGCAGGAGAGGCAAGATGGTTAACACATTTCATAAGAATGGTATGTCATTTATATTTTGATCCAGGGGGTACGAGTACAGAGCACACAACCTGCAGAATTCGAGTCAGAGGGCTTCCTTCCTGCTCCTGGTTGCGGTAGAAGGGGAGACCAGCTGCAACTACATCTACGAGCAATCCGAGCAGAATCAGGATGGCGCACACCCCACCCTATGTAGTTCTCGAGCCACACGATGAGAA
This sequence comes from Poa pratensis, assembly GCA_947311845.1. NCBI lineage: Eukaryota > Viridiplantae > Streptophyta > Magnoliopsida > Poales > Poaceae > Poa > Poa pratensis. Next base: position 36,682,835 of record CAMZMU010000061.1, on the reverse strand, counting down.
CCAGCCCTATAAAGCCTCCAAACGAAACACACCTAAAGCCCAGGTCATGGCAATTGGATTTTACTGTAAACTAGCACAATGCCCGTGCGTTGCTACGGGAAAACGACGAGGAAGACCTCCAAATGTATGGCGACAAGGCCTAAAGTTCTTCTCCCACATTGTGCCTCTCCGTTGACCACAATATGATTCACCGGTCAGTGATTTCCGCCAGCTATGTGAGCAGCCTTAAATTCCAAAATCAAAGGTTTATCGTAGAAAACTTGGGGGCTTCCGCTGGAAGAGTCATCTTCATCGTCACCATCGATGGCATGACGACTGGAACCGGCGCTAGCATGGCCATGGTCACCTCTGGTCGTCATCGACCTGGTCGGCGACGAGGAGAGTTGCTTTCCGATAGCCACCCTATTAGATCTAGGTTTTTTTATTTATATGTTTTATTTTCAGTTTTATTAATGTACTTTCGGAGGCCTTTAATGCATACTTTTATTATAAAAAATGGAAATAAAGTTGAATTGCGTCGCCGCGGCCGACACGGGTGACAATTGGTTTGCGTGCCGACTCAGATATGTGTCCGTTAGGTCGGCTCGTTAGAGTTGCCTTAGTACACTGGGTGTCACATTTTACATCCAACTTTTTTATCCGTGGGGACGTTTTATCTGCAACTAATTGCCAACAAAATGATTATGTCAGTAAGCGTGCATGCGTGCAGCAGTTTATTGTTGATTGAAAGAATGGCAGCCTCCGGATGACTTAACTGATCAAACATGTTCACGTTCTGTCAGTACATTGACAGGGATGAGGATTGGATGACTTAACTGATCAAACAATGTTCAGGTTCTCTCGGCGCATTGACTGGGATGAGGATTGGATTACTTAACTGAGCAAACATGTTCAGGTTCTCTCGGCACATTGATTTGGATCCCAGCTTGAAAAGTAGGATTAGGAATACATTAATAGAACTATTGATGATTAGAGTTGTTAGTTTGCTCTGCCTCTTGGCTTTCGTCAGACAAGGAATGAGAAGAAGAAAACGCAGATGGCGACGAGATTGGATGGCCAAGAAGTCATTACCGCCGGCGCTGCCCGCCTCGAGCCTGCCTACCAAGCCAGTGCTGACGTGCTGTGCCTACTCCCAGCCGTCGTCCGAGTTCTCTTTCCCGCGCGGCAGACACATCCACGACAAGGGTCATCACCTCACAGTCGCAGGCAGCTTCCTCTCCCCATGCCCGCCGGGCAGCTGGTAGCGGCAGATAGATAGGTACCTGAACGTGCATCCGAAAGGGGATGAACAGCTCGGTTCCGCGGGTCTCCATGGTCAGCATCAGAAAGGGATGAGCAGGGCCGGTTTCGCCGGCCACTGTGTGGCCCGCCTGGCCGCCGGCGAAGGCGAGGAGGGAGGCCGGAGAGAAGACCAGAGGAGAGGATCGTTGTGGGGGTTAGGAGCAACGGCCATTCCGTTCCACTGGCCGGGTGAGGAAGACGGCGCCGCTGGCCGGAGATCGAGGATGCGTTGACGGGATTGGGAGAAACTTATCGAGCTCTGTTTATTCCGTCGGTGGGGAGAGAAAGAACGAAGCGTTAAGTTTGGATCGTGGGTTGATATTTCGTTGTTTCAAGGGCTAAATTGCAAAACTACTACGTCGTACGTGGAGATGTCAATACCAGCATCGACTCACTCGTTATTCGTTATTTCTGGAACTCACTCTCTCTCTACAGTGCACAGAGGAGATCTCGAGGGCGACTCGGGGTTCCCCGGCGGCCGCCGGCGTATCCGCGGGATTCCCTCCCCTCCGCCGGCCGCTACGGCGGCGGGAGGGTGGGGAATCACCGGATCTGCGCTCCGGCGTTGTAAATAGAGGGTTCTGCGGCGGCGCGGCGGAGGCGGGGTGGCCGGCGTCGTCGTTTTGCAGATCTGCGACTTCCCCTCCACGGCGTCGTCCGCGACGGCGCCTCCAAGTCGCAGGTGCGTCCCCGTTCTGCCGCTGCTTCTTCCGGCCTCGGCGGCTGGCGGGTGTTGAGTGGGTGCAAGGCCGGAGGTGGAGATGCGAGGCGGCTGCTGCGTGGTGGTGCGGCGTGAAGGGGGTGGATCTGCGGCGCAGGCCCGGATCCGGGGCAGAAGAGGCTTAGGGCCACGGCCCCGGCCGATGTGCTACAACCGTCTTCAGATCCAGCTCGCTGGAGCTGGTGGATGACGCGGCTCAGCAACGCCTTCGGGCAAGGAGCTCTTCTGCTCCATGGATGCGAGCTACGGCTGGAGTTCGGCGAGGCGAGGATGGCGTGGTGCAGCGGTGTCTGCTCTCTGTATTCTCCTTTTTTCTTGCTTGTAATCCGACCTTGTACTGGTTCCTTCTAGTATGAATACAAGTATGAAAAATTCAAAAAAAACTATACGAAAGACGGAACTTTTAGCGATCGGAGAGCGCCCCATGCACTGTACAACTACAGTAATGAACAGTAAATAACAGTTCCACGATCCGTGCCATCCGCTCCTGATCGGACGGCCAACAGAGCGCACCGTGACGGTTTTGCAAAAACACCCCTCCCAAAACCATAAATCAAACCCGCAGTCCACGAAACCGCGAGGCGAGGGGCCGTTTCAAAAATTGCGAAAAAGAGGCGGACTAAATTGCAAACATACCCTCACACCCCCTCTCTCCTTCCTCTCTCCCTCTCCCGCGCGACCGCGCCGTCGCCGGCGTCGCCGACGCGCACAGCCGCCGCGCCATTGCTCCCCCGTCAGATCGACGCGCACGGATGCTCCGCCACCGCCTCCTCTCCCCCCTTGCCGGAAATAGCATGCTGGGCCGCACGCGTGGCGCCGCAATCGTCGCGCCCGAATCGTCGTCGGCGTGGTCGCGTTTTCCGCCGCGGCGATATCGGACCGCGCTGCTCCTTCCCCGGCAGATCGACGCACGCGGGCGGCGCCGCCGCCGCCTCCTTTCCCTCTTCTCCTGCCAATCCCCTCGCGTCGCTCCTCCCTTTGTCCTCCAGTCGCCGCCACCGTGCTCCTCCACCACTCCCCTCCCTACGTCTTCTCCTCTCCCAGCATGCCACAGCCATAGGCGTGCTCCCTCTGTGGCGCACCCGGAGATGTGAGAGCAGAGCAGCTCCGCTGCGGGCTATGCAGTCGCCAGGTACAGCGGCTGGAAGACCGCCGGCAGCAGCGCAGCACCGGCGCCCGCACCGCCGCAGAGGGACGTCCCGTCACCGTGACGAGCAGGTGGCTCGACCCGCTTCAGTTCGAAATCGTCGGGGTCGTCACTTCTCCATCCACATCGACGAGCTCGAGGTGCTGCAGCCGCGCCGAGTCACCTCGACGCCGACTGGATTTTCCCCCTGGGCCACCTGAAGTTGCCTCCGCTGCCCCGCCTGTCGTCACCAGTAACAAGGTAAATTCCTAAATCCCATTCCCCGCTGCCCTCATGTTGCTATGTTTGCTTGCTGTGTGTAATCGTGCGTGATTGCTTGATGTTTGCTTGCTGCGTGTAATCGTGCTTGATTGCTTGCTGTAGGGCTGCGGGCTTGAATTTCTTTCCGCTTCCTTACTAGGTGTTGTACATCCCCAATCCCATTCCTCTTAACACATCACCACTGCATCCATTGTTGAATCTTTTTTTTCGAGATTGATCCATTGTTGAATCTGACCAGGCCACGACCATTGACGCTCAGCTGTTCGAGTTAATTTAGTAGTAGGTGTGGTACAAGCCGTACATATCGTCCTCAGCATCGAGCTGCCGTCGACTGTGGAAAAAATGGGCATGGGCATATATGTTAGCAGCACATCGAAGCACCACTGGAGGGGACACCATATCTGATGGCCGAAACTGTTGTGCTCATTGTGTGTTCTCCTTGCCTTGAGTGTAGTTCCATTTCATTTTGATTGAATTTTTTTGAATTTGTGATGGTGCTTCTGTTGTGCTTACTTATTTTGTGTTAGATAGACATGAGCATGTATTTGATGTATAGAATATATTGCAGAAGGAAGATGAAGGCAGTCAGATGAGCTATTTTATCTAATGTGATTAGTGAAGTCAGTCAAGAGGAAGTTCAGGAAAAAAGGAGGTTTTCATCCAGGTATCAATAAACCTGTAGTGTTCTAGAGCGAATATATATGGTTGAGTCATCTTCGTGTTTTTTATTTTTGTTTGTTGTCGACTATATTTAATTAATTACAGTTTGGAGTACTTTTGCTCAAGCATTTGTTCAGGGTCCATATTTCTCCTCAATTTATTTTCAGAGGTCATAATCCAATTTAGTTATTTAATTGAGTTTGAGGTCCATGTTATTTGTTTAATCCAGAAATTAAATGAGTATTAAACTCTTGGTGGTTGCTGCCTATTCATCCAGAAGTTAGTTGTTCATACAGAATTCGGCTGGTCAATTAAGTTAATGATTTAAAGTCCAGTAATGCATTCTTGGTTATATTTGGGGTATGTGGTTTCCTTGCACAGACATGAGTTTTATATTTAATAGGGATTCAATTTGTAGGATTTGTTATTTTGATTCAATTGATATGTTTGAACACAAATATTAGTTTCAAATAAATAAGATGCTTATGCGACATATATTTTTGAACTCCTTCTTTTCATGTGTGTTCCTGTATTTCTACTCAAAACTACTACTCTGGCACCACCATTCATAGTGCATTCGGTTCAGTATGCAGGGCGCGCAACAGTCGTGTGACAGGGAATGCAGTAGTCGAGGCAGCACCATCACATGTTTTGTGGTCGCAGACGATCTGCAAGGGTGCACCCAGCAGTATAGATCGGGTGCAGCCAGCAGTAGAGATCGGGTGCAGCCAGTGGTAGAGATCGGGGACACTACCCTCAGCAGGCGGGTCATCGCCAACGTCCCTACATTTTGGCCTCCCATGCCCAGATGAAGGTTAGACCCAGGTGAGGTTATGATTCTTTTTAATTCACATTTCTAGATCTGTAATCATCTCCACTTTACATGTTTCATGTTTTTGTGCATATCTTAGAATCCTAAACCCAAGGATCCAATTTCTCTTGCTGTTGTAACAAAGACATCATGTTGTTTTAGTTTCCAAAGGTTATTTATTATAATTCTGTTTCTTTGCTATTATAGGTGTTTACTACCTCTAACCTTTTAATTCATTGTTTCTGAATTTTCGCATGGTCAAATTCACAAATCACTACTATGTCCATGAAATATGTTATAAATAGTATAGTGATGAAATAAGGAAAATAGGCTGCTTTGAACATATTATTATTTTGGACGTGATTTCCCTTTTTTATGTACAAGAAGTGAGAAGTGTTAGGTGCACAGAAACATAGAAACATACCCTTTGTACGTCTTACATGTGCCATCCATTCTCTGGGGAAGTATTACTTTGTCCAGTTTAGTAAATAAAGTCCATTATTTGAAGAAGTATTTCATTCCAGATTTGAGAAATCTGCTAATTCTACTTTCTTGTTTGTATTAGCTTTTGTGTTTGTAGCAATTGCAAGTTTCAGAACTATCCAGTTAAACTTTTTGTTTTGTTCAGATATTCAGATGGTGCACTTCAGTTGAGAACTATAGAACCTACAAGCATATCTTTAGCTTCACGAATATATATGTTAAATTACAGAACCTACAAGAATAACTTTAATGGTTGTCATTTCGTTGAGAACTACAGAACCTACAAGCATATCTTTAGCTTCACGAGTATATATGTTAAATTAGATAGCTGAATCAGTGTGCATACTGATTTTCTTCATACCCAGTAGTTTCCATTAGTATACTTGCCCGTTAGTATACTTTCCTTGGTACATACTGAAATGAAATAATTTACTTACATTCTAGAAGATGTCTTGGCTAATTGTTCTCTGGATATGTCAAGCTGCTTGCTTTTCCCTCTTGGTTCATGAATTTCCTTCTTGCTTGCATTTTATTTTGCTGTTTTTCGTATCGTTGGGACTCCCATTCATTTAGTTCTATTGGCTTTCAAAAAACACTTGCAAAATATATTAAGATTGAGTATGCAAGCGTCCAATTTACTTGATATTTAATATGTGTTTACATAGTTTTGTACTCAGGACAGTGGACATCGTGAAAGGAGCTTATATTCAGTTAGCTATTACTGTCGATTCATGTTCTTATTTCTCTTAGGCATATTTGGGAATGTCTTATACTTAATAGGTCTCACTTATATCAAATTCTGGAGTATATTTTGTATATGCAACATGATTATCGCATATGCCCTGGTATTGTAAATCCCCATTTGCTCTCTATTCATTGGTTCGTTATACACATTGGATTTAGTTTCTGATCCTAGATTGCATAGATGCACCGACAATGTTTCTTATGCAAATCAGGAATGCCTTCTATCACCCCAAAACTTGCAGCAAGGGTGTGTCGTGTCGCCACGCCAAATTCAACTAAGGTCACTCAATTTTTTCATAATATATAGTTTCACGTTAAAAAAAACATACATAAAATTCGTCACCAAGGGCGCGGCGTGTCGCCGCGCCGATTACAACTAGTTTTACACCAAAAGGCATCTCGTCTCTTCATATCCACACCAATTGGATTCTATGGTAAAGGACATGCTAGATTAGGATTCTATCTTTCTCAGTACTTGAGATGTGTATTTTAACATGATAAGTTATAAGACAGTTCTAACTTCTAAGTTTCATCACTCGCTCCAGATGTAAGAGGCGCATTTGTTTTTTCAGTTAGATATATTTAGAGTCCATTGTCACCCTCTCCCTGATAATTTTATACACCCATATAGACATTTCAGCTTTTGAAAACGTACTTCAGCAAGCATATAACACTTTTCATCAGTGTTGGTGGCAGGATCACATAACGGTTAGAAGAATTACAGTACAAAAAAATATTTATGATAGGTTGGCAGCTGTCTATGCAATCATCTTTAGTTCCGATCTAAGGGTAGTAAGGATGACTCCAACGGGGCGACGCAAACGGACGCGTGTTTGGTCCGCGTTTGGTCCGTTTGCGTCGGGGAACGGACGCGCGTCCGGCCCATGTCCGCCCCTTTCCGGCCACTGGACCCAACGGGCCGACGCATTGAGTCCGCCCGGCCAGGGTTTTTGATCATTTTGATCATTTTCGGCCAGAATTTTTTATCACATTGCAAGCAAAATAATACATTACAACAAAACATATACCAATCCAAATACTACAATACAAATAATACAATCCAAATAGTTCATCAAATAGTTATTACAATCCAAATAGTTCTTCAAATAATACAAATTGTTTCACAAATGCATAGTCTTACAAACCAAATAAATATAAAGACCAATAGTTCATCAAATGGAACTACTGGTCACCGTAGTGCTGCCAGACATGCTCCACCAAATCACTTTGGAGCTGAAAATGAGATGACTTCTCACGAACATCACGGTGGAAGTCGAGGAACTGAGCAAATGTGGACGGTCCCTGTGGCTCAACCAACTGACCCTGAAACTGCCATGCCTGATCATGCATGCCCTTGTCGCGTTCATCCTCCACGATCATATTGTGCATGATCACACACGCTGTCATCACCTCCCATAGTTGGTCCTTGTCCCATGTCCTAGCAGGGTGGCGAACAATAGCCCATCGTGACTGGAGGGCACCGAACGCACGCTCCACATCCTTTCTAGCACTCTCTTGTTCCTTGGCGAACCTCTTCTTCTTCTCATCAGTGGGATTGGAGATGGTCTTGACAAATGTAGTCCATCTAGGGTAAATCCCATCAGCAAGATAGTAAGGCTTGTCATACTCGTGACCATTGATCTCATAGGTCACCTGGGGTGCCATGCCATTGGAGAGCCTGTTGAACACCGGAGACCGCTGCAGCACATTGATGTCATTGTGCGAGCCGGCCATGCCAAAAAACGAGTGCCAAATCCACAAATCTTGTGATGCCACGGCCTCAAGCACGACCGTGCACGCCCCAACATGGCCCTTGTACTGCCCCTGCCAAGCAAATGGGCAGTTCATCCACTCCCGGAAAACCTTGGGAGGATACGTGGGTTTATGGGGACGAAAGTAGTCCCCATACAGCTGGATTTGGCCAGCTCTCCGGTTCCGGTCCAGAGCAGGAGAACGGCCCGGCAACGACTCTCGGAACACCGGCCGCATCCTCTCTATGTACTCGTTGACGATGAGGGTGGCAACCAGGCCATCACTCTCATCGTCGGAGGAATCGTTCGATGATGACTGGTTGTAGAGGATGTAGTTCTTGTAGTACCACTCATCCGAGCTATCCATGGCCGAGTTCGTACCTGAGTTCTTGCAGGGGCGAGCGGCCGAACACCTTGTGGGCGGCGTGTGTGTCGCGGGCGCTGCGAGGAGAGATGGCCGCAAGATTCACCGGCCGTGGTGGTGAGGAAGCTGCTCCGGTGACGGCGGGGAAGAGGAGCAGCAGACGGCGTCCTCGGAATGGCCTGCAGTGCCAAATCGAGGGAGCGGCGGCGCTGTGGCGGTGAGAGGGGCGAGAGAGGAGGAGGAGGGTGGGGAATGGACTGATTTGCGAGCCAGGTGCGGACTAGGGCAGGACACAAAAGCGCTCCGCCTCGCGTCCGGGGCCGACGCATCGGTGACCCAAATTTAGGTCAGGAATGCGTCGCGGCGGACCAAAAAACGGACCACGGTCCGTTTGCGTCGCCCCGTTGAGCCGTGTTTTTTGCCCCCACGGACAGCAACGGAGGCGCACGGACTCGATGCGTCGTCCCGTTGGAGTCATCCTAAGATTTTATATCCACCTCTTTAACTGATATAGCTGCCTACGTTTCACAAACCATTGATAAAGCCGAGCCAGGTATTATCATCGTCTGTATTGCCGACACGGGTTCTCATCAGAATAAGTAATACAAGGTGTAACAAGAGAACAGTTCCCTTGGATCATAACGGAAAACTAGAGTAACCATGTACGGAGTAGTAGATAACTGAAGAAACAAAATGCATATTACCAGGAACATAAACGGACCAAAGAAGAGCGTAGTCCTAGCGAGAGTAATGTACGAGTCCGAGAGGAAAGCCCCTATCAGCGCAAACCCAGACGTGGCGCCGATAAAATTGGTGGCTGTGGTTGCAGAGCCCGAGACCCCCATACGCATCGTCCCGTGGAGATAAGTGACCAGATTCAGCAGGTTCGGGACGATAACCACGTTGGTAACCACAGTCATAACTACAATAAGGAATCACTGCTTCAATGTTTTTAACTAGTACTCTCTCCGTTTTTTAATATAAGATGTTTTAGCATTTGTCCACATGCATGTGTACACAAATGTATGTAGACATGTTTAAGTGTGTATGTTCACACATTTTAGTATGTATCTAGACAACATATACAACACCTAAAACATCTTATATTAAAAAACGGAGGGAGTAGCATTGAATTGGAGAAACTGATATGGCATGGCCAGCGTATGAAAATATGTCTGTGGGCAAGGACTCGGTGTACGGGTGACTTACCGTACAGAAACCATGTCGCTCTGACAGTCTGACTCCGCCATGCACCTGTTTACTGATGGATCTCCCCCTCCAATCCACAAAGCCTCCAAGTGCCATGGTGCTGCTTCTTCCTCCTGGTATTACTGCCTGGCAGCTTGCCTGCATGTGGCATCCTAGACAATAAGAGGGGTACATATGTTACCAGGTCAAAAGGCATTCACTAATGCTAAAGTAGAAAGAACAAGTCCACAAGTACCAACAAGCAGATATTGCTATCACTGTATCAACCTGAGGGCGACATTTAGCTCCAGATTCATCGTTAACAGTGTCGAACACCGTTAAAAAATTGTCAAACACTAGTCATTCTGAAAGTTAATTTCCTTCAAAAAGAACACTAGTTCAAGGCTGAACCCAACTTCAAAAGGCACATGAGAGAAGAATACTGTTTCAGGCTTGTAAGAACGGGCTGTGATACTGCAGCATCTGTCTGCCATGAAGAAGAAAAACTTGAACCTCAGGAGTCCAGTTCTCCAGAGTATACGTGGAGAATCTGAGAGGTTTACACAGGCCGATCTTCAGGCAGAATGACAACAGCAGCGCCAAACACATTCAAGATCCAACCAGACATGGAACGGAATTCTACCAGCTGTACTTACTCTGGTTTAGCACCAGACACTGAAGTTGCAGGGGCAGAGAGAGATATACTTTCATAGGCATAGACAATCGCCACACAAAGTCACAGACACAACCAAGCCAACCCATCACACAAGGCTTGAACTAGCAGTAAAAGCTTCTGATTATTACAACAAGCATGTATGTACAGGATACCCAGTGCACTCTGCATCGACATAAACTTTTCCATTTGGGAAAACTGGAACTTACATGCAGCCCTAAGAGGTGGATGGGGAATAGTTCTCAAAGACTTAAAAGTACACAGCCCTGGTCAGCAAAAAAGAAAACAACTCTTCGAAGATTCTGAAAGTGACTCCGCAGCCGACGAACACCATACATAACCAGTTACAGACTAACAGTTAGATGTCCTCCGTCAGAGAGCAGCAAACATAAACACGAGTCCCTCTACCTACTCATATGCAGTTAACAGTTGGAAGTCGCCTTCACCTTCTCTTCTCATGGCTCACCATAAGCATATCCATATCCCACTTTATTTTGGCACCTGACATGTTTGAAACGGGAAATGGTTGGTCAAACTGGTTGCTACATCTGTTAGTTCACCTGTAGTTGCTAAGGCAGTTCAGAGATTGTAAGAAATGATAGGCTCATTGATTCACACCTACGCCGAGCTCCAACATTTGCTAGTTCAGCTATTAACAACTCATCAGCATCCGTCAGTCTTGTCAAAAAGTTAGCCTGACAGATCGAGATGGTATCATCCTGTCGGTGGTAAATGAAAACAGTAAAATCAATGCGGTCTTGTGACGCACAATCGAGCCTTCCCAGGGTTAAGAAGTGACTCTGACATTATCCAACCCTGACGTACAACGAAAAGGAATGTGGTTAGCCATGTAGCGAGTTTTTCATTCAAGTGGCTTGTCACAATCATATCTAGTAGTTGGAATGTTGATAGCACATTTATCACAAAGAAGAGTGTTACCTGTTCTTTTGCTTTCTTCCTGAAAGTTCCATAAGAGGATGAGACAATTTTGGAAGACTCTGCAATGTGTGCCAGGAAATCCATGTTTCTTGGGTGCAGGTTTCCATAAATCTGATCGACTGGGGTTCATCCTCTTCCGTTCATGTGTTTTATTAATAAAGTGCAGCAACACATGAGCCTATAAAAAACATTGTTGTCAGAACATAGGATAATTAGGAACCTTAACACACCTAAAGCCCAGGTCATGGCAATGCAAACAGCTGCTTACATGGAAAGCAGCTTTCAGAATGTCATCTGGCTTTGCTTGGTCCTTGAGCAAAGCATAAACTTTATCCTTCGTTGGGTTATATGTTACCATGTATCTCTCATCCTATAATTAAGATAGCAGGTATTGGTCATACTGAAAGTCAGGATGCAGAAAATATACTTTCTAGTGGCAGGGGCTTGAGGATGTACCTCAAACAAAGGCCTTGTGGCAACAAATGAAACAGGTTCTTGAAATGCTTCTCCAAATCGTGATCCTGAAAGAACGTGTCGGACTGTGAAAAACCATTCCATGTGCAAATAAAGGGCCACACAAGAAACACTAGTACAAACCTATTTCGACTGGCTCATGCCGCCAAGGATGAATAAATATTGTCTCCTGCGAGTTCCCTTCCTTCAACGAGGGAACATACCCTGTACCATAGGAAATTGGAGATTCAAGTACTAAACATAATCGCAATTAAGGCAGCAGAAGCACCTAAAAAGGGATTTCAAATTAGAGTTTTCACAGATTATAAAAGGTCCATATTGCAGTCTCGAGCTCAATACTGTAAATGTAAGGGAAAAAGGAGAATCTCTAGCCTTTCTTTTTTATATGTAGAATGTAAATCTATAGTGAGTCGAAACCATTGTGCCAACACACACCAAAGTTTTACGATTTCACCATGCTTAAGCATTGTTCAAAAGGAACTTGGTGCATGTGATGTATTTTCTAAGCCTTTGGAACTCCCTACTTTGTTGTGGGCTGTGGGAATATTATATTTGACTTCACTTTAGGAATTATTTCAGAGGTAAGTGCCACTTTACTAGTGCAAATAATTAATGATAAAGATAAGCCATGTGGCCATATAAATTCAGAAACATTCTTGAACCTTTCCAGAACAATTCAAAACAGATATTTGTGACATACCTGTCTTAATAAAGGAATCCACTGCAACGGTAAACCTTGCCCTGTTTAGGGTATTCAGCACAACAGACCTCACCTGGTAAGAATCTCAGTATCAACATATGGCTTACAAAGTGAACAATTAGACTCAAGAAATGAAGTTTTGAAGTGAACCTCATGATATGAACTCAGGAGATATCCACATGACAGGAGGGCAAATGAAGTCACCAACGATGGGTTCCGTTTTGTGATAAAGATGCTCAAACCAGTGCCCATCTTCAAGCGAAATAAACAAAATGAAGTCAGAATTGCTGCTCAATTAAGTGAACAGATGATATCATGTACTCATGCAACCATGAGCTTTGTCATATACACACACCAAAAATATATGTCAGTAAACAGCCAAGCTCAGCTGCACCTGATTAATGTGCAACTTACAGAAAGCGCTGTGAAGGAATTATAATTACCAGATCTGCAATATTTCCCACGGATTCTCCTTTAGCAGTCACATCTCCAATATTTTCGCCTCTTGAATAGGCCTTGTAGATTGGAGTGCGAGTTGAGGTTGATGTAACAGCAGCGACATTCTAAAATGTTGCACGAGCAAACAGAATTATTCATCAATACTTTAGAAACGAAGTAGTGAGTCTACGAATTAGAAGTCCAATTGTTGCAACTTGGAATAATTAACAAGGACAGACCTTTACGACATTTGCAACGCAAGCCATAGGCAAGAAAAACTGAGGGAAGGCCGCAGTAGCTAACTCTATCCCAGCGCCTATCTCCAGCAAGAGATCACTAGAAAAGCGGAGCTACAAAAAAATCAGTTTTCAGTTAGTCGTGCACATGGGACCAAGAAATAAAAACGGTGTAGACAACTAGATACTACACAAATGTAAACATGCTTTCACATGTTTTACCTGCTTTAGGTCATTGTCAAACTTCTTTCCTTGTCGTGCAAAAAGCATTTTTCCAACACGTCCAGCCCCGTCCTGAAGCAATCAGAACTATATGATTAGAACGGAGCATTTATGTTTGCTTACCAAGAATAAGAAGCATCAGCCAAACAGAAGATATTGCTATCAGATGGCCAATAACTCTAGAAGGATAAGAGGTTCATGAAGTTTATGTTTATATATACAACTGCTCTAGTACAAAACAAACCTTCTAACAAATTTGTGTTTTGTCTTCAAATGAATCGGATAAATTCGACAGAAAGGTAGCCGAAACAAATAGATTCTTTATCAGACATGATTTGTTTACCTTGAGGATCCAGTTGATAGCAATGGCACCCGGGGTTACCTTGCTTTGAGAGACTCCAACAGAGCTCAGCAAGGTTCTTGTTGTGAACACCCCCATCGCCCCACCAAAGAAATGCTGAGGGGTGAGAAAATGTTAACATGATACATTTGACTGAATCAAAAAAAAGGATACCAAACACAAGTTCTAAACTGTACCTTCAGAGCTCTCCAGGTCATGTATGGGACGTATGAAGGAGTAACACTATCTGGAAACCCTTCAGGCACAACATATGATCTTACGAATGCCATAATTTCCTGCAGCCACAGTGTGTAATGGAGTTATTTATTAAACAAATATGGTCAATGTAGTTTATTGCAGATGACATAACTGTGGAATAATTTCAAATTTCCACACTGTACAGTTTAATCTTCGGGTAACAACGGAGAACCCTCTAGTAGGTAAAAACTATTAGTACAAAGCGTAACTCCAAAATAAATTCAACCAATCCATAAATTTTCGCTAAAAACAAATATAATCAAGTGAAAACTTCCATATGTGTTTTAATTCTAACAACACTTCCGCATGTATTAACCGGGAACACTTTACAGTCAGCAATTAAGTTAACCTCGCATGTAGTACACTATAGGTTCAAAGTTCCCACAAACCGTCTTGTCCCAACTAAAAATTGACGGCGAAAACAATACTACGGACTAAAAAAATAGTTTCTCTCGAAACAAAGTCATACTAGTCCTGGAGGTACGACACAATTTAATTTCCCGGTTTCACCTAAATTGCCTCGAAAGTATCGAAGCCAGTACACTCCCAGGGCAAAATCAGAGTCACGAACAACCAAATCGGCTGACGGCTACGCCTCCTACACGTCAAATCGCCCAAAATCCACAACCAATTATCCCAAATCAAACTCGAAACCTAGCGCAACCAAAACACAACCAGCAGCAAACATGTCAAGATTCAACCAAAGCAAGCGCTCACCTCGGCGGGCGGCAGCGGCGACTGGAGCGGGACGGCCCTGACGGAGGCGCCGAGGGGCACGGCGGACCCGCCGCCCCTGCCCTTCCTCCTCCTCCCCGCGGCCCCGTCGACCACGTACTTCCACCGCCTCCCTTCGATCTCCTCGAGGCAGAGGAACCCCTCGAGCGCGGGCGCGGGCGCCGGCGCGTCGAGCCTGGGCGTGGGCTCGGCGATGGTGGCCCGCACGGCCTCGCGCACCGCGAAGCGCGCGTCGGGCGGCGACGACGGCAGCGGCGCCGTGACGACGGCCGTCTGCGTCGCCGCGGAGGCCCGCTTGATCCCCACCGCCGGCGCCATCTGCTGTGCTTCCCGCGGGGGAAGGGCGAGCTTAGTCAGGCGGGCGCGAGCTGTCGCGACGGGCGTGCGAGGGCGGAGTGGTTGGAGAGAGAAAAGAAACGGCGAGGAGTTATATTGGCGGAGGCAGCCGCGGAAATGCCAAGATGGAGGGTGCGAGACAGGACAGAGAAGGATGAAAAGGTTTTATAGACCAGAAGTTTCTCCTTGCTCCGCTACGGGCACCAGCACGGTGTACGCACTTTATTGCTTACCATTGACGGCAGGTCAGCTGGGCCCCGGCCGTCATGCTGATGATCAGGACGCCAACGTGGTGGTCCAGGTGTGTCACCGGAGACGCGAACCGCTACGGACACAAGCAGTTGGAAAACCATTAGAACATCTCTAATCGTAACCCACAAAATCGGCTCTAAAACTGTCCGCGGACACGTCCGGACCAGTGGCGGAGCCACGTTGAGACCAGTGTGGTCACTTGACTACACAGGTTCTTGGAAAATCCTCTGTACATAGGCATAAATCATGAAGAAAAAATAATTAAATTAGTAAACCACATGTATTTGACATCACAAATTTGAAATGACATCACAAGCTTCACGTGCTGGCTCCGCCACTGGTCCGGACGTGTTCGTGGACACAGCTCGGACAACCCCCAAATGAGGTGTGATACAATCGTCATGTTCAAATCATGAAAGCCAAATACATGCAAGTCATGCACAACGATCATAAAACTAGTTTCAAGTGTAAATAAATAGTTCAAATCTACTTATTACAAGACATAAAATTGTATCTTAATAATACAAATAGTTCAAATTATTCGGAATGCATAGTGCAAATGGAAATTCACTGATTTCTCATTAAGACATACATATGCTCCACCAGATCATTGAGTAGTTGGGTGTGCACTTGTTCATCTCGAAGCTGTCGATACATCTCAAGTAAGTTGATAACATGCTGCACATCTTGTTTAGGTAGGTGGACATGCACTCGTGACTTCTCAAAATCATTTGTGCAAGCAGCCCCTTCTCTCTCGTTCTCCACAATCATGTTATGCAAAATCACACAACAAAATCATGACCTGCTATAATGTCTCTGGATCCCACATCAGTGCGGCTCCACGGACTATACCCAACGAGCTTGCAGCATTCCAAATGCCCTCTTAATATCTTTCCTAACGGCCTCCTGTGCAGCTGCAAATTGGCATTTTTTTGTTACGAGTAGGATTGCTTATAGTCTTCACAAATGTCGCCCATTGAGGATAGATACCATCTGCAAGATAATATCCCATGGTGTAGTCGTGCCCGTTGACGGTGTAGTTGCATGGTGGAGCATCCCCATCACAGAGTATCTGTTCAAGGAGACCGGTGAAGCACATTGATGTTGTTGTGGGAACCAGGCATGCCAAAAAACGCATGCCAAATCCACAAGTCCTGAGATGCCACAGCTTCAAATACGATTGTTGCCTCTTTGCTGTGACCTCGTTGGACAGTTTTTCCATTGCCAATGTATGCAGTCAACTGAACCAAGTATACCTGGAAATCCTCTTGCTTCTCCAATGGCCATAAGCCTTTCGGTGTCCTCGGCATTAGGTTCTCTCAGATATTCCGGTCCAAACACCTATACCACGGCATATGCAAATCTCACCATGGACTCAATGCATGTACTCTCTCCCATCCGACATACTCATCAATAGCATCCGCGGCTTTTCTATAGGCAAGCATTCTCAAATCTGCGGTGCATTTCTGCATAGGGAAGAAAGATAGTTTTCCGCGGCAATCATACTTCAACTTGAAGTATCATCATACTTAGTTACTTCCTCTTGTATGCGCGCATACAGTCTTGAGCTCATCCGGAACCGACGCCGGAAAAACCCCTCATGAAAGACCGGCTTCGGACGGAGGAAATAATCGTCATAGAGATCTTGAGCGCCTTTGAGCCGGTCACGGGCCACCGTGATCCTCCCCTTGATCGATCCTCGGAAGTTGAGAACATGCTCCTCCTTCTCCAACTCCTCTTGAATGCTCAACATCGACATTGCGGCCACCTCGTTTCCGTCCTCAGACGTGTTATCATAACTAGACCCGTCGATGAACTCGTTGTAAACGAACTCATCCATGGCCGAGTAATTGTACTCCTCGTCGGACGAAGAATCCATGGCTACATACATGAACACTGAATCAAAAACCGGCTTCGGCATTTACACAAACATTTTGAGAGCAAGGTGGATGTCGGGCGATGCAAAACGTACCGGAAGCGGAGCGTCCAGGCGAGGTTCTTCCGGCGACGGATTCCAGCGACCGCGGAGGACTTGGCTGCTCAAGCTGTAGCTTCAGGGCGAAGGCGGCAACATGAAGGGGACGGCGGCGGAGCAGAGAGGTGCGGCCAAAGTGGACAGAGCGAAGCAAGAAGAGGGAGAAGCAAGGGTTTCCGTCTAATTTAGGGGAAAAGTGTGTAGGTCCGTGTTGCCAGGTCTGACGTGGCGGAGGCGTCCGGGCGACCCCAAACCCTCCCCACATATGGGCTGGCTTTGTGGTTTGCTGGACTGCCCGGACGTTTGGGCTGACTATGGGGTGGATGGTTGGGTGATGGTTTTCGGGGTCGGAAAATTCAGGCCAATATGCGGGGTGGGCTGTTTTTCTATCCCGAACAGATACCGTATATCGGACCGGCCTAGAAAATTTATCTGGGGCTCCGGATAAGCGGCGGCTCCGACGGTATATACTCTGTACCGAAGGGCTTTTAGGGTTCCACTCCCCCATCCCTCCAATGTGTTCTTTCTCCCTCAACCGCTAGATAAGAAAATCTCCGGCGAGCAATTACTCTCCCTCCGCCGCACATTTTGCGTCCGTGACATCGAGGAGATGGTCGGCTCCTCCATGCGTGGCTCTGGCGGGCACGATGGGCGAGGTGGAGGTCGTGGGCCTCCGAGCGAGGATGAGGAGGCCTGCCGCTGCCACTCGGAGGCCTCGCGCAAGCGCGCTCGTACCAAGGGCGCTAGTGGGAGTCGCGTGTCACTGCCCCCCACCTCGCATGACGCAGAGTCGAGTAGCACCCATGGCCGGAGAGGGAAGACGCCGGAGGAGGACGAGTACATGTATGAGCTGCCTCTATTGGCGGAGGGAGAATTCGTTGTCACTTGTGGAGGGAGAGATTTGATGACGTGGAAACACACGTTCGTTGGGAGACCCCAAGAGGAAGGTATGAAGTACTGCAACAGCAATTTTCCCTTGATATCAACCAAGGTTGTCAAATCCATTAGGAATTGGAAGAGCTTCAACACGTGTCAGCGGCGCTGTTAACGATAACTGACGTGTATTACACACAATACAATCAAAGTACTTTGCCCCAACGAAACAGGAAGGTTGTCAATCTCCCCGGCTTGATGAATACAAAGGATTAAACGTATGGTGTGGAATATGATGATGAGTGCAAAAAGGAACAGCAGGAAATAAACGTAGAGCGTGGTGAAAACGGTGTTTGTATCAGTGTGGAATAAAGGACCGGGGTCCACAGTTCACTAGTGGTGTCTCTCCATAAACAGATAAATATGCATACATGTTGGGTAAACTAATTACAGCTGGGCAATTGACAAAGTGCAAGCGCATGACAATGCAATATATGACAAGAACATGTTCATTGTTAGATCTATTGGGCATTACATCAATATACATAGACCGCTTACTAGCTGCATCTATGACTAATAATCCACTCCCGAGATAACTTCCGTATCTCCCATGAGTATTAAGTTGCAAGCAATAGATAATATCATTAAGCAAAGTGTGTAATGTAAACAATGCATATGACAGATAAGCGAACCCATAAGCATAGCAAAGTTGTTTTCTCCCTAGTGGCAACAACACATCTGCAGCCTTAGTTGTTTCTGTCAATCAAGCACATGCACATAGAGGCATGAACCCACTATCTAGCATAAATACTCCCTCTTGCAGTCATTAGCATCTACTTGGCCAAAGCATCAACTAACAACGGAGAGCATGCAGGAACATAGATAAAACATGCTATAAATAGATGAACAAACTTGATCATAACTTCACAATTCATCGGATCCCAGCAAACACAACATATAGCATTACATAAAGATGATCTTGATCATGTTAGCCAGCTCACAAGATCTAAACATTATAGCACAAAGTGGAGAGACTACCAACTAGCTATTGCTATGAACCCGTAGCCCCGTGAAGAACTACTCACGCATCACTCCGGAGGCAGGCATGGTGATGTAGAGCCCTCCGGTGATGATTTCCCCTCTGGTAAGGTGCCGGGAAGAACTGTAGAAACCCTCCCGAACTAAGGTTGACGATGACGGCGGCGTCAGAACTTTTCGTGGATTTTCGCTCAGGTACTTAGGGTTTCCCGAATAGATGTGATATAGGCGAGGGGCGGCGTCAGAGGGCAGCCAGGGGGCTGGCGGCGCGGGCCCACCCTTGGCCGCTCCGTGGGGCCGCCTGCCTCCTAGGGTTGCCTCCTGGGCCTCTCCTTCGGGCAGGTGCTTCGTTCCCGTCCAGAAATAAATCAGTTAAATTGGCGGCCTTTTCCGAGAATATTTCCAGAAGAGTTTTTCCGAAACAAAAAAAGACAGCAGAAAACAGGAAATGACACTGTGGCATCTTGTTAATAGGTTAGTCTCAGAAAATGCATAAAAGTGATATAAAGTGTAATTAAAACATGTGGTAATCAACATATAACAGGCATGGAACATCAAAAATTATAGATACGTTTTGGACGTATCAAGCATCCCCAAGCTTAGTTCCTGCTCGTACTTGAGTAGGTAAACGATAACAAAAAGATAATTTTGTATGTGACATGCTACCAACATAATCTTGATCAAATAGTAATGTAAAGCATATGAACTGAATGAAGTGATCCAAGTCAATTATCTATAGTTGCTATAAAGTAAACAATGAGCAATCAAGATACATCATACAAATAAAAACTTTTCATGAATAGTACTTTGGAGACAAGGAGCTATAAAAATTTGACATAAAAGTTAGCTTACCAAGCAATATTTTTCAATCAAAAGTGTTTGGCCAACACAAAAGGAAGATTTAAGTTTCAGCATTTGCTTCAACTTTCAACATATTTATCTCATGGATATTGTCAACACAAAGCATCATAGTTATTCATAACGTTAGCATATAACCATTCTTGTACCAAAGTTGACACTAGTGTTTGCTTGTGGAGAAAGAAAGAAATAGGAAAATTGACTCAACATAAAAGTAAAAGAAAGGCTCTTCGCAGAGGGAAGCAGTGATTATGTCATGTGCTAGAGATTTTTAGTTTTTGAAATCATATAGAGTAAAAATATGTTTTGAGAGGTGTATGTTAATGGTCAACGAAGAGCAGCACACAATGCAGTATTACCCTTGCCAACCAGACTTTTTAAGAGCGGCTCCCATTGAGGAACGTTATTTCTGCAGCAAGCAGATCATTCCTCTTTTCTCATTTGTTTACACATGCAGATGTTTGGCTGAGTGCTCAGGAACAAAATGTGAGGAGAGTTTATGATGAAAGTTGTAAATTAAGGGGGCTGGGCACCCCGCTGCCAGCTCTTTTTACAAAATTATAGATAAGCAAATGTAAGCTGCTAGTCTGGAGATAAAGTCTGATTGACAAGTGAAATAAAGACCATCTACCACTTCCTCATGAGCTGGTAAACAGAGACACAAATAAGGAGTAATAACAATTTTGAATAGTTTAAAGGTAGCACATGACAAATTTACTTGGAGTGGCAGGAAAATACCACATATAGATAGGTTTGGTGGACACAGATGGCATGGATTTGGCTCAAGGTTTTGGATGCACGAGAAGCATTCCCTCTCGTACAGAGTTTAGGCTAGTAAGGTTATTTTAAGCAAACACATAACGTCAATCGGTACAACAAGAACCATATGATGAACATTAAGAAAGAACTATAAGACTCCACACTCTCTTCCTTGTTAACCAAAACAGCCTTTTAAAAGAGAAAATATCTAGACTTTGGAACTACCAAGTATGAAAAACCAAACAACTTCAAGCTTTAACGGTAGTTCTTCATTAGTGAGTCTTTACTTACATGATACTCAAGTTTAAACATTTAATTACTTGATAACTCAAAATAAATGACAAGTATCAAGTTACTCAAGACATACGATCTACAAGACATGTAAGTTTTTCTCTTATACCATTGCCACATGCATACATTTTCTGTTCCAACCAAACACCACTTAACTTATTTCATCAACTCTCCAAACAAATATAAGTGAAGCAAGAGAGTACTTTCTACAAACGAGCTAATAGCTCTGAACAAGAGATACATGAAAACAAGAGCTAGAAGCCAACAAAACATAAACAGAATACTCAACAGATATAAGTGAAGAACAAGAGTATTTTAAGCAAAAGCGGAGCGTGTCTCTCTCCCACACAAGAATGCTAGGTTCCAACTAAGTTATGACCAGAAAACAAAATAAAAACAAAAAAGAAAATAAAAACACAGACGCTCCAAGAACATCACACAATATGTGAAGAAATAAAAATATAGTCTCACTAGAGATGACCTGATAATTTGTTGATGAAGAAGGGGATGTAGCTTAGACGCGAGTCTTCTTGATGTATGCTGGGGAGATCCATGGGAGCCTCCCCAAGCTTAAGCTTTTCTCTCTTCTCAATCTTCTTATATCATCCTCCTCTCTTAATACTTGAAAACTTCCTTCACAGAAAGACAACTTGCAAACTTCATTAGAGGGGTTAGTGCATCAAAACATAAGCTCACTTGGTTCTGTAAATACACATTGCATAATTTTATTTTAAACATTAGCTACTGTTACTAAGCAAATCCTGGTCTCCCCCCGAAGAACGTAAATCAATACTTGCAAACGAGACAATGCAAAACAAAAAACAGAATTGTTAAAAACAGACAGTCCGTAAAGATGAATTTTTTCGAGGCACTTTCGTTGCTCAAATCAGAAAACTGTTAACTAACGAAAGATAGATATAAAGCTCAGGCTTCCGCTAAATTTTTTGGAGATTAAAAATGATCTGTGATTTTTCACGAATTTTTACCGTGAGACACAGAAATCTGTTTCTGGACAGCAAACAAAACTTTACCACTTTCTTGCATTAGAGGCTTTTCTTGGCACAACAAAAACGAAAATAAAAGATACAAAGGAGTTGTTACAGAAGTAAGCAACATCCTTGACTCAAGAAAACAAAAAATAACAGGAAATAAAATTGGGTTGTCTCCCAAAAGCGCTTTTCTTTAACGCCTTTCAGCTAGGCACAGTAGCAAAAAGATCAAGTATTATCAAGAGTAGTAGTATCAAAAGTCCCAAAACGGTTACCTTTAGATCTTTTGCCCTTACGCATGATGGCCCTTTATTATAGAGTCAAAGCTCATTGTGCCTTCTTTCATGTTTAATAATGCTCCAACAAGCTTCAAAAAGTATCTTCCAAGTGTAATATGTCCTTCTCCTTCACATTCAATAACATAGTAATCAATAGAAA
Source organism: Poa pratensis (assembly GCA_947311845.1). Classification (NCBI taxonomy): domain Eukaryota; kingdom Viridiplantae; phylum Streptophyta; class Magnoliopsida; order Poales; family Poaceae; genus Poa; species Poa pratensis. The sequence goes on along the minus strand of CAMZMU010000061.1, from coordinate 36,660,600 downwards.
TGAATTCTCCAAAGAATCTCGTGTAAATACCATTTGCCACCCCTAAAGGAACTTTTAATGAATTATCAGCAAGCTTTAATTGAACCCCACATTCCGAAAGTGCCCACAAGTTCAAGGAGTCATAAATAGATTTAGCCATTAGAGAAAACTCTATAATTGTGTCACATAAAGCTTCAAAACAAACACCATTAATTTCTATTTTAAACGAAGGGGACCAATTCGGCAAAGATTTATCAAGGACAATTTTTGGTATTTGAATTAAATTCTTTCTCATAATAGACATATCCTTTTCCAGAGCATCCAACCTGTGAGAAATGTTTTCAATAGTTTCATCTATCTTGCTAGTTATTAAGGAAGATGACACTAAAAGTTTTTTGATGGCATTAAAAGCTTGATCCCCATCATGACGAAGAAAATCTCCTCCTACCATAGTGTCCAGAGCATATCTATAACAAAGGATTAAGCCAAAATAAAAGCTACTAAGAAAAAGGCTCAAAGTGAATCTAGGTTCAGTTCTTCCATAAGATTCTAAAATCCTAGCCCAAGCATCTTTAAAATTTCCTCACTTCCCTGCTTGAAAGTAAGGACTTCCTTTTCAGGAGTCATATCGTAAGGAGTAGAGCTAGACATGATAACAAAACAGGAAATAAAACTGGAACTAATTTTTTTGTTGTGGTTTTCGATCTTAAAATCAAACAAGATAAAATAAAAATAAACTAAGCAAGACAAAAACAAAGTAAAAAGATTGGTGATGTGAAACTCCCCTTGCTGTAGCTTCCAATTCCCCGGCAACGACGCCAAAAAATATGCTTGATGACGTGGAAACACACGTTCGTTGGGAGACCCCAAGAGAAAGGTATGAAGTAGTGCAGCAACAATTTTCCCTTGATATCTACCAAGGTTGTCAGATCCAGTAGGAATTGGAATAGCTTCAACACGGTGTCAGCGGCGCCGTTAATGATAACTGACGTGGACCTGCACACAACACAATCAAAGTACTTTGACCCAACGAAACATGAAGGTTGTCAATCTCCCCGGCTTGCTGAATACAAAGGATTAAACGTATGGTGTGGAATATGATGATGAGTGCAAAAAGGAATAGCAGGAAATAAACGTAGAGCGTGGTGAAAACGGTGTTTGTATCAGTGTGGAATAAAGGACCGGGGTCCACAGTTCACTAGTGGTGTCTCTCTATAAACAAATAAATATGCATACATGTTGGGTAAACAAATTACAGCTGAGCAATTGACAAAGTGCAAGCGCATGACAATGCAATATATGACAAGAACATGTTCATTGTTAGATCTATTGGGCATTACATCAATATACATAGACCGCTTACTAGCTGCATCTATGACTAATAATCCACTCCCGAGATAACTTCCGTGTCTCCCGTGAGTATTAAGTTGCAAGTAACAGATAATAGCATTAAGCAAAGTGTGTAATGTAAACAATGCATATGACATATAAGCGAACCCATAAGCATAGCAAAGTTGTTTTCTCCCTAATGGCAACAACACATCTACAGCCTTAGTTGTTTCTGTCAATCAAGCACAGGCACATAGAGACATGAACCCACTATCTAGCATAAATACTCCCTCTTGCAGTCATTAGCATCTACTTGGCCAAAGCATCTACTAACAACGGAGAGCATGTAGGAACATAGATAAAACATGTTATAAATAGATGAACAAACTTGATCATAACTTCACAATTCATCGGATCTCAGCAAACACAACATATAGCATTACATAAAGATGATCTTGATCATGTTAGGTAGCTCACAAGATCTAAACATTATAGCACAAAGTGGAGAGACTATCAACTAGCTATTGCTATGGACCCGTAGTCCCGTGAAGAACTACTCACACAACACTCCGGAGGCAGGCATGGTGATGTAGAGCCCTCCGGTGATGATTTCCCCTCCGGCAAGGTGCCGGGAAGAACTGCAGAAACCCTCCCGAACTAGGGTTGACGATGACGGCGGCGTCGGAACTTTTCGTGGATTTTCACCCTGGTACTTAGGGTTTCCCGAATAGATGTGATATAGGCGAAGGGGCGGCGTCAGAGGGCAGCCAGGGGGGCTGGCGGCGCGGGCCCACCCTTGGCCGCGCCGTGGGGCCGCCTGCCTCCTAGGGTTGCCTCCTAGGCCTTTCCTTCGGGCAGGTGCTTCGTTCCCGTCAAGAAATAAATCGGTTAAATTGACGGCCTTTTCCGAGAATATTTGCAGAAGAGTTTTTCTGAAACAAAAAGACAGCAGAAAACAGGAACTGACACTGTGGCATCTTGTTAATAGGTTAGTCTCAGAAAATACATAAAAGTGATATAAAGTGTAATTGAAACATGTGGTAATCAACATATAACATGCATGGAACATAAAAAAATATAGATACGTTTTGTACGTATCAAGAATCTGGTGGTTGCAGCATGGATGTGCTGAGGTCGGACTTCAAGCGGACCGACGACGAGGTCACACCCGCCACGACCGCGGTGGAGGCAGGCGCTCCCGGTGCTTCAGAATGCCTCCAAACCGCAATGGACAAGCACGAGATCTATCTCATATAGGCGGTGCACGTGATCATTCAGATTGGCTGAAGGTGATCCTGTCATCCTCTAGTTTTAATTTCAGTTTAGTTCTATCATCGTTGTACTATGTAAAATCTTGCGTGAACTCTAGTTTTAATTTTATTTTGAATATGCAGATCTGATCTGTGCCAGCTCTCTTCGTACCGGATAAAAAAATTCGGGTTCACCCGATATCATTTATCCGGTATGAAAATGTAGGGGATTGCTAGAGATGTTCTTACGACGCGGTCGGTGGCTGTCTGTGGGGTAGGATTCTTTCCGAGGACCCACGTGTCGGTGGCTATGTGTTCAGCTGGAGCAGACCCGGGTTGTAACTGGAGGCGGGGATGGGATGAGTGGTCGGTCCATGGGCTGTGAGATATTTTTGGGGCGGTGGCTGTGGGCCCGAGGGAATCAGAGCCACAGACTCTGCCTCGTTCGGGCGTTAAGTACGAGGTGTGGGATCCGCCGTGAAAGTGGATGTGTTGTCCTGCACGCATCTGCTCCGTTAAATCACCCGTGGCTCACCGGGAAAAGACATGAGCGCATCCTCGCAATTCAGCAGGTTACTGTGAGCACGTGCAAATCGCTCGCCTCGTTTGACTTGCACCCATGACAGGTGAAGCTTGGTGGTTACTGGTCAAGTTGGTTTCACCGAACGAACGACGTTGGAGTGTTGGACCAAGTCGTATACGGCCGGCTGCCGAGGCATAGGAGTTCACTCATCCGAGTGGCATGGTCAAAGCAAAATTTCAGGTTTTTGCGCACCATGCGTCCTAACCAGCAGGCCAGCACGTCTGGTGTGACCTAGATCCATGAACCATGGGGTCCGCTCGACTGATCGGGAATTCAGGATGAAGAAAGAACTACCGTACGTGTGTTGGTGATTACTCGATTATATAGTGGATTATGTCTGGTCCGTAAGTCGTTTAAAAAAGGGTCAACTTGTCCTCGATCGGGACAAAAATGCATTTGTGTAAACAACGCTGGATTTCGTTTGGGTTTGGGCCACAATGCACAAGGTAAGTGTGTTGTTGCCTCATTGCATACGCCAGACGATATATATATCGGCCAGTTTGACAACACCTTTCGGTAGGGTCGGATCATTGGACCCTTCATGGCAAATCGTCTACTAGCATAATACGAGTAGCATTTATTGTTTCTCCATCGGGTGCGATGCATTGTCTAGCTAAGCGATGCAACCAATGCAAAGGCAGCTTAATTACGACTCCTCTATATATCCGGAGACTGAGACATGGTACTGTTAGATACTCCCTCCGTGTGGTTTTATTTATAAAGTGGGACGAAAGCTTATTTCGTCGATACTCGCTCCATCCAAAATAAGTGTCTCAATTTTAACAAAAAATAGATATATCTAGAAGCACGGCCTTGCCGGCTAGCCTCCCTGGCTAATTTCAGAGGGCGGCGCCGAGCGCACCGATCGATGTCGACGCCTCCCCCTGTCCGAGCGATGTGTCTACGCGTACGTGCCAGAAGCCGAGAACCCGTGTCGTGTCGAGCAGACGTGGCAGAAACCGGCAGAAAGTCCTCGATTTGTTTAGCCGATTGTTAACACTTAAACAGAGACCGAGCCAGCAGAATCGTTCGAGTTCTTGGAGTAGCTGGCCAGCAAGACCCGAAACGCGCGCTCCCACCTGCATGCATGAACAAATTACCACGTGTCGTCCACCTGCGATAGCCGACGCGCGCAGCTGATCAGCACGCTCTCGAGAGAGTTCATCCTCTCGGAGGTAGCTGTGCATCATGCACGGGGACAGCGCTCCCGTTTTCTCCTTTCGTCTTTCGCTTCACGCCAAGGAGGGACTGTTCGCGTGCACCTTGATGACGAGAGATTGCGTGCTGAATCTTCAGTATTCATGTCCCCTGATTCAGGCAACGTTTGTATCAGCAGGTAGCTATGTGGACAACCTGCAAAAAAAAAACGACTCTAACCTTATTAAAAATAGTATCATTTTGACAACTTAAATTGTCCAACTTGGGTACAAAATGAATGAGTCTTCAAATATTACGTGCAAACGGACAGAATATAAACATGGTCAACGGAGTCACATGAATCACTCTTAGACACAGGTTATCTTTCGTTAATAAAACCTTTTTATGCAGAAACCACATGAAAAGTCATATTTTAAGTGGTACCTTTAACTTCTACAAATACTTCTGTAAAAATCTAGTATGCCCATGTATTAGAGTACATGGATTTGACTGGGAATAGCCCAGACACCGTCAAATTTCCGTTCAGAAGAATCAGAATCCTCTGACAAAGAGACCATCATCAGTCTCTCCACTAGATGCAGTGCAGCCAAGAGCCCAAGAGGTACATTTGTCACTCATAGGCGACCCCTGAAATTGAATATTGAGCGTTGTAGACCAAAAACATCTGCAAAAAATATTTTTGTGCCACACAATATTAAAAAGAGATGGATATTGGACATATAGCGGATTATCTCCAAGTCAATATCATCCCAAAACCGAGTTCCAAGCCCATTACCAACACAAAGGAACCACGATCAAAAAATTATTGGTGGACTCACATGATTTATTTTCAAAAGGGAGAGTCAGTGGGTTTTGATTTTACTTGAGATAAAGTTTTGCCACATAAATACTTATTATATAGCAGCTCCTGCCATACCCCTCTTAATGGCGTAGATTAAACAACCATTTGCTTTAACATACATTGATTCTTCATATCAATCAACTCAATACCCAAAACCCACTTGATCTTTAGGATACTTTATCTTAGTGCCAGAAGAAATGTGAGCGATTGTGATCTAGTCTTTTGTAACCCATTTTGGTACCTTAAAAAAAGATTAAAAAATTTGACAAGCTTGCAAGGAAGAAATAAATTAGGACAATATGATCTCAATACGAGAGCATCTTTCCAGCTCATGATCCAAGTTTGAGAGTCCTCGATACTTGATAAGTTTCCTTTTTTTTCAGCAACTTCTGATAATGAATGGGATGCCTAATATTTAAAAGACAAATAACCTCCTTCACATCCAAAATTGTGACAGTATTCATGCAGCATCTCATTCGCTTTGTCAAAACAATAAATATAGCTCCTATGAAAATTTATCTTTAGTCCAGATAGTTATTCAAATCAACACAACATAGTTTCATGTTAACGGCCTTATCTAGATCGTGCTCAAGAAACAAAATAGTATCATCAGCATGTTGTAAGATGGATACCCCCATCAACCAAGTGAGGTACAAGACCACCCACTTGACCATCCTACTTTGCTCTTGCAATTATAACGGCCAACATATCTGCAAATGCGGACGACGAACCACCTTGTGTTAAACCTTTTAGAGTCTATTAATAATGATCAATATCATCATTTACTTAGATCTCCCACACACACACGCGCACGCGCGCGCGCGCGCGCACACACACACACACACACACACACATGCACGCACACACGCACCCGCACAAGCACACGCACACACACACACGCACGCGCGCGCACACACACACGAGATGAAAGCAGACTGCATTGGGTGGATTTTTATTTGGAAAATCAACAAAATACGATTAATACCCACTTCTGTGAGTAGAAAAACTCACGTTTAAAAGAAAACTAGGTATATATTGTTCAATTCTACTCACATCCTCTTCCTTGGGGAGCAGCTTGATCACTCTAAAATTTAACTTAAACAATGGGATATCACAATTTTGCAATTGTGCCAACATTGCCATCAAATATACCATGATAACATCCCAACTTTTTTGATAAAACTACACGATAAAGCCATCTGACCGAGAGCTTTGTGATGCTCCATTTGAGAAATAGCAGCTAACAACTCCTTCCCAGTAAAGTTGAATGTTAAAATAGCATTCTCTTGTGAAATTATTTTGAAATTAAATGTATCCATCAACTCTCCCGTACAGTTTTTGACAGCTTGCATGCTAAGCATTTATATATAACCACTGGCACACTGTGTTCTCTATGTGCTTATAGGGTTTCACCACTTCCCTTTTTCTATACTAACCTCTAACAAATACAATGCATAAGAATAGAAAGGCAAGGGAAGATAGATTGAGAATAGGAGACATCGAGAAAGGAAAGCTTATGCTGAAGTAAAAAAAAGTGTCTAATGTTATACTTTGTTTTGGCTCGAAACTTTTCCCTAATGTGTATTAAACTACCTCTGGGTTGTTGCAGTGAGGTGCCAAGTGCACACACGTTTGTGCCCGCTTTCAATATGAATTTGAGGACAGTACAACATTTATCGCCTCCAACATCAATCATATGTTTCTTTCTTTTTGGCCATGTGATGCCCCTTGTTCAGTTGATTCTTGTAAAGTTTTTAACACGTTTTGAAATGGAAATGGGTTCAGAGTGGTTCTTTTGAGTATGTCGTAGTTTTCTAAATACAATACAACATCTCCTTCTACTTGTTTGTTTATTTTTATTTTTATAGTAATTTTGAGAAGTATGGCTTACCTTATGCCATACCATCTTGCTGTGTCACGACAAACCGCCAAAAAATGCCCCTACTTCATTCGGATGTGACATGCATAAATATATGACAACATCTAACAATACATGTAGAAGATTGAAGTGGTGGTGCCTACAGCTTCGATGACGTGAGCCTGGAAGGCAACAACCTAAACCCCTGATATCGGAGATCATACCCTAAGCAACAAGCATAGTTGTGTTGGCTCTAAATAGTGGTTTGAGGGCATACAGTACATTTTCTTTTCGAAATATCTTATAGAGTACATGTTTTAGATTTTAAAGTAAATCTAAGTTTTCTTGATTATGTTGCACTGGAACTCGATATACAAAACATTATAGTGCCCGACAATGGAAGCACTAGTCGAAAACGTTCCTTTATTGTTAATTGTTCAAACTCACGGTAAAGTTTGAGCTACAATCAACCTCGCAAAAAAAGGCAAACTTTAACTTCTAAACTCACTAAACCAATACAACAATAGACATTCATCATAATACTTTAGTCCTATCTACATTACAATACATGTTCATATTAATCAATAACAAATATAATTAAGTACACAGGCTCATTGAATTTGAAACGATTGGGACAAATCGATGGTGGTTATAACATACTTCTCAATCGTTTCAAACCTCCCATTGTCTTGATGATAGTATGTGGAGGTCTGCGCGTGGCGATCTTCACGACGACTTCTCTCGCCGTGCTATGATGTCGACCAGGCAAGTTGGGTCGTGGCCTGATCGCAAACTGTTTATTTTTTTTGTGGCCGCACTTTTCGGCTTTTTTTAAACGGTATTCTGCGGTTTTTATACTAGTATAATAAGATGAAGCGAGATCTTGGCCGATGCTAAATATTTGAGCAATGCCATGCAAAAAAATAAATATATATTTGAGCAATGTAATTTCTGGAGAGTAGGATGTAGATCCCTAGGACGAGACTTGTCCTAGGCATTTGTTTTTTAAAAAAATCTCCATTAATGAAACTGGAATTTTTTTTGCCATGTTTCCGAAAGAAAAAGGTTCTCTGTTTGAGCTCCTATATTCATGAACAAATTTTGCTTCCTGCAATGTAGAAGACCTCCACTGAATTTCTTCCAAGACAGTGCTGAATGCCCCTAGGCATGGTTTTTGCAGAATGTTGATAACTTCCAAACAATCACTAGCAATGCAAACTCGTTGCTCGCCCAGGTCGGTGGCCAATGCTAGTGCTTCCCTGCAGGCTGCAGGCTAGAGCCTCAAGAATCGCTGGGTTTGAGTGTCAACTGATGCTCCCAGAAAAATTGAACCTGCTGTGCCATCTCTCCTAACAGCAGCATCCACGTTGAGCTTAACAAAACCCTACGGAGGTGGGAACCAACGTGGCGTCCGTGTCCTTGCTTCTCGACGCCGCCGCGCTGCCGGAGTTACTTGATCCACCAAGTTCAGATCAAGCAGAAATCTCTGAATAAACATATGAGTGCTCAAAGGGCTTTGATATTCCCCATCATGAATGATCCTCCTCCGAACATACCAAATAGCCCAAAGAGTAACAACAACAGCAGTCCACTCCTTGTCAGGTAGAGCTGCTCGAACTGCAGCCAGCCAATGCTTGGCACTCGACTCCTGAAATCACTTCAACTTTGTACACTCCCTATGTCGCCCCAATGAGATAATGGCTGAGTAAATACTCCGTAGCCGGCTCACGAAGCTTTGATGGCCCGCAGATAGGGCCTGATATCGTCCGATTTTAGTTGGGCCTTCCTCGTACATGAGAATCGGAGATGAGAACCAATAGTCGCACTTGGGCCTTCTTGGACTTCCGAAGCTCAACTGGACAAATGGGTCCTCTCACCGTCAAAAAAAAGAAAAAGAAGACAAAACTTTGCAACGAGATTTGGAGGTTTCGATCGATCCCGTTCTGGGATCACGTGCACGCATGTGGTAGAGACTAAAATACTAAAACGAGAGTAAAATAAAACTGGAGGAATATACTGGTCCTCTGATGATTGTGCCGGGGATCATGCTTCTTGGGTTCGTCCGCATCCCTTCGCACAGCGCAAACTTCCGTGTAATTTTACCGTCCCTCGAGATTCGAGGTTGACATTTTGCATATATAATAATACGATCGAATATTATTAAGTTAAAGTTTGGGGCCAGTAATTTCCTACCTGCAGCTGCGGTACTTACTTTCAGTTGAGAACTTCAGATGCTCCGTCAAGCCGTTGTATATACGCGTTTAGCTCAGTCTGGCTGAGGCGATCATGCTAGCGCACAGACACGCCCGGCAACTAAAACTACCCGCGCACGCGCAGGATCATCATGCGATGCAAATGCTCCTTCCTCTTGGCCTTGGGTGTTGTTGCGCCCGGCAACGAACTACTCGCTTGCCGCCATTTCTTCTGCCGCTCCAACGGAAAACGTAAAGAGCACGGAGCACGTCTCCAAAGTTGATCCTGCGATGAGGAGCGCGCGTGGCGCGTTGGCATGCTCAGCAGTGGCTGGCTGCCCACCCGCGCGAGTTCGACTCCCCTGGGGAGCGAATTCCCGGGTGTCTCACGCTCGTGGCACTGTTCAATAGGAACAGTGTCCGTGGTACTGTTCACTAGGAACAGTATTCCGCATCTTCAATAAGTGTCTCTGGTCTCGTCTGTGAGCTCCATGAGGGAAAAAAATCTTGTACCAGGCAGACAAGTTGGTTCTAGTTGTAGGTCTAGATTAGGTTCACAGCTAGTGGTGTGAGTGTGTTTGGCTGTGTGTCTGATCAGATACTACAACTTGTACCCGATTAAGTGAGACGGAAAAAAAAAAGTTGATCCTGCGACTCCGATAACATGCAACCATCCCCAAAAAAGCACGTAGGCAGATAAGGTTTCCTCCTCCGCACTAGGTGCTATGCCCCACATGGCATTGGCAGAATCCCGGGCCCCACGTGGCAGCAAAAAACAAGCGGCCCACACGTCGGCCTCCCAATCCACCCACCCACCCTCCCACGGCCGTTAACCACTCCGGGCCGCAAAGCCAGCTCTGCGCCGGATCCGACGGTCCAGATCCCCCCAATCAAATCTCACTTCTTCCAGTGGCCCCGCCCGTATAAAAAACGAAACTTCTTCACCCACTCCCTCCCTCCCTATCTCCTTCCTTCCATCCATCGTCACCCCCACCACCATCGCCATGCTCCGGACCTTCTCCAGGCTCCGGGAGGCGGCGGCGCCGCTCACCTCCGCCGCCGTCCGGCGATGCTCCGGCGGCCCCCGGATCCACGCCGACGTCAACTGCCCGCGCTGCACCGGCCAGATGTCCGTCCAATTCTCCCTCCAGACCACCACGCTCCCTCCTCTCGACGCGGCCCACCCACCGCAGCACCACCACGACGGCGCGGGCGAGTGCCCCACGTGCCGCGCGGCGTTCCTGCTCCGCGCACACCGGATCGACCCCCTCCGCGGCGCCTTCCTCGAGATCCCCGGCGGCGCCCCCGGCGCCGTCGGAGCCGACGACGCCGACGAGGAGCAGACGCGCAGGGAAGGGTTCCGGCGGATCAAGCGGATGATCACGGAGCGCCCTCCGGACGACTGGCCCCCGATGCCGCAGCCGCCCCCGATGCAGATGCCGCAGGTCCCCGCGCGCCGGAAACAGGGGAGGAGGCGAGGGAGGGAGGAAGGAGGCGGGGGCGGCGGCGGGGGTGGTATTAACGGCGGGGATTCTTCTGGAAGCGAGGGAACCAGCGCCGCGCCGAAGAGGGAGTGGTGGGGAGGCGCGACTCTGGGGAGGAGCTCCCGACGCCGCGGGAGATGTCCGGCGGCTGGACGAGTTCGTCATCGGGCAGGGCAAGGCTAAGAAGGTACTCCTCCCGTTTGTGCCCAATTATGTTTTATCCGGTCCCAATGGGTGCGATCGCTCTGATTTGGTGCGAGTGCTGGCGTGCGTGACGCAATGTAGTATGCTGTACTTGCGCAGTTCAGTGCTAGCTTGGATCGGCAGGTGAATTTTGGTTTTTTAGAGTGAATCTGCCTAGCTGGCTGACATAATTGAGTGAGATCGTGTACGGCTGGGTGCTGGGGCAAAGGAGAAATGCACCTGGTTGAAATTACTGGCTGTCTGTCTGAACTTTAATTGCTGTCTGGCTTCCGATTCCAATTTTGGTCTGCTTGATTACAGTTAGATGATACTAGTATTTTGGTAATGTCATCATGGACAATTGAAGCAAAGCCTTGGCATTCCCTGCTTCAGTGGCTTAGAAGCCTAGAACAGAGAATAAAATAGGATCTGCGACTAATGGAGTTACATTCGTTTAGTTTGTGAGGGTTCTTTTGATGATTCAGCAGCCGAAATGCATCACCGTGACACTGAGCACAGCTTCTTATATCTGACTCGTGAAGGATCATGAGGTGTTTCTAGTTGAAATGTAGAATTGGTTTCTGGTGATTGAAGATGGAGAAATCGTGGCTGAGTAAATGCAGCGATTGGTTGGTAAATGATCATTTATGCTGCTGATTGCAGAACAATTGCCTGTATGGATTACCACATCATACTACTCGTGGCTGGGTGTACAGATATGCTGTGAACTAAATTAGGCAAGAATTTGTCATGCTACTTACAGAATATGTACACATTTGATATGTTCTTTCTGTGTTGGAACTTGGAAGAAGTTGTGATGTATTTTGTCACAGGTTTACTGGATGTCTATTTTTTTTCAATAACCCAAAGGAGTAAAAGGCAATAAGTGTTACCTGGTGTTTCTTAATATATCTTTTATTTTGAGAAAACAACGTACCATATGTCCAACATACTTATCCAAACTCTTATTTTCGTTGCAGGTTTTGTCAGTAGCCGTATACAACCACTATAAGAGAATATATAACGCAACAGTACAGAAAGGGTTAGTCTCTGTCATGTAACTAGCTGCCTCAGTGTATCCTTCTTATCTTATCTCCAAAGCATCAAACCATTAAAGGAATATGCTGAAGTATTTTTACACATTTTTACACCTTGATTTACTCTTTTTTTCTCTTGCCTTTTGTCTTTGTCTTTTTCTTTTACGTTTTCACAAGTTTCTATGTGGGTTTCATATCTAGCCTACCCCAACTTGCTTGGGACAAAAGGCTTAGTTGTTGTTGTTGTAATGTGCCTATTCAAAGGGTTGAGTTTCAAAGTTTGTTGTTGATTCCCATGTTGTTGCTCTTGAATGACTTGTCTGTGATGATGCTGTATCCAGATCTGCGGAAGTTGCAGATGATGATCAAAATAATGTAGAGATAGATAAAAGCAATGTACTTCTGATGGGTCCAACAGGATCAGGTCGGTATTTATTTTTAATCTTCGACATTTCAAGCTACAGTTTTCACATGATACCTTAAAAAATAATGAGATTCATTATAAGTTGGCGCTGATAATGAAATCTTTATTCATGATATCTGCTGACAGGAAAAACATTGCTTGCAAAAACATTAGCACGCATTGTAAATGTACCATTCATTATAGCTGATGCGACGTCATTAACACAGGCAAGTCCATTACCAATTTACGATCATGTTGTATAGGGAACTGTCGAAAAAGAATCCTACTTAAATAATCTGATCTTTTATGAATACTCAATCTTAAATTCCGTGTGTTCACTATTCTAGATTTCACAGTTTAACCAATACTTCCCTATCTTATAATATGCACAACTTTTGAGTTTCAAGTTTCCCTGCTAAGTAATTTTGTCAATAATTAATATTCCCTCCGTTCCGAAATAAGTTTCGTGGTTTTAGACACTTATTTGGGAACGGAGGGAGCATTAAAGTATATTTCTATATGGTGAAGTGGCCTTTCATTACTATTTCCACCTGTTTTGCGACTTTTATTAGTGGAAACTTTAATTGCAGAGATAGAAACTGATCCTTGTACGGTGAAACTGGATATATGTTGTTATGCTATAAATTGGTACTGGTAGTCATTAAGAGGAAACCAAGGAGAACTAAACTTGACAGCATTTTGCAGGCTGGATATGTAGGTGAAGATGTAGAGTCAATACTGCAGAAGTTATTAGTGGTATGTGTGGCTGGCTAGTAATGCCTTTCCCTGCATGTGGTCACGTTGATGTCCAGAAAGAATATCAGATTTCTTGACCCTCATGGCATTTTGAATTTATGTTCAGGAAGCTGAATATAATGTTCAAGCTGCCCAGCAAGGGATAGTGTACATAGATGAAGTAGATAAGATAACAAAGAAGGTACAGATTATGTTCTCCCTTTCGCTGAGTAGCTTTTTAAGGAGGTGCTTCTAATTACAACCATGTTGCAGGCTGAGAGCGCAAATGTTAGTAGAGATGTATCTGGTGAAGGTGTTCAACAGGCTTTGTTAAAAATCCTAGAAGGAACTGTAAGTGATCACTCTCATTATTATTATTTTTCTTCATTTAATGTTCACAGCTGGAGTAATTAGTTGGATCTCACACTGAGTGTTCCCTGAAAGACTTGGACCCCTCATGAAGAAACTGTAGCCTATACAACATTCAAATGAGTTACATCCATGCTTGGATGATCAGTCCTGTATGACATGGCCCTACTGTTGTATACAAAACTAGGTGACATTGTATTCTATATAAAAAAACAGCTGTCAAATCGGACTATCCAAATTATTGCAGATGTTGTTGACCTTCTTGCATTCTCAACTGTTGTGCCTTGACATAATAGAAACCCCAAACGTAGGCCGAGCTATACGGCTCCCGCTTTTTAATTTTTTTGAAATCTGCACTTTTGAGCTTCCAAAAAATCGAAACAAAAATTCTGAGTGGAGATAATGTTGAGGTCTATAGCTGTGCAAAACCTCAACAAAAAATTCGTAATATTTCGGCCTGGGCAACAACAACAACAACAACAACAACAACAACAAAGCCTTTTTTCCCAAACAAGTTGGGGTAGGCTAGAGTTGAAACCCATAAGATCTCGAAACTAGGTCATGGTTCTGGCACATGGATAGCTAACTTCCACGTAGCCCTATCCATGGCTAGTTCTTTGGTGATATTCCAATCCTTCAGATCTCTCTTAACAGACTCCTCCCATGTCAAGTTTGGCCTACCACGACCCCTCTTAACATTCTCATCCCGCTTTATCCGTCCGGTATGCAATGGCGCTTCCGGAGGCCTACGCTCTATATGACCAAACCATCTTAGACGGTGTTGGACAACCTTCTCTTCAATTGGTGCTACCCCAACTCTCTCACGTATATCATCATTCCTAACCCGGTCCTTTCTTGTGTAGCCACATATCCATCTCAACATGCGCATCTCCGCTACACCTAACTGTTGGATATGTCGTCTCTTGGTCGGCCAACATTCTGCGCCATACAACATCGCAGGTCGAATCGCCGTCCTATAGAACTTGCCTTTTAGCTTTTGTGGCACTTTCCTATCACAGAGGACGCCAGAAGCTTGGCGCCACTTCATCCAACCAGCTTTGATTCGATATAGCGCCTGGGCAAAAAAGACAAATCTGGCAAAGTTTTCAAATTTTTGAATCTCTACACTGTTCACTATCCAGAACTGCGGATTTGTCTTTTTTGCCCAGACCAAAATACTATGAATTCTTCACTGACATTTTACACAACTATAGATCTCAACATTATCTTCACACAGAATTTTTGTTTCGATTTTTTGGACAAACAAAAGTGCAGATTTAAAAAAATAAATAAATAACGAGAGCCATATAGCGCCTCCATATTGCTACACTCCAACTAAAGCCTTAGATTTGGTGATACTGTGTTACTTTGATTATTATTTTGTTCATTTCTGCATGGAATACTGCAGTATGTGGTATGTTGGGTATTATTTTAACGTAGTAATGCTTTGTACACAGGTTGTCACCATTCCAGAAAAGGGTTCTCGCAAAAATGCTCGGAATGATAGTATACAGGTTACATCCCTACACAGTCCTTCATGTACATTCAGTATCATATGGATTTAAAATTGATTGTATTTAGTTTCTTCAGATAGAAATATTTTGTGTGTGGAAAAGATACTCTACTTTAGTACATAATGAACTTAGAACTGGAGAACATGTTTTGACAACTAAAACGCTACTATGCTCTTGTTAGTGTAAAACTGGCTAAAGTT
Source organism: Poa pratensis (assembly GCA_947311845.1). NCBI lineage: Eukaryota > Viridiplantae > Streptophyta > Magnoliopsida > Poales > Poaceae > Poa > Poa pratensis. The sequence continues at coordinate 36,645,485 of CAMZMU010000061.1, read as the reverse complement.
ATTGGCTTTCTCATTCAGGGTTCCTTTTGATACTTTTAGCAGTGTGGTGGAAATGTCGAAGAGTATGGATATTTTATTTCTGGTCCTCTATGTGCATTATAAGCACTGTAAACCCATCTTCCTTTTTTCATTGTTTTCAGCATGTCATGCCTGTAACAGATCTTGTGCTAATGCAGATAGACACAAAAGACATTCTTTTCATATGTGGCGGTGCTTTTGTAGATTTGGAAAAGACTATTTCTGAGAGGTACTGCATATTTTATGATTATATAAATTGTTTATTCTGCAGATATCTTAAATTGATATCTGGTGTCATTTCCATGTGGGATGTGAAATTTAACCGTGACTTCTTACATAAAGCAGACGACAAGATTCATCTATAGGATTTGGAGCACCTATTCGTACAAACATGAGAAGTGCCGGAGTGACTAATCCAACGATCACTTCATCTTTGTTGGAATCTGTAAGCATTTCGATATCTAGTGATAGAATCATAGAAACCCCTTCTAATGTTCAAATTGTCTCCATTAGTAATTAGAGCAGTTTTTTTTATCTTCCGAAAATTATATTCTTCAGATAGTTATGAACATGACATTCCATGCCCATTGGCAGGTTGAGAGTGGAGATCTTGCAAAGTATGGCCTAATACCAGAGTTTATTGGACGCTTGCCCATTCTAGTTAGTTTGGCAGCTCTTGACGAAGATCAACTTGTCCAGGTAGTTTCAAAATAGTGTAATTCGTTCTTACTTGAGTATCCGCATAATGTTACTGGTTTAAGCCTTTATGTCCTTATTCATTCAGAATTCTATCCTGTTATTCTATTTCACATAAACTGCATGACCCGACATCTGTATAAGTTCTTACATGATTTTCATATTGTTAGCCTACTGAAGCTAACTGAAGTAATTTGATCTGCATTCAGGTTCTTACAGAACCAAAGAACTCGCTTTCGAGGCAATACAGGAAAATGTTTAGCCTGAACAATGTGAGCATACGAAAACTTATCATGATAATAGATTTGCTTGTTTGCAGTAATTTATAATCTTTTTTTTTCGGTTCTTCAGGTTAAGTTGCACTTTACTGATGGTGCTCTGAGAATAATAGCAAAGAAGGCCATAGCCAAAAATACTGGCGCACGTGGTCTAAGAGCTATCTTAGAGAGTTTCTTACTGGAGGCCATGTATGAGGTATGCTTGCATTGTTCTGTAATAATGGTGCAAAAGCAAAATTGAGTCACACGTTCTGCCATTCCTCATAAACAGATCCCCGATGAGAAAGCTGGAAATGAGCGAGTAGATGCTGTTGTGGTGGATGAGGAGGCCATTGGTTCTGTTGATAGGCCTGGATGTGGGGCTAAAATTCTCCGAGGGGACGGTGCATTGGGGTGGTACATAACAAGAACTAACATGCCAAATTCACCGGTATGGTTCTTGATTACGGAAACACTAAAAGTTTACCTTATTAGTGCAAGTTATTAACACCGGGTAGCCAAAATACACATACAAAAGCACAAACAACCCAACTACTTATTATAGGTGGCTTAATCCCCAGATTTTTCTGTAAACTGAAAAAATTGCTCTTACTTGCTCTACTTCCTGTAATATCTCCTTTGACCTACAGGAAACCAACGAGGCTTTGGCCGGGGAGCTCGAAGATGCGTACATGCTGTCAAGAATCGTTAGCTTGTAATTAACCTTACCAACACCGTATATCATGTAAAATGTCTTCTACTCTCACCCAGATGTTTTAACCAATTTTCCTGTGATCTATTTAAGCTCTGCATAGGCCGGAGGAGCAGAGATCTAGCGCGCCATATTGTTGTAGTTGATGTAAAACAGGGGCTGCCTTTTGATTGAGCAACCATCCTGCTATAAGCAACATGTTTTCCATTCTTTCTGAGCCCCCCCCCCCCCCCCCCCCCCCCAACCGGGTTTGGCAAAGGTGTAAACACCATTAACATAAATAAGCAATCGCAGTTTTCCCCGGTAACACATGTACATATTTCAAGCATTATCTGTAAATCATTCTGCATTTCTTCAGCAAGCCACCCTGTGCCTGCACAGCATACTCTCTCCGTTCCTAAATATAAAATATAAGATGGTTTAGATGTTACACATGTGGTCTAGTACATACATAAATGATTGAACATACACATGTAATGTGTCTAGATACATTTGTGTACATGTGTATGTGGACAAAGTCTAAAACATCTTATATTTGGGAACAGAGGGAGTACTTTTTAGTATCACCATCGTATGAATGCTTATGGTCCTATGGACTATGGAGTCATGAATTCAAGGTGGTTTGTCCTGAATCTTATGGCTAACACAAAATGTTTGAATACACAGAGAGGTCTACTCTGAAGTCTGAACTGGTACTGTTAAAAAGCGAGGAAAACAAGGGGATGTTGCGCTGAAATGCCTTGCGCAAACGTTCCGTAAACTGGGGTGCGCACGAATCACGAGGCTGATCGATCGGGTGGCGAGGTGTGCGGCCAAGCGAACCCGTCACTCTCGTCTCCGTCCCCTTCCTCTATCCTCCCCACCCCCTAGTCACTGAGGGAGAATCTCGAACTCTCACGAACCTTCGGGACGCGCACGGAGGGGGACGAGAGAGATGGCGTTCGGCGGCAGGAGGGGGTCGTCGAGGTGGGGCCTTCCGGCGGTGAGGACGGACGCGCTCGGCAAGCTGGGCCCCGCCTTCGGCATCGGCGCCGGCTGCGGCGTCGGCGTCGGGTTTGGCTTCCTCGGCGGTACGTGCCTCACCAATTTAGCATGCCCCTCTTCTCCTTCCGCATCCTCTCTGTCAGCATGGACCAATTTTGCCACCCATTAGGTTCGTTTTGCTTGCGCGTGCGCTGCTGGCCGGTGTTCAGTTTGGCGCCGTCAGCGGTGAATAGTGTGCGGGATTCGGGGGCCGACACCGTCAGGATCAGGCTATGAAGTTCGAGTAATTTGATTCGAGAATCCAGATTCTTATTTGTTTCATATCCTCCTGCACGTATGTTATCAGCAACCGTCGGAGTAGTAAGGCTGTAGGGTTCAGGAGCAAACTATTGGACTCTGGATGATCCCCTCGCTGTGGGATTCCTGTGAAAATCTGTGTCCCAAAATTTTCATGCAGGTTTGATTCGGTTCATGTGAAAATGATTTGATCCAGTGGAACTGATGAGGAGTAGTTTTTTTGTCTGTGTGGATGACTAGTTACACAATATCTGTGTCTTTGTTGGACAAGCACCAAAATATCTTTATAGGTAGTATGACTAAATAGTATGTATGTATGGTCACTTCTGAAAGAGAGGTTCACGAACCAAAAGGTTCTTGTTATTATGATGCTTACCTAGGTATATTCTGATGCTTACCTAGAGAGGAAGTTGCGGTCAGAGTCTCGAGAATCGTAATATAATTGGTACTATAGCGTATCTAGTGACAGTTTGTTCTAGTGTATAACGTAGGCCTCTAAGAGCAAACAAACCTAATTAGTGGAGATAGCCAGGAAGAACCCAGTAGCCAGCTTGAAAAGGAGACAGCTACTCATATAATTTTCCAAAGTCGGGAAAACTAAAACATCATATTGTGAGGTCGTCATATACTCACATTGATGTCTGAGGTCGTCTGCACCGTATACAAATCTGTAAATCTGCAAATCTTGTTTCATGTGCCTGCTCTGAGTTATTGCCCCCACTATAATCACTCGTGTTAGTTGTAAGTTGTAACAAAATATATAAGATGGTGTGTTGGCATTGGCTTCCTAAATATTTCAGGGTTCAAAGAGGTAGAATACAATCGAGAAGGAACAACTTAATACGGTGACTGACGGTGAACACGATAACGCATCTGGTTCCCGCATATGCTGACTGCTGACATTATTTAACATCAAGTCATCTTGTCTGTTCTTTTCTCATTTCTTATGTTGCTAAACAGGGGCAGGAATTGGAGCTGGTTTCCCTGGTTTACAGCTGGGATTTGGAGCTGGTGCTGGATGTGGAATAGGGATAGGTTTTGGTTATGGTTTTGGAAAGGGAATGGCATATGACGAGTATGGGAAATATTCAAACATCAGGAGATCATTTCAGAATTCCAGGAGTCTTCCTTACGAGTAAGCAATTACTCTATGCTTTGTACTAATGCAAGATGGCTCCATATGGGCATCTCCTATTGTTCAACATGCTTACATCCATAGATGGGGCGTGTTTGACATTGAATCTGCTTATACAGTAAGCAGTTACTCTAATTTTCTTAATGCAAAAACGCCGGATGGCTCCATTTGGGGATGTCCTATTGTTTGACATGCTTCATCCTTAGAAGGGGTCTGTTTGACCTTGAACATGCTCATACGTGTTAGTATTATAGATGTCAAAATGTTGTTCGTTCACTTGATTGGAATTTTCGGTGAATTTTGTTGAAGTCTATCTGTGGCCAAGTCGTTCATATACTTGTAGTGTATCTTCCTATGACAATTTACTGGCACATGTTAAGTTCTAACACAACTCTGCCAAAAACAAAAACAAAAACAAAAAACCTAGTCAGTTAAGGCATTAAGCAGCTTGTAGAGTATTATTCCTACATGATAATTTACTGCCACGTGTTATCTCATCCTTCTAACACAATTGTGTATGAAAAAACTGCAGTCAAGAGTTTGATATCCTGTTTGATGAGGTGATGGAGAGCACCAGGAAGCTGATCAAGGCGACGACAAAGGAGATCGACAAGTGGAGGCGGATGTAGACTAAGCAGCACATGAACGAACGAACAGATTGGTATATCATATATCCAGAAGCTTTAAGGCACTTGTACACGTCTACGTGGAACCTGAAATGACCTCTTGCTTGTCTGATGTTCCAGCGGTTGTTTCCAGGGATTCATCAGATATGCTGCCAATATTCTATCCCCTTGTGCCGCCCAAGTAAAAAGAAGAAAAACAACCCTCATGGAGTCTGGAAGGGGTCAAAGTCGTGAAGCATATGCGAGGATGCAACCATCATGTGATCGCGACGCCCTTCCTCGTTTGGAGTATCCTTCACAGGGTCGCTGTCGATAGTATAATGTTTTCATCTGCAGAACGCTGTTTGGCATTGAAATGCTCGTCTCGCACACAGCGTCGCCTCAAATCTTTCTTAATCTCGTGCCAAGCGTGCCACTATTGTTTGATTAATTAATAGTCTGCCTCACCTAGCTATGAATTCCTTTTGTAACTATCTTTTTCACTGGACATGGTTGTTCAACAAGAGATCCTGTGTTCCTCCTCAGCACGACGACAAACGTTTCGTCTTACAGTACGCCAGATAAAAGTAAAATGGTGATAATTTTTTTATCTATTATTAATTGTCCTCCTATACCATGGGAGAGATCAAGAAAGTGAAATCTTGTAGGAGACTATACAATTCAAAGTCCCTAACACGATTGTTCAATCAGTGGCCACCCTTCCAGCTGCAAGTCGCATCTGATTTTCTTAGTCCCGGGATCAGAGCGATCAAAATCATCTGTGCCGGCCAAACGCTGCAGTAAAATAAACTAGACTGACGAGATCTAGAGAAACTACAATTTTTTTACAAATATAGCCACCTGCCCAATGCAATTGTCAAAAATGGCCCCCTCTGAAATTTTTTGTCAAAAATGGCCCTGGCGGGAAGACAGCGAAGCGACACGTGTCCTCCTGCCATCTGGAATGGCGGGAAGTCTCCTGCGGCGACACGTGGCACATACCGCCAGCTGGAGTGGCGGGAGGTGGTGGGGTCCGCACGACGAGACGCAGACTGGTGCTCGGTGCCAAGGCACTTTCCGCCACTTGGTATGGCGGGAAGAGACTTCCCGCCAGCTGGAATGGCGGGAGGACACGTGTCGGTTCGCTGTTTTCCCGCCAGGGTCATTTTTGACAAAAGTTTTCAGAGGGGGTCATTTTTGACAATTGCATTGGGCAAGGGGTTATATTTGTAAAAAAATCGAGAAACTACTACACTATTCTTCTTGATTCGAACTTTCTTCGTGGGAGGACCACATGAGAGAAAGGTAAAGGGGAGAAAGGTGACAGCAGGGGCAGGTAAATCTAGCTCCGTGACGTTGTACTCTACTAGGCGAAGCTGCTGCTCTGGCAAAAAGCTGTGCAGAATGATTGGGAGGCTTTTCTCTCGGGTCCGGTGGCGATGCCAGATCGGCCGCCAGTGGCCCTGGCCGGCACTTTATTGGCCGAAACCTAAACTGCCACCGTGCACATGAAGATGAGTCACCCTTGGCCGCAACCTGCCACAGCGAAAAACATGGAGGAGGAAAATATGCAGCTTATTCAAGTTTGCATGCCATCATGTAGCACATGGTAACATGCAAGAGAGACAGTGACTAAAAAAAAAGAGAGAGACAGTGACTGGCTCAATTATCAACGGTCTCCCATATGAAAATTTAATCTAAATAAATACGTTATTAGTAACAAATTAGAACATCTCGATCATTTTATAAGGTACTGTAATTTTTTGGCATGGAAGTCTAAATACCATTTCAATCGAACAATGTAAAGTTGGAGAAATTTGCCTGCATATTTTCTACGAGGTAGTTGGCACTTTGCAGCACAAGAGTGCTGGACAAAGAGACAAGGAAAGAGGAATTATGAATGAAAATCATCATTAAACCGAGCTTGCCTGTCTCCCAGCAATACTTTTGTCCAGTTGTCTCGTACTACCGACCACAGAAAAGCACATCAGCCCTTGACACAGTATTATGATATTACAGCTATTTCTTCCAGGTACAGACAATACCTGGCTGACTGACCGATTATTGCCTGACTCTAGGATCCCAGCTTGGCCAACTGGCCTTGTTAACTCGCCCAAACCAATAATTAATGTTAATGTTTCTCAAAGGTAAGATTGCACAAAGAATAAATAATAGGAACATCAACCCCACGAGACACCGTCAACATCATTCACCCACGGACCGTCTTTCATACGGTTGGTAAAGCGCGCAGATCATGACAGGCATAGGCCAGCACCGATGATCATCCCAGCATATGCGACACCAATCATCTCCAGCAGTACAGCAGCTTGTCATCACACATCGAACCGCGACCAGTTTTCAGAGACTGGCTCAGATCACCGACCCGTTTTCGCACGCTTCATCCCTGTGGAGTTGAAAGGGGAGACACTGGGGCTAAGGTGGGGGCTTGGGCTTTCCTCTCTCAGAGTGCCGTTTAGAATGGCCAGCTCTCTCAGCTGCTGCTTCTTGTAGTAGTCCATCGACTCATCCTGATGATGATAGCGCTAGTCAGCAACAGCATATCGAAACTGCAATGACGATGGAAGCAAAAGAGGAAATATATGCACTTACAATTGGTTTGAGGAGATCTTCTAGGATGGTCACGGCCTGGTTTAGACGCGCATCAATAATATCTGCTGGAAACTCTGCTTCCACAAGCACATGCAGTGCCTCATTGAGGTGCTCATACCCAGGCTTATCTCTCAGCTTCTCTTCCTATATTATAATAACAAGTTTAATAACAATATATTCATTAATTCATTCATATCGCTAGGGGTGTGAATAAGCAAAAATGAAGCTACAGATTACATGTATGTAACAAGAGTGCAACAGTCTTGTATTATGCAACAGATACATAAAAGTGAAGTTCATTGCCAAAGTCTAGCCATAACACCATAGCACTGATAGTCTCAAAAGCTTATGTTTGCAGCAGAGCAGTAATATATCAGATTTGAAAAGCTTATATTTGCATCTAAAAAGACTTATATTCGGAGGACTAGCATCAGAGTAATATAAAGCTGTAAGCTCATGATTGTAAATATGAATCTGTGAGGTAGAAGACTTATAAGATGCAACGACATTGCTAGATTCTCTTACAGCTCACAACCTTAAGGCTAAAATTACATGGGCATCTCTTTGAATCATACTATTGATATATCGAACATAGATGTCATCCGTAAGAATAGCAAGATCCAAATAATGAACGCTAAGCAGCAACAAAAAGCTAGAGTGCTAATTTTCAGCCTATACCAAGTGCAGTTAAACTGTATGTTCAAAAGGTAGCCTGCACTAACCCACAAAGCCACTAACCTAGAGGTCCTAGATTAACAACTGGGATGAATAAGTAACAGTAGGTATACTGAGTAATAGAGTACTGTATGATGAAATATCCGTGGTTGCAGGCAATGCATACATTACATCCTCAATGAACCTAGAATGCACTCTATGATACTAGAATAACTCAAAGTAGCTGATACTGAATTTGAAAATAACAGAATATTCGAACTTAACAGCATTAGCACTTGCAGTTTGGTGATAATTATGTGCTCCAGCTAGTTTGGTTAGTTTGAAGTAAACTTGGTAATCATTTGGTATCAAGTAGAGCAGTCCAAGGTTCAGTTGTTTATGGTATCAGTCACATACTAGTAATAAATTAGTCAATTTAAGCATGACAGAACATAATTCTTAATTTAATTCCACGTGATAATTATAATAGTAACACATGGGGCATCAGTACATACTAAAAGTGTCCAACTGTTTTAACCAAACATAGTTACTAAAATCAGGAACTGGGGAACAGTACATGATAGTGTGCTTAGTTACCTTTACAGAATCTTTAACTGAACCACGCCCACGAATATAAACTCTGCACTGAGTCGTAGCTTCGACTCTTTTCAGGGAGTTTCCTCGTGGCCCCAATAAACGGCCAACGAAGTTGAACTAGAACAACCGAAAGAGTGTGAATCATTCATGGCATGACAAAGAAAACTAAAAAAAGTTACAGAAATAGCTAGAAATCCATGCTTACATTAGGATACTTGTCCACAGGAACATCTAGCCTCACGAGTTTCTTGACAACAGGGGTACCAGCATGTGTTGGAGCACCATGCCAGCTCATTGGTGATGCTTGCATAACTCCCATATGCTGAATAAAAAAGAGAGGTTATATTTTTTTCACAAAAAGATTAAGAGCACTTGCCAACACAAAAAGAAGGAATATAAAGATTCCTTGAGAAAAAAAAGTTGCAAGGGCTAATCTGAATTAAGTAACTGGGAGGCAACATATGAACAACGTAGGGATTTTTTGTGGTTGTCAGGAACAGAAGAGAAGTTGAAATGGAGAAATAATTCACAATTGTCATTAACAAAAGTCAGCTATCGAATCACATGTTTAATGATACTACACTGGTACATTAAATTGCAGAGAAGTGCAAGGTTATGCACAAATTCACTACATGGTATGCCAAGATTCACAATTCCTTCTTTTACCAGGGTACACATCAGATTTAAATGCAATGACAACGTAGCAACAAAATCTCAATGATAACCACCGATTGCCTGAATCTGCATTACCTCTGTTTGCATTCCTGACCATCCCTCCAGATCCATTGGCTGACCATTCACTGGGTGGCCAGGTAACCTTAATGGGCTAGGGCTACCATGCTCGATTCTCTCAGCATCAACAAAGTTATGGTTAGGTGGCATCGAAGATGCCCGCAAAATCTCTGCATTAAACAAAACATGGTGATGATGAAGCAGTAACTGATAAGATTTTTAATATGCTATAGCATAACGATAACAGTAATGCTATTTGTGCCGCACTAAATCAGGAAAAAGGCAAAGTATGCGTTATCATCTACAAATATGTCGAATGCCTTAAATTATGGCAGCAACGAGATAGCAAGTCGTAACTTCACGCAGTTGAATGATAGGAATAAGCTGCATGGGGACCATGCTTAAAATAGATATACTTTGTCGATATAAAAAGTGTCAATTCCAAAGTGTGAAGTCAGTTACGTGACAGAGTTACAAGGGCAAAGTTATTAATAGAACTGGACAAGTTACTACCTTGCGAATCTTATTAGTATATTAGATGATAGGCATATGAGAAATGTATTAACAGAAGGTGTGGTCTAACTCATCTGATAGACTAATAAATGATAATGATACCTATATTTTCTACAGGGAGAGCGTGGTATACCCACGAAGATATAGCAGGTGCATCATCTAAATGTAATAGCAACTTATAACTAGTACTAACAGTACATAACCTAATAGACTTAGGGTAAACTAAGTTAAACATAGCAATCAGTGGTAGCGACTGAAAGACTGAATGTACTGCATCATTGACAACATATGATTGCTACAATGTTAAAGAGCATATAAACAGGTAAAATTGCAGTAATGCCTGAAAGAAAATTAAACCTTGGTTCAAGAGCCTGGTACAGAAGGGAAGAACTTGAACAAATGGGGCTAATTTCTGCCTCTCAGCAAGCAGCTCAGCCAGATATCTGCCAAAGGAACAAGCTCATTAGCATTACACAGGTCACTCTAACTCTATCCTTCACATGAGAGATTAGTTCGGTATTACAGGAAGTAGAAGCGTAATGCGAAGCATCTAGATTAACTAGAAGCCAACCAAAACACGGTGAAAACTAGGACTTCGATTAGATTTATACAACACAAGATCCAGCAAGACATAAAAATTTACACACGACTACATCAACAATGACCAACTTATTACAGACAAAATTTACATGAACAAGCGAAACAGAAATCTATTGGCGAGGAGCAATCATCAAAATCCCTATTTCCACAGACCACTCCTCGGTCACAATCGCAGCACTTCAAAGAAGGTCGGAGTAATTAGGCAGAAATCTCCACCACGGGCATCAAATCTCGGACTTCACGGAAGATTCCCAAAAGGCTGGATCAAAAACGAAAAACAAAACCAGACCGAGGAAATAGCGAAGCAGGAACCTCACCTTTCTCTCTCCGAGGCGAATACCTCATGGAATTGAGGTGGTGATGAGGCGAAGAATGATGGGCAGGAGACGGTGAATACTGCAAGTGAGATGGCGGCGGAATCCTATCGTCCATGACGGCAAAAGAACAGCCCAGGATAACTCAACAAGATTGCAAGATTGGGGGGAAGACCAAGAAACAGAGGACCCAAAAAATCGGAGACCCTAAGCAATCAAGAAATACAAGAACAGCACAACTACTTAGCAAAGCTACGGTAGGAGAGGGCTATCCTGAAGCCCGAAATCTAAAAGAGAGGAGAGAAGATGAATATATAACGGGATAGATGGGACTCTGTTATCACAGAAGAGGAAGGTAATAGATGGGCAATCAATGATCGGAGAGCCCAGGCTGTGCAGTGTTGGCAGCAGCTCTTGGTTCTTGCTCTTCCTCCCCTCCACAACACACCCGCAGAGGAGGAGGGGAGCAGGGGTGGGTGGGAGAAGGGGAGGAGAGACGGGAAGAGACAAACCCAAAGGAGGGCTTTGGATTCTCTCCCTCTCCCTGCGGTATTTGTCGCTGAAATCACAGATGATTGATCGTGGTCTTCTGGAGTTTCCACCCCTGTAATTTTTCTTCTCTGGCCGGTACTGGGTTTCTTTACTTTTATTTTCTATTTTTATTTGGAAAGGGTTTATTGTCCTGCTAGGTACACCCATTAGATTTTTAACAAATAAAATGTCCATAAAATATGTATAATATATATTCACCTAGTACTATAATGTACGCGAGCTGTTATGAACATGCCGTGACCTTTCCGAAGAAATAAATACCAGTCAGAATAATATATATACACTCAATAATATACTCGTGTTATTTGTAATAAATGTACTGGAACCGTACAATCATCTTTTACCACAATATATATGCTTGCGAGATATCATAATTATGCCGAGCGTTATTACCGCGCACATCGGCACATGCTACCCAATACCAAATAATCTTTCTTCGTCCTTGGTTAGCTATATCAACAACATGTAAATCAAATTCATTAACGTTTAGCATAATGTACTCGGGCCATCGTCAATATGCCGTGATCTTTTCAAGGAATAAATATCACATAAAAATATATACACTCACTAAAATACTTGTTTTATTTGTAATCGATGTTCATGAGCGTACATCATTTCTTTTGCAAAAGTCATGGCGTACCATAATTACACCTAGGGTGGTCAATGCTTGCGTTACGGAGTAATTAAACCTACAAAATAATCTTTCTTCGTCCTTGGTTAGCTAAATCAGCAACATGTAAATCAAGTTCATGAACTCTAAGCACAAATTCATTTTGCGGTCTTTAATTTGAATGCAGCAAAAAGAGAATACAAATCTAAAAAATATCACCAAGAGTGGTTTTGTACTAAATAGGATCCATGTGCAATGCAATTGGGGGTCTCTTTGTGTGTACCCCTAGCCACGCTGCCGGTAAATAAAATAAAATTCTCACCGGGTTCACCGAATCTTGGTGGCCGTTTGCGGCGGCGTTGACTCCCGTACAAAACGGGCTGAATCCGGGCGGTGAAATCGGCCTGCTCCCTTTCCATCCAGGCCGCCCATTCCGCAAGCTAGCCTGCCAGATGCCTTTCGTTATTCAGGGAGCTAATTTAGGCAGCTCCGCCAATCATTGGAGCACGCTGGCCAGTCAGCCAAACCACCTGGCTCTACCAGCAAATTTCCTCTAAGTTTTTATTAAACAATTTTAGAAAGCAATTTAATGTTTAATTTTTCCTGGACATGTTTCTATACGATTATTTTAGGCATTGTGCGGCCGCCGCTTTCTTGGATTAGGCCACTGAAATGTGTACACGTTTCGTGATAATTCGCGGATGGTCGTTTGTTCGCTGCCAAAGTTTGTACTGCTGGCTGGCTAGCTGCCAATGAGTTGGTCCGGCCATCATTGATTTTGTCCTGCTAAATTAAAGAAATGGGAGTACATGTACACCGTATACGCCGGACCAGAGACAATCTGGCAGTGGCAGTGCAAAGATTTCGTTTCGAATAAGTTACCCCTCCGTGTGGAACGTCTCCTGGCCCTCGCTTTTCCCCTCCCGTCTACAGTGGAAGGCGATTTTTTTGGATCCTCCAGAGAGCTCCACCCTCGCCGGCTCGATCCGTCGGATCCCTCGGCCTCCGCCGGCCGCCTCGGCGGCGGGAGACCGGGGGATCCCGTCTCGTGTCCGGTACTTAGTGTAGGTTCTCTTTGGTTTGCAGGTCGCCGGCGATCTGGAGGTGGAAGCGCGGCGGCCGGTGTTTGCGGGCGGTGGCTCTCCTCTCCGGCGGCGGCGCTCTGCGGAGCGTCGTCTTCGAGCCACCGCCATGGGCGCCCTCGCATCTCCGCGGAGGTGCCGTGGGCGTCGTTCCCTTGGTCGTCTCCGTAGACGGCGGAGCATCCAAGGGCCCAAGCTTCGAGATCTTCGGTCGACTCCGGCGGCGGCGAATCCGAAGATGACCGCGGCGTGGTGGATTCGCTGGTGCAGGGGGGCGCGCGCCAAGGCCGTTCATCGTCAAGGTTTCCGCCGCGGCGCGGCGGACGCTCAAGGCGGCGTCTCTCATAGGGCAAATCGATCCCTGACAGTGGCAAGGTGGAGGATGGTGGTCTTCGTCCTCGTCGCCGGCGTGGTCGCCGATCTCGGTGCTTGGTTTCATCCCCCTGTGTTTTGCTCTTTCTTTGCTTTAATTCTGTGTACTTTGTATGTGGAATGCGGATGAATATACGGGATGTTGGATGTGTCAAAAAAAGATTTCGTTTCGAATGTTATTTAGAAACGAGCTCCTGTTAGAATATTTGCGCACGCCGATCGGGTTGAGGCCCAACGACCGCAAGGAAACACGAGTTCCTGTTAGGGGTATCGAGCTGAACATGGCTGGGTTGAACAACCGTGCGTGAGGTGCGTCCATGTGTGCGTGATTTGCACGAATCATGCCCAATCACTGCTTGTATGCATGGCCTAAATACTCCTTATTATTATTCATGCAGAATAAAAATAAAATAAATAATTCATATTATTCATCGGTACATTCTGGACGAGGCGCGGGAATGGGCCTATGCGGGTGCGGACCAACTTGTTCATTTCTTCCGGATGCTTAATTCTCAAAAAAAAAAAAAAAAACTTCCGGATGCTTTTTACAACCTTTTTCATTTTATTTTATTTTGTCCTCCGCCTCTTATGGCCATCATACTAAAAACTAGGTACTATAGTAACTCTCTCAGGCCATTGGTGTTTTCGGCCGTCCGGTCACTCTTCCTTTTCTTTTGACTATTGAATTCTTCACAATTGCCTGATGGATCAAATTGTCCTTAAATGAAGCTCCTGTGGAGGTAAAATTAGCGTCTTGGGTCAATTGGGCCCAAAAACTCCACGGAAGTCAAGCTACGTCCAACTTGAACCACAAAATCTAGCGACCAAGCCGACTTCAGTAGGAAATCACAAGCTAAGAACCCCATCTCCCCGCACCCCTGACCATCCTGTCCCGTCTCGATCAAGTTTAAAATTGTTTAGAGGGAGAAGATTATGATGCATTGTATATATGTTTCGTGGAGCATGGCTGCGAAGAGGGCTGTCGAGTGCGTCAGATATGGGTAAATACATAGATAAATAGAGTTCCCATCCGTAGTGACCTGGACATGAGATTAGGGTGAGACGATCGACCACCCTTGCTTGACGAGCATCTCTTTCTATTCGCTTGACAAAGCCGCTGCTTTTTCACTAGCTTTTTGTTGGCAAAGTTATGTTGATGGGAATGTTATCTAGTATGATCATGTTGATACTCTAACACGGTCACCACTGGTGGTTGACAATATTTTGGACGAAATTGTGGAAGTGCTAGGTGCTCCAACATGTGGTTTTCTTAATTAATATAAATTCCTATGGGTAATGTTTGCATTGAGTTATACATGAAGCGTCTGTCCATAGGCAATGCTTGTAAACCTTGTGTTGGATTCAAAGTTGTATGTCATGAAAATAATGGTATGGACTGAGTATTTGGCATCAAGATCATTGTTTCGTATAGATATATCTAATGGTAATCAAGTACAAGAGTATGCGATGACCAATGTGTTATCCAAGGGGATATTTGAAGAATGCTCATGAGAATGTTGATCCTATGTGGCACAAAATTGTTTTTGGATTTTTTTTTAAACTTCAAATATCATCGTAGCTCGAGAGGAGAAAATCCTCTCTCCAACGCGAAATTGTATTTGTGCATACACAAAAGTATACACATAAAAGACTCCTTGCAAAAAAATGCTTTTTTATACATTTCCTTCATCCACTTAATTTGATTTTCTTTAAAATTTTGTGAAAATTACCGACACATTCTTCCATAACAAGGGGTTAAATCTTCAACACCTTATGTGGCTCTTTCATAGATTTATACTTTTGTACCTTAAAATGATATTATATTTTTGAACTTGAAAATGATAGTTGGAAATTTTTATAAACAAACTACTACACACTTTAGTTCAAATTTGAATTACTTTCGCAACATCACTGGAAATTCATTTAATGTGCAAAACATAGCTAACTGGAGAAGAATAAAAATATTTTTAGAAGGTTGTAGGGGTGCCATTTTGCACCATATTATTTGACTTGCTTCACAAAATACCCTATTTTTTAAATTTAAATTTTTAAAATGGGCACGTTATCATGAAGAAAATACCCTTTTTACTTTGTATATGACTTGTGGTATTTATCCTAAGCTTGTATACCGAATATATGATTTCATCCTCAAAATTTTGAATTCAGACAAGTTTTACATATTAATCATATATCTAGCTCTAGAAAACGGTAAGTAATTATTCTTATTTCAGGTAATACACTAAAATTCAAAAGTTTGCTCTTTAAAAATACGAATTTATATGTGCATACATTGTATTTAATTTTCGAGCGTTTTCTGAAAAATACTCGACAAAGTCGCTGATCTCGGGTTTGGGGGGGGCAACGGTCCCCTAAGTAAAAATAGCTACTCAACTTAAATGAAATATGTATGTGATTTTAATAACTATAATACTATTGCAAGGGCCTATTTTTAGGCAATGGACTATGTGAAGTGATATAACTCTCTGAATTAAACTTTAATTTAATTAAGCACGACATCCAAGGGCTTAGTTTTTGTTGTTTTCACTGTTCAGGTTTTGGAGCTGGAGGTTCCCTTACTCCATCGAGCATTGAGTCACGGTCAATCTTTGGGTACACGTCAACCATACACGTAACAACAAATATATCTTCTTGTTTCAGCAGAAATGTTACTGCTGTAAAGATGGAGGTTTTTGTGAAGATTGTCCTCCCAGTGGTGTTGGCTTCTATAACCCTGGATTTTGGGGCATGGTATGAATTCGTCTTAGTTGATAAATTAGGTTAGCTTCACCAATAGCAAGTATGTCTTGAAGAACAAAAATATGTAGTGAGCATTAATGTTTATCTTCACAAGACATCATCATAATGAATAAAGAAGAAAAGATGCAGTTTTGATCAAGACAAAGGGGAAAGAATAGACTCAAGTTGATACAGAAAGCTAGAAGATGTACCAAGTGGGATCAATTAATCTTGTGGTATGGTAAGCAATTTTTAATATAGCTTTGTGAACTAATCGATGATCTTTGTTTGGTGTTTCTATGCTGAATTAGGTATCTTTCCATGGGTTTGCATCAAAAGCGAGATTTCATATAGTCCATGTAAGATGACATCAAGTGGTCATCATCAAGTTTGAGAAGTGCAAGTTTAAGACGAGCATCTCAAAGTTATGCTAGAAGCTTGCCATCCATGTGGAGATAATGGTCAAGTAAAGATATGCCTAAGAGAAGCTTCCCATAGTGGTTTATTGGGAGCAATTCGCGAGTCTTCACCAAGAGAGTGCAATAAAAAAGGTGGTCCAACATGAGAATATAAAGATTGTCATCATTAACTCAAGTGAAATATGCGGAAGGAAAAGTTAAAACCTTGATAGGTTTTCTATTTTACCCGTCTCAAGGTGCCCGATTATAGGATTGATAGTCGTACTAGCGGCGCGGGGGGGGGGGGGGCTCTCGAGTGACTAGTTTGATCTTATCATTCTAGAGCGCTCAGTTCTTTGCATCCTTGGAATCATATTTCTTGGTTATTATATGGATTTTATCTATTTGGGTTTAGGTGTTTGTCATGATCTTTATGAAAATATCGAGTTCATCAAAAAACGGATTTCGTATGAAAAACTTGCTGTCTTATTTTATGTTGAGAGTTTTGCTGGTTCTTCGCTTAGCTAGGGATGTTTCTCATATCTATGTTCTTAGTATTTTCCCTCTTGATGGTTCTTAATATTTCATTTGAACAAGTTTGAGTTTATCTTCATTGAATATCACTTGTTTTTATCTTCGGGGGGGGGGGGGGGGGGGGGGGGGGGGGGGGAGGGAGGCGCTCCAGACGTAGTATTGGGGCACTCTGGACGAAATTGGGCTATTGGCGCCGCGAGTGGGCAAGATTTTTCGTCTGTCGCATTCAATAAAGCTATTGAGAGGCTTATTGACGCTGTGAGTGGAGATGCTCTTACAGGACGATGTATGTCGACTGACTTTGCGGTTTCCACATGCCGCTCAATGTCAACGTCCCTTGCGACTTCCTTAGGCCGCTCCACATTGACTTGTCTGCCGGTTTCTACATGTGATACTATTCTTTCTACATCGAACGCCCTAGGCGGTGGTGACCGCTCTTTTCCTGACACATCGAAGTTCCAGTTTGCCCATAATGCCTAGCATCAAGTTCAAGCAGGATTTCCTCAGCTGCTTCATATACTCTATCAATTTCCCATAAAAAAAACCAGCTGTAAAAAACAGCGGACCCAATGGGTAAAAATGATCTTCGCCGCCATCGTCTATCAATACATCTGATAAAAACATAAATATATAATCAATTGCAAGAATGTAAATATAGAATCACTTGCTTCGCCACCATCGTCTATCAATAGAGAGACCCAGTTTGTACTAAAACATATAGCTCATTTAGAAAAGAGTAAAACGCTTGGGAAGTCACCAAGTTGCCACGGATGAGCGTTTTGGTCACGAACTGGGAAAATGTGAAGTTTTGGTCACCAAGTTGCGTGTACGAGCCACGTTAGTCACTCCGTCAAAACATACGTTAGTTGGTGACGTGGCAGACTGTTTTTTTACATATACCCCCTTAAAATTTTGTTTCTTCTAATTCCTAGGTCCTTTTTCAATTTTTTCTTTTCTTTTTTTTTTCCGCGTCAACGCCGTGGACGATGGGTTGCATGCATGCGTTTCTCCCGCAGGCCGTGCTTGCACCGGCTCGCCGGCCGTGCTTGCGCCGGCTCGCCGGCAGGCCGTGCGCTCACCGGTGTCGTGCTAGCTCGCTGGCTCGCCGTGGACGATGGCCGTGCTTGCGCCGGCCGGTGCTAGCTCGCTGGCTCGCCGTAGACGATGGAGTTGCGCATCCTCAGCGACGAGTCGTTGCCGCGCGCGCCGGCTGTGGGAGGCGTCCGTGTTGGAGTTGCGCATAGCAACGCGCCTCGCCGCGCCGGCCGTGGTGGTGTACATGATCAACTACCTCATATCCATGTCCACGCAGATCATCGTCGGCCACCTCGGCACGCTCGAGCTCGCAGCCGCCGCACTCGGCAACCGTGGCATCCAGGTCTTCGCTTATGGGCTCACCGTGGACGATGGCCGTGCGCTCACAGGCTGTGCTAGCTCGCTGGCTCGCCGTGGCTCGCTGGCTCGCCGTGGACGATGGTCGTGCTTGCGCCGGCTCGCCGGCCGGCCGTGCTAGGCTGCTAGCTCGCTGGCTCGTCGTAGACGACGACCGTGCTTGAACCGGCTCTCCGGCCAGCCGTGCGCTCACCGGCCGTGCTTGCTCGCTGGCTTGCCGAGGACGATGGCCGTGCTTGCGCCGGCCGGCCGGCCGGCCGGCCGTGCGTGCGCTCACAGGCCGTGCTGGCTCGCTGGCCGCACTAGCTCGATCGTCCTTCGGCGTTGACACGGAAAAAAAAAGAAAAGAAAAAATTGAAAAAGGACCTAGGAATTAGAAGTAACAAAATTTTAAGGGGGTATATGTAAAAAAACAGTCTGCCACGTCACCAACTAACGTATGTTTTGACGGAGTGACTAACGTGGCTCGTACACGCAACTTGGTGACCAAAACTTGACATTTTCCCAGTTCGTGACCAAAACGCTCATCCGTGGCAACTTGGTGACTTCCCAAGCGTTTTACTCTTTAGAAAAAGAGATATAAGTTTGCAATTCAGCAAAGCATGGTAAAGAAAACAAAACAAAATAATAGCAGACATCAATCCAATTTAAAAGTGAGTACCTATTCCTCGCTTCCGAGTAGTAGCACCAACTGGTTTACAGACAGAGGAGTCGCATGCCTTATATTCTGCAAGAATACCACTTTAAAATGGGTAAAAAGTTCTCAGCAGCATAATGGTTCAGCACAAGGTACTAGCACTCACCTTTCTTTACATGTAAATGGCTAGATGTTATATAATCCATTAAAGTCTTGATTGATTTCTTCTCATTGCTCTCAGGAGACAGACCTGCCAGGCCTGAACATTTAAGATCATGCAGAACCAAAATCAACTTGCTGTAGTAGAATGCATTGGTCTTTTCAACACTCCAATTTGGTTCTGGCAGAGCTCTGAAATCCATCCTCACATGCATAGCAATAGCAGGTGCTAAAACTGAAACTGCAATGACAGAGTTTGCACAGAGGACTTGAGAACAATATCAATAGGAACTCAAATGTAAAAGATGAATACCGCTTGAAGTGATGTCAGTGATATGAAAAACAGAGTCATTCAATAAACTTCTTTTATCAGCAGAAATAGAGATTTAGGTACAGAGAAATATCCTCAAGCAAAGTAATATTCAAAGTGAAAGAACATTATCATTACAGGAAAGAGGGAAGCATTTCGTTAAGTAAAAGCCAGGTAGTCAAAAAGATGTGCAAGAGGAGGGAACAGAGTAAAATTAAACAATATCATCATTCATGTATCTTAATACAATATAAGTATTGTGGCAAGTGATGTAGAGACTAGAGAGCATGACCATAACAATTTGAACTGTACTGAGAAGGCCATCCCATCCATTAACAAGTCGAGCATTACTATCCCTAACATGCAAACTGAAGAATAGTTGGCACTGAGTAAAATACAAACTTAACTTACCATTATTCTGACTGAACTCCTGAAACTGCGGGATTGCCTTTGCAAGCGAACCTGTCAACTCTATAAGCTCCTCGACAGCTGATATTGTTTGCGAGCATGACAAACTATGATAACCTGCTGGATCCTTCGAATATTCCCACTGGACATCTGTGACGGAACAACGCCAAAAATCCATAGAGCATGTTAAAACAAGAAGAACCAGAAAGACTATCACAATACATCCTCAAAAACTTCATATGGTTTCAACAGTTAACAGATTGCATTGGATTACCTTCTGATATCCCCTTCGCTTCATGGTATGCAATCACGCATCTGATATGTCTCTTAAGTTCTCTGTAGCACACAATTTCACTGTCAGATGGCGGATTATAATGGCGTCGGCGTGCCATGCAGAGCAAGAGTGTCAAGATTTTCTTTAGAAGACATTCTCGATTGACAAGAGGCACTAGAGAATTGCACCCATCTGAGCCAATGTCCACTACTATAGCCTTTTCGCTGCCCCCTAGTCCGGAGGTACACAAATGAATGTTAGATACAAAAGTGGTAGCATGTTTTCACAAGTTGCAGTGTAATTTTGATGAGAAAAATACATATTTAGCACATACCAGCAGTGTGAGATGATACGATTGCATCAACCAGGTGGTTAAATACATTATGGAATAGCCTTCCTTCAACCCCTGATACCAAACTGCTAGGGGACATCTTCATTCGATGTGCTAT
Source organism: Poa pratensis (assembly GCA_947311845.1). Classification (NCBI taxonomy): domain Eukaryota; kingdom Viridiplantae; phylum Streptophyta; class Magnoliopsida; order Poales; family Poaceae; genus Poa; species Poa pratensis. The sequence continues at coordinate 36,624,848 of CAMZMU010000061.1, read as the reverse complement.
AGACATGATGTATGCATAGCGACTGTCCTTGCCATACTTGACTCGACAGCCTCTCCTCACTGACTTTTTCTGGACATGCACCATTTTGCAACCTGCAATTTAGCGTTAGCGCACTAGGGAAAGAGAACGACGGAACCATCTGCATCCCTACAATTCATCTGCTAAATCAGCTAATTTGTCTGCTATATTAAAACTGTACTTTGATGACTCCAGCCTGCGACCCAAGTTCAGCTAATAGATCTACGAATATTGCATCCATATGAATATGCAGAATCATTCATTCAATAGGAACTTGTAACAGATAGGTTAATATTAACAATAAGGCTAGTGACCTGGAGAGCATACAAATAGCTCCCGAGCTACATGGAGCTCATTTTTTTGAAATTTGAAAATGATATTTAAATTTTCCAAAAATCACAAAACAAATCCCAAACTACAAATGTAAAAAAAATCCCAAAATACAACGAATTTTGAATAAAATTTTGCACGCTTGTAGATCTCGACACTATCTACATCTGGGATGTTTGCTCGATTCTTGGAAACTCAAAAGTGTCGATTTCGATATTTCTTAAAGAACAGGCTGCATGTAGCTCGGGAGCCATTTTCAGTTTCACTACTGGCAATAGCAAGCTCGTTGTTAATGCATGTAAAATAAATTTTCTCACAGAGGAAAGCAAAGGTATATGGTATAGCACTCGTCAGTAAGCTACAAATCCAGATACCACACCTTCCGTTAACTCCCATGAAAAAAAAAATCTGAAATCAAGGTTTTTTTTTATAGAGATACCGTAGGGAAAATCCCTACGGTGTAGATTTTATATTAATGCTGGGAGAAAAACCAGTGGTTTTTCAATACAAGTGGCGTACAAGTCTCTGTCAAAAATGTAGGGGGGCATAAAATCAAAAGGATGCCTAAGCCACACCAGTATCAACCACATCTAAACGAAACTAACCGAAAAGCTAAGCCCCTCCAAAATAAAAACTCCCTAGAAATCAAGGGAATTTGGAAAACATATGTTAGCAATAATTTACAAAAGAAATGTGGTTACGGTAAAAGACTCAAATCCATTTGCATAATATGACCCGTACGTACTATCCCTTTATAGTGATAATTTTGATGGTGAATATTGAGCCATCAGAAACATACATTATTCGCAACCAGATATCCAACAAATATCGCGATGGATGCAGACGTTGGTGCATTGGTCAAGCAGATCTATATGCAGGCTCAAGGGAGAGAACTAATGTAGAAGGACTGTGCTGCAGGTTAGGGAAGAGCGTGTTCACTCACCATCCAAGTTGGCCTTGCTATGGTCATCATCAATCTCCAACTTACTTTCACACCAGAGTGAACTGTGTACGCGATGCCACAGAAATGTTTAGACATGGTAGCAGTCAAGATAGAGGTATCAATTAAGACTAGGTTGCAAAGGGGGAGGGCACAAGAGGTATGGACTCACGACCAGAAATGCCACCAGAGCTAAGCAGGGAGGCAGAACGGACCTGTTGCGATTTGCGTTGACGCCGCACCATCCTGTCCTGTGAATCATACAAATGTTATCAAAGCTATCACAGTATGTAAACCTAGCGATAAGAGGGGTGTCCTCGCAGAGAGAGACAGAGGAGAAGCGGGTAGTCTGGTGTTCCAGATCGATGGGGAGGAAGACAAACCCACCTGGTTTCCCCAATCCGATTGAAATCCCTTGGCGAGCTCTTCCAGTTTGGGGGCGATCGTGGAGTTGGGGGTCTGAGACTGACTGCTCGCTGGTTTCGACCTAGAAACTCGCTTGTAGAAAGGAAAACTGGAGAGTGGAGACGAACCGAACTCACGAGCGCGTGCTTTGTCTTCCCTTCTGTACTTTTCATATCTCCCTTCAGAAAACGCTTCAAAGTTCGTGTTTGAAAAAGAAAAGGATTCTTCTTGGAAACAACACCGTATTGTTTCTACGCTTAGCTTCACGCAAGACTTTGTGAAAAGAAAGAACCCCGTCAATAATATTTCTTCCTCTTATAGAAGAATTTTGAAAAGTTAAGATCCCTTTATCTACAATATGATCCAATCTAACAGGCAAAAGCTTAGTGATGATCTTCAATCAGAAGTTAAGCAAAAAAAAAAGATTAGGTCAGCCCCTTTTGTTGCGTGGTCGAATACAACGGGTTAAGTACCTCACGGCGCGTATAGACTTCGAAAATTAATTCATAAAAAATAGGTTGATAAACAATATTGTCTAAGTCTTTGCAATTAGGATAATAAATAAATAATATATATTATATTTATGAACACGTAAGCCCCCGTAGCTCAGTTGGTTAGAGCGTTGGTCTTATGAGCCGAAGGTCGCGGGTTCGAGCCCCGCCGGGAGCATTGTTTTTATTTTTTTCTACTCTATGTGCATAATGATTGCCGTCAGGACGAGAACATGATTTTTTCTTTCTTCGCACACTAGAGTATCTTCTTCTGCTCTTGCGAATTTTGGTCGATGCATTCTAAGGCAGAAGGAGTTATTTACACATGAAGTCATCTCTAGCTCGGTAGCTCCACTCCACGGTGAGCTCGCCGCTAGCTCCGGTGAGCATGATACTTCCAAGGTGTTTATGGCAAACCATTTGCTACAGCGGAGAATTCGGAAAACGTCGGTGTCGCTTCATCAAATTATGGTTCATTTTTTTGTTGAACCGGAGCAATTAGTGTACCTGCTGATTAAATGCACAATCATAATCATACAGTGCCCATACATCCATCATCCTGTCCTACAATGTCAAAAATTGTGGATAAATGTTTCTGCATATTACTATGTGATTTTATAAGACTTTATTTATAATTGAATATTGGTCTTAGAACAATTCTGTGAGAAATAAAAGTTTCTGAATACGTAAGCTGTGCTTAAGCGCCACCAAAACAAGCAACCACCCTCCCTGTCATGTGGGACCCATGCCCCAGTTAAGTTCCTCCTTCCTGCACTCTGCGATCTAAAAAATTCCACTCCGTCCGACCCCAAGGCCGAGCCACCCACCACCGCCCCCTCGCAGCCATGGACATGCGGGCCCTCAACGTGAAGGCCGGCGGGCCCTTCCTCACGCCCAGGCGCAACCCGCCGGCGACGTGGGCTCCCCCTCCCGCCGGGGAGACCGGCTCGCTGGCTGTCGGTTCGAGGAGGGGGACGCGGTGGCCCAAGCTGGCGGTGAGCGCGTCGGGGAAGAAGAGCAGGCACGGTCCCGACCGCGGCGACGGCGACGAGCCCAAGAGCAAGGCCTCCTCTTCGGGTAATTTTTTTCTCTTTTTGTGGTATGATAGAGTTGTCACGCTTCAGGTGTCGAACTGTCGATTAAGGCGATTGTAGTAGTGGGAACGGGGGGATCTCGGGGCGAATTTTTTGTATGTGGGAGATGGTCGAACCCTTTGTAGATTCGATGCGCATCGGAGCGATAGGAACACGGGAGGTGCGATTCTGGTGCCCGCTTTCCGGCGATCGTTACGGCTGTTGGGTCATGAAATGGTCGAATTAGGAAACATGTGATGATCCCCGTAGTAGTATCAGAGTTTGGTGTTAGTGAAGGTAAAATTTGTGATATGAAATGCTGGAAGCTTTAATGCCTATTCGAAATAAATTGACTCCTCTTGGGTCTATTACTATAGTTGTGATTTTGGATAATGAATTGGAAAAATTTCATATTCGAAATTGACTCCTGTTGGGTCTACTGATCTATTTGGATTCCTCGTGCACCTTTCAAAAAAAAAACAATGGTCCTCGTGCAACTTCTCATTGAAAACTTATAATGGTTGACTGCAACTGATTTGGATATACAAAATGTGGAGTTCTAGTTCTAATTGTTGCATGGTTTTTTTTCCAACCATTTGATGTGAATAGTTGAGTTACAATATTAAGATAGGTTTGATGTCGCATAATTACAATGTTTAGTGGGAATGCCCAAGCAGGGTTGATAAAGAATATGTAGAATTGATGTTTTTTCTTAATGCAGGAAAAGGCGATGCCTCTTCTCCCATTGGAGATGATCCCAGTTCAATAAGCCAAAATCATGGTGAACCGAAATCCAATGACACAATGTATGTACCCAGCAACTTGTCATATTGGCGAGATGTGAGAGCAAGCTTTGTGATTCCAAAGTCGGTAAGACCAATCCTTTTCAACCAGTTTAGTACAACTGTGGCTCTCCACTGTCTTGCAAATGAAGTCCGTGTTTGGAAAGTAGTTGATCTGGCTTTGTAAATTTCACTGGGGCTAGATATTAAGCATGGTGTTTTAAGTGATTATCTAGTACTGGCCTAACTAGGACTGAATACACTTTTTGAAACTGAAAAGGATTAGCTGAAAATATTGTTTTTCTTCACTTATATTAATTAGTTGGCATCGTATCAGAGTGAATACAGTTGTGTAGGTTTAGCTATGTTTACCCAACATCAAATTGACAATAGCTAAGAAGAGCTCCATGAGAAGTTGGAAACTTAGGAAGGTCCATAGCGCACAATATTTTCTAAGTAATCTAGACTCAATTTTTCATCCTAGTTGAGATTATTCTTATCTCTCTTTTTCTTCTATGTGGGGAAATACTGAGATTACGCTCTCACTACCTATGTGTAACTTGTTCTGACATTAGATTTCTTAATGATTCTCACTTGGAGTGTTGTTTGTTCCCATTTCTGTTACTTGCAGGTGATAAGAGATTAAGAGTAGAGCAGTTTAACTTTTTTCACCTTTAAACATCAGACAGCTAGAGCATTTCCATGATGTAGTGTAACAAGCTTTTCATGTTGCTATTTCCGTATATATTTTTGCTTGTTCTGATTTTTTCCTTTTTGACACTTGATACAAAAATATTTTCCCTAATTTATTCTTCACTGTGTTTTTAAATCAGGAGCAAGCAGTCAATGTAAATACTCTACCACAGACATCAATCGATGGACCAGTACACTGTCTTCCTCGGAAATGGGCCCATTCTATCTCTGCCCCAGAATCTGGCTGTGTATTAGTTGCCACAGAAGAGCTCGATGGGAATGGTACCTTTGAAAGAACTGTCATCCTCCTCCTCAAACTAGGTTCAAGAGATGCCTACGATGGCCCATTCGGCGTCATCCTGAATCGCCCACTCTACACGAAGATGAAACACGTGAATCCATCGTTCCGCGACCAGGCGACGCCCTTCAGTGACTGCTCCCTGTTCTTCGGAGGCCCCGTGGATATGAGCGTGTTCTTGATGAGGACGAACGAGGGCAGGCCCATCAAGGGGTTTGAAGAGGTGGCGCCGGGCGTCTGCTTCGGTTTCAGGACCGACCTGCAGAAGGCTGGACACCTGATGAAGAACGGCGCGGTCAACCCCGAGGACCTGAAGTTCTACGTCGGGTACTCCGCTTGGGATCACGATCAGCTGCTGAGCGAGATCGACGCGGGGTACTGGGTCGTCACCTCCTGCAGCTCAGGCCTGATCACCGATGCCCTGACGGCAGACCCTTCTTGCCTGTGGAGCGAGATTCTACAGCTGCTGGGAGGCCAGTACGCGGAGCTGAGCCAGAAACCAAAGGAAGATAGCGCGTGATGCTGCTTATTTGCAGCGCAGCACAGCAAACTGTTGTGTTCGATTTGTACATAATTGAGTAATATTGTCCGGTCAGTGGTCGCTGTCCTGTTCGTTCTGTGCGTAGACTCTTTTTTTTCCTTTTTGTGTTACTTGGATCAATAATGTATATTTACTACGTATTAGTCGATTACGACGACCTTTTTTTTCTGCAAGGAGAAAAGAACGATGTCGGACTTGAAGCGTAGCGGTGGTATGTGAAGTGATCCATCAGCTCGTGCCTGTAACTCCTGGAGTTCTAAGCTTTATCTGTCGTGCATACTGCTTGTTATGACATCTATGATCTTACCTTATAAAATACAGAGATTTGCCTTGCACCTGTGATGTGAGAAATTCAGGCACAGGCATTTTGTCCTTGTATCTATCGCCTCCGATTATACAAACGCGTTGGGCACAAAGTTGGGGACAGATAGTGACATTCATCAGAACCCAACGGTGGCACAGGTTACAGGTACATTGACGAACGAACGCATCTTTTGTGTGCATGCTAATATCCGCGTCCAAGGCTCCCGCACCATTTGGTGCTTTTCTCTCGACCTGGAGACCTCAATATTTTGATCAGCTATCGTCAACCATGAGACAACATCTATCTTCCTTTGCTAGTACCAACCACGAAGAAGAATTCACAGTGTCAGCTTGTGTTATTGACTTCATTTCCTTCTAGGCGATGATCTGAAGAACTTGTCAAATACAGTAGACAGGAAATGGAGAACAGAGTAGCTCGAGTAACGACCAGGGATTTGGATGGAATGCACAGAGCTGAGTGGCGACAGTTCAACTGTTCAATTTATACTGCGACGTCGCCGTGGAAGTTATCGCGGTTATGTTATCTCCCTCCGTCTCTCTAGAAACCAGACTACAAAGTCTCCAGTCCACCCAGGCTAGCCGATCTGTTCCAGCCGTCAGATATGTTTTGCTCTTATTTTTCACTTTATCTGAATGTTTCTGAGGTAACGCTTAGCCGACCTGTAGACTGTAGCAGCACTTACGAACGTCGACTTCATCCCGTCGATATACAGTCGGAACCTGTGCGGTGCACTCTCAGGTCAAATTCATAATCTGAAGATTGTTTTGCTAAACCCTATTACCCTAAGCTTCTCCTATGTCAAATAATTTCCGACAAATGAAACTGATGAAAAAACACAAGCTAAAATAATGAACTGCACTAAAATTACACTTTGGTCTGGTGAAGCGAACTATTTGCTGAGTTCTATTTGGGCTCGACGAACGGCGGGGGGAGCACCCAGGAGGAGGAGCAGGAAGAAGGGCGACGCAACAGCGAGCTCGACAGTGACCCGCCGTCCCTGAAAGCTAATTGGCACAGGACGGGTGGTGGAGCTGAAATGAGACTGACAAGGCGGCTACGTAGCAGCATGCCGGAGAAGAGGAAGACAGGCAAGGGCGTTCACCAGGCCCGTTCTAGGCCTGCAACCTTGTCCTCCACCAGGCGAAAAAGATTGCTGGTGATTGACCGGTCTCGGTCGATCCGTAGCTGCTCAAAGAAAGGCCACCTCAGCTAGCACTGCCTGGTCGGCTGGTCAACGAACGCAGCGCCACCGCCATATCATCGCCCAAATCTCGCCTACCTGTACAGGCAATGGTGTAGTGGATTTTTCTCGCGATAGATTCGTTTCAGGTCGCCATCGAAGCTGTTCAGCTTTGCTTTCATGGATTAGCGGCGCGCTTATGTGCGTATGTACGTACTGATTTCAAATGTCAACAAGAAATGATTTCAATTTTCAAATGTCAACAAGAAATGGTTTCAAATGTCAACAAGAAATGATTTCGAATGGTCCAGTCGTACGAACTGCGATCCGGATCGACTGAAAGGTGCTCATGTTCGGCTACGAACAAGAAATCTTTTATTCATTGCATCAGCTAATTAAATTTTGCCGGTCTTTGAGTACGGTTTTACATCAAAATCTCCATGTCGTCGACGCTAATGTCCCCGGAGACAAGCTGCTCCATGCTGCCACTACTGCCACCAGTATACCCGCCGCCCATATGCGTGTACGTGTACGGGTTCGCGCCACCCTGCGCGGCGCCGGCAGGGAGCTCCGCGTAATGCCTCGGCGCGGCCGCGGCCTCGGCCGCGCTCTCCCGCGCCGCCACGAGCTGCGCGTCGGCGGCCATGCCGGCGTCGGACGCCACGCTCTGCACGGATCGCGGCGACAGGGGCGCCACGGAGCCGGCGCCGTACGCGGCGGCCGCGCGCTCCGGGAAGTTGAGCGCCGCCGCATCGCCGGAGAGGGAGCCGCCGCGGAGGAAGTAGACGGCCGTGTCGTGCGCGACGGCGGCGGCCTCGGGCGTGGCGTAGGAGCCCAGCCACAGGCGCTCCCGCGTCCCGGGCACCCGGATCTCCGACACCCACTTCCCCCACCGCCGCCGCCGCACGCCCTTGTACCGGCACCGCTCCTCCTCCGCCTCCGCCCGGCTCATCGCCGCGATCGAGCTGACCTGCTGACCGTCTGAGCGCACAGTTCACCTCTTGACTTGTGGTTGCACCAGTGGAGCTTCCAAGTGCATGTACTCCGTACGTACAACGCTGTATATATAGGCGTGGAGGTCAAACCCACAAACGAGTTGACCCTGCATGCGGAAGGATCGAATCGATTTGGAGTTTGACCTTGCGATCGGGCTGTGAGTGGATGCGTGCGGTAATACAGCCGTGTGGTGATATTTGTGGTCAAAATTTTCAAATGGTCAAAGCCTTTTTTTTTGGTCTCGTATGAACACGCATAGATGTTAGGCTCCCCAAGTCGACATCAGATAACTAGAGGATACAGTCTCAAGTACTGTAATTAGTAGTAGTACTACTGATTAGGAATTGACCCAGAGCTAAAACGTCAGCAAAAATAATGAACCCATTTCATATATATATTATTGTGTAAGTACTTTTGTCTGGACTACCTGAGCATGATTAATATTACAAGTAAATTCAGATAAATGTTTATCGCAAAAGAAAATTGTACTCCCTCCAATCCATATTAGTGGGCATAGCTTTGTCTAAATTCATATGTATCTAGTTAAGTATTTAGACTAGATACATGTGTATCTAGACAAAGTTGTGCCCACTAATATGGATCGGAGGTAGTAGAGAAATTTGACGGTCTTTTAAAACTATGTTTTCCCTAAAGACCGCTGCAAACAAAAATCTTCACGCCAAATCGCATCCGTTGGAACATCAACCACTACATTGCAAAGTTTCTCTAGTGCACTTCCCAGGTGAAGATAGGAGTATTCCATGAATTTCAGTGGAGTAGCTCACAGTTCTGCTCAACATGTTTTCTGCCAAAACTTGAACCAACCAACTTCACTTGTGTTAGACCTGCTCTTGGTTGTAACTCTTAACACTTGCCATCTAGTTTTAGCGATTCAAATGCAGTTTGGCACGGTTTTGTAATTCAAGTTGTACTCCACGAGACCGCTTTGGCAAGGTCTCTCAAAACTGCCAGTGTTCTGCGAGATAAGTTATCTGTTTGGTATAGGCCGGTGTGAGCTTAACGAGGCCTCTTTGGCGAGGTCTTCCAAGATGGTTGGCGGCGTCGTTGGAGAGTGATGACGACGACACTGATGGTCAAGCTGACGGCAACCCTTGTTTTCAGCGGTGTGTGCAGTTTGTGTTGGTAGTCAGGGTGGCTGTGTGTGCTCTTCTGATGGTCGTGTTACATGACGGTCGGCGAGGGTGTTTGTTTCATTTTTTACCGGTTTCCCGCTAATTAAATGGCCAACTCTCTTTTTTCATTTAACTTTTTCTTATTTAATGAAAATGGCAAGTTTTTTGTTTAAAAAAAGTTATACTCCATGAAGGAGGTGAATGGAAATTGACGCTTATGGGATATGGCACCTACATGATATTACAAACACTGGGGTCATATAAGGTACGTAGGCATTTTACTACAATTCAAGCAATAAGTTGTGACCCCAACTCAAATCATATAAATGTATTTTCGTACATGTAAAGTCAGAACTTCCAACGTTGACCATAAAAATGTATAAAATTAAAATGGGAATTTTCAATCATATATTTAGATCTATCTCAAAAAAATTGATAATAATTTTTTTCTTATGCCTTATACATATATTATCATAAAACATACATAATCATCAAGTTTAATGACGAACATTGAAATACTTTGCAATTTTCTAAAATAGCGTCTTTTTGTGATATGGAGAGAGTAGTTTTTTGAGAAACTCGTCCATTACAACCTCACTAACAAATTTGTATATGTTGATTGTACCCTATTCATTAGATAAATACATTTTGGCACCTCAATTATTGACATAAAGCTCCTAGCGAACTACTAGTTAATATCTTATTTTTTATGTTTTTCTATTAATATTTGCTTACTCCTCTTTATAAACTAAACAATATAGTCTTTACAGTTACTCGGCATGCCACGTGTTTTTGTACATTGGCACAAACAAAGATAATAAGACCAGTGGCTGTCCAAATGAAATCTGGGTTTAGGCCAAATTGATCTTAAAATAATTTATATGAAACTTTTATACTTATTTTTAGTAAGCTAAAGTATTAGTGAGTATAATTTCTATTTATTATTTAACCTTCTTAACCTCATAAAAATTGCTAAGTATTAATTGTAACATTCTAGTCATGATTCATATAATTAAAATACATTTTCAATATGCTAGATTTATGCTATATTTTTAGCATACTATTTCTTTCTCGTTAATTTCGGATAAATGCCTAAATTATATAGTGTATACATATTTATGGTAGCGATATCTAATAATATGGTCGAATAAATATCTTAAAAGTGGGCTTTAGTGTATGATTAACTAAACATATTTATAGAGACTTCTGGAGTATAGATTGAACATTTGCACCGTTTTTACCCCTATTTTCGTGTCAAATATGACTTGCAAGTTACAATGGGTACGGTAATGAGATGCAATTTGTGCATTTTGCGTACTTGGTGTTCATTAGTATCACTAATAGTAATCACCAACGGATAAATAAATTAAATAGATTCTAGAGGGGTAATTAGTAGTGGTATTGATTAGCTAGGGATTGACTTTGAGCTAGTAAAACGTTAGTACAAATAATGAATCCATTTCATATTTGTATTATTATATAATTACTTTTGCTTGGTCTACCTAGCATGATTAATATGACGAGCAAAATTCACAGAAATGTTTCCAGCAAAAGAAATGTGTAGAGAAATTTGACTATCAATTTCAGAACCAAGTTTCGCTAAGACCGTTGCAAACAAAATCTTCATGCCAAATCGCATCCGCTAGAACATCAACCACTACATCGCAAAGTTCCACGAGTGCACTTCCTAGGTGAACCTAGCAGTGTTCAATGAATTTCAATGGCGTAGCTCACAATTGTGCTCAACATGTTTTGTGCCAAAACGTGAACCAACCTCCATATAGTTGTGTTAGACTAGCTCATGGTTTAACTCTTGCCATCTAATTTTAGCGATTCAAATTGCAGTTTGCCGGGCTTTTGTAATTCAAGTTGTACTACATGCAAGAGGTGAATGGAAGTTTTTGTTGCACGCTGACATATAATGTTATGCGGATGTGGTTGGATCTTAAAAAAGAATGTGATGCAATTACCCTCTCAGAGGAGAATGATGTTGTGATACGGAAGTTGGATACTAAGGGTTTTACAGTCATATCTAACAGGGCTTTGAAGTGAAATGCTCTTGGATTCCCTTTGAAATCTTTGTGGAAATTAAGTATTCTGGCCAAAGTAAAAGTATCTTTGTTTGGCGGTTCGTAACAGTATTCTTACAAAGATGGCATAAAAAGGGATGGAAGGGAGATTGGATTTTCAGTTTCGTGATGCAAACGAATAACGCAGTTCTTTTGTTCTTCTCTTTGGCAAGATTTATATGGAATGTTTCTTATGTTGTGCTTTTGGCTTTAAGCAAAGACCAACATCCATGCATCATTTGTTGGGGGTTTGGGTTCATAGTTTTGGAAAGAAGGACAAAATTTGGATGGCTGTTGGGGCTGCAGCTATGTGATCTCTTTGGGAAAAAACCTAATAATGCTTCAATTAGACCATGATCCTGTTGTAGTCACTAACCGGATTGGTCCAATGATTTCGTCAAAGGAGGAAGATAAAATGCACTCAACTGGGGAGCCAAGTTGTTTGTGCCTTTATCAAGTTTAGCCTTCAATTGGGGCGCGAGAATGAGACTGGCGGTGCCACGGCTACAAATTTGACAAAAATAAAATGACATAATCCATACCGTTACCATCGGCACAAATAAACATGTTAGGACCAGTGGAGGTCTAGACAAAATTGAATTTATGGAAAAATGATCTTAACACGATTTATATTAAACTTTTATACTTATTTTAGCACGCTATAGTCTTCCTAAGTATAATGTTTTCTATTTCTTATTTGACCTTCTTAACCACATAAAAAACCACTAAAATTTAGTTGTGACATTCTTTCTATGTAGTCGTAATTCATATAGTTGAGAGATGCCAACAATGTTATGAGAGATGATTTACCCATCTCGATAAGAAAACTTGTATTGAGTGAAGCGTATTGTGCTAGATTTATGTTATATTTTGTAGCATCGTTTTTCTTCCTCGAATAATTTCAGATAACTGCCTAAAAATATATGGTGTATACTATTTGTGGCAGAGATATCTAATAATATGGTATATATAACAAATATCTTAAAAGTGATTTTGAGTGTATGATTAACTAAACATGTTTGTAGAGACTTCTAAATATAAACTGAATGTTGGCACTCTTCTACCCCAATTCTCGTATTCAAATATGACTTGCAAGTTTCAATATGGGTATGGTAATGATATTGGTTTGTTCCTACGCATGTGGTACACACACTATTGATCGGTTGCGTGGATTTGTTTTCTGCAAATGCAAATTGAACCTTTAAATAATATTCAATAGTCTCTCGAACACAGTACATAGTAGTTATTATTACACTTGTGTATTTGGGTGCCTCCTCATCCCGTCAAGGTCACCTTGTTTTTATTGCCTATGAGTCGGCCCTGCTTACAAAAGTATATGAACTACTCCTTCTATTCCAAATTATAAGATGTTTTAGATATTTCAATATGGATTACATGTGGACTGAAATGAGCGTATCTACACGGAAAAAAACAAAAACATCTTATATTTCGGAACGGAGGTAGTAAGAAATAAGCGGAGTGAAAGAAGGTAAAGTATGACACCATGAGTAGCTCGAGATTGCAGGAGTGAGAGGGGTGAGGGGAAACAAAACATGTGGCAAGTCGGGCCGAAACCCCGACGCCACCCTAACGAGAAAACCACTTCAAGTTGGGTGACGAAATAAACGTATCCGTTTCTTTTATAACAAAACTTATCGGTTTGAAATGGTCAAAAGTCTAGAAGTAAAGTTAATGGATTGCCGACTAGGAGTGAATTGTTGATAAAACATAGTATATCTCTTTATTTCTACTTTTAAAGATTTTTTGCGGCATATGCGTTCCTTTAAGAATTGTATCCTCGTAAACGAGCAGATTTCTTCCACTTTCCTGGTCCGTTGATATTTGTAGTGGCATCTCGGCGACGTTGTGGAGTTGGGTGCATCTTTTTTTTTTTTTGAGGAAAGGATCCGATCCATATAACAGAACACTCAGTACAACTTACAAGCAAGTCCAACAAAGAAAATAAATTACAAAAGGACCCTGCAAATTGCACAAAGCACCCTGAGCACCCTGGAAGAACTTCAATCGGATCCATCGCCGGCTCCCAAGAACCTAGCCGACGCCGCCGTCGCCGTACCTCGTGCCGCTGGGGAGAGAGCGCCACCACACGTTGTAGATGACCGCAAGAGTCGTCCGCCGCAGCGCGACGGAACCTAGCCGCGATGAACGCGCACGGCCACAACGCCAGCGACCAGACAAAAAAAAAGTAGTAACCACGCACTAGGTTCATTTCATTTAGGCAAGGCAAGCATGCGTCAAACATGCCACCCAAAAGAGAGCTCGCGGTTTCACCAAACTAAAGCATTGAAGGTCAAGTCAATCCCGTGCCGTTCTTGTTTTTCTCCTAGCTAATACTCCACATGCAACTCTCACAAACAGCTGACTAAATACTTGAGTGGCAAACTACCAAGATGCTGATTTGCTTCGCTCTTAATTAGAGCATGTGCCTTCGAGACGGGCCGTCGCACCGGAAATCTTGAAGACGTCGACGTCGCGCACGCGGCGAGGGTCGGCACTCCTTTTCTCTTGCGACGTAAGCTGTGACGTTTGGAGTGAAGTGTACACACTGATGCACTGACTGACTGAACTTTGACCTTTGAAGCGGTCATGGCCGGCTTCTCTCCCCCTGCTGGACTACCGTGGGCACAATGCACATGGCTGGCGAATAGAAGGGCAATCGAATCAAAGGCTGTGAGATCACTCCATCAGCTCATGGTGGGGAGATCCGGAGATGAGATCACGGATCACCCCGCCTAGTACCCTTCCTCCGCCACCCATCTCCGCGCCGGCGAGGAGCCACTAACCACCATGCAGCCAGCGGCGACGGAGCAACAATTCCACGACGAAGAACGCCGGCAGGAACCCGCACTACTGTAGCTAGCATCTCAAAGTCGTGCTTCTGTCAGTCGGCAAACGAGAACCGCCGCGCGCTTCAGATGAAGTGGGCCATGCAGGTGTTGCCGTTGAGGGGCGCCGACTTCAGGTTGTCGGGCGTGCCATCCTTGTACTCGAAAGCCGCGCAGTCGCCGACGCCGAGTCCAGCAAGCGCGGCGACGCGAGACAATCATCGGCTGATCTTCGTGATTCGCAGGCACCGTGGGTGAAGCCGATCACCGTCCGGCATCCCCTGCCGGGAACGCCCAGGTCCTGCGGCGCGTACCCGGGAGGTCACAAGCAGGTCGACGGGCGGCGTGTTGACCCGCGCACAGCCCCAGCAGCCATAATTTTATCTACCATCGCCTATCATTCAGTTTGCCACCGTTTGTAACACCATTCTCTACAACTACATATTCATTTCAGTATATGGCGATATAATTACATGTTGGTTCTGTTACAGTATAGCTGAACCCGGCTGTCATGTTACATACACGATACATGAAACGAATGAATGAACAAATGAACTACCACGCCGATGATCCCAGTTCACTCCGTGGCTACATTTTTTTTCCACTCTCTGTATTCTACAAAACTGAAATACATGCATTACGATGCAGTTCATCTGTATTGTCTTCATGTCAGCCATATATACCCAGTTGAAGTGGCGACGTGCAGCACCTTTGGGTTTCTGTACCTCAATCCTGAACCCTCTTATGGAAGTCTCGACGCGGAAGGTTGAGGAAAGGATTCTGAAGAGCCCGTCAGGGTTATCTGCATGGACCTGAAAGGAGAGATGTGGGTCCAGAATTAAACCTTGTTTGTAATGCATATATCTATATCGTGTGGGATGCAACATCTTAGCAGAGTTATTATATAACATGGTGTGACCTAAAAGCACACCCTTGGTAGAAGCGTATCTTCCATTGTAGTAAAAACAAATCTGTAGCCATGACATCAGTACAATGAGGTGCATACCCAGTGTCCAGCATCTTCAAGCAGATGCATTTCAACTCCTCCACCCTCATCTGCAGCCAGCTCCTCCGCAGTATGAATCCTTTGGAGGTCTTCGAGAGCCCATCTATGCAAACTTCTTTCAGCCTTAAGGAAATTAATGTGAACTCCCCGTGGCACGTCATCTACAATCCCCCTGCATGGTGCATTTAGTTAGTTGTCTAACACAGTTCACAAATTTTAGATGTTTCAGCAGTCATTGCGATGATTTACCATAAGTTAGTATCTTCATATGACTTGTACATCTCAGAGATACCATTCAAGTCGAATATCCACGAAAACGTTGAAGAAGATCGTAGTCCTAATGGACTGCTTCGTCGGAGATTTGTTGCCACCCACTGAAGAAAGCATAACAAATAACTGAAATATATTTTGTTTCACTGAACAAAGTGAAATCAAGTAGCTCTTTTAGATCAGTAAAATCAAGTGAACTTGCAAGGGCATCTCAACAAAAGGGCTGTATGCAAAGCATACCCGTGCAACATCCAAAGAGAACTTCGCTTTAACAAGAGCATCAACAACTTCCTGTTTTGAATTAACCTGGATTTTCAACAGCAGAACAGAAAAATGAATCATAAAAGTTAGGACCGCTTTCTAGACTAGAATATACTTCCTCAGTAATACAAGCGTAGATAATTCTAAAAGACCAACCTGATTAGGCATTCTTCTGAGGAACTCAATAAGTTCACCAGGGTGATCTTCACCATCTAACCCAGCACGAACTTTACCTGGAGTAGCATCAAGAACCCATACCTTCAAGGTACAGAATATACAGAAGAAATTTAGCACACGGATAAAAAAACGATACACATTCTAGTATTGCAACAATGATATAACTCGGAAGTAGGTGAGCTTACCCTAACGGGACGGGGAAGTGGTTTTGCAGCTTGTTCTACCATACTCAAAGCCACTGCAAGCACAATTGGAGAACCGGACACTTATGCATTGTTTACAATATTAACCATAGCACACATAAGAGGTGCAAGGCATGTCAAATAAGAGAAAATAAAGGAAGCAAAAAAAACCTTTTCCACCAAAGCTGTGACCAACCAACACTCGAGGGGATAGCCTGAGTTGCCCTATCTGTTGTATTGTGAAGGATTAGCATAGGGCAATACAGATATATACAGAAAAGCCAAGTGAACTGAAAAATGAAAAATAGTTTAGATATTTTCAACTAGGAAATAAAATATGGCACTCAAATCTTAAAGCAGGTGTAGTCCTTGCTAGGCAACAGCTTCATGCACTTCATGGTAATTAGTAATTACTCCACAACAGTAGAGATTGTGATGTGCATTATACGGACTATAATATATAAGCCAGGTGTGATGTTACTATGTCTCTTAAAGCTTCACTATTCATAAGCAATGCCCAGAAGTAAGCTAGTTAACAAAAGTACTATGGCATAAAAAGGTATGCTAACATATGCACATGAAATGCTGCGTAACTCGCAATACATGAGGTTAGATGTACAGCACACATATGTACAAATATTACTCGGAATATATGTGTTTTCTCACGCTTTATGATGTCCTTCCAAAGAAGCTACACCTTTCATTTATATTGATATTCGATGTAAAAAAACACGTTTAGTGTGGATATTAGAAGATAAAACAGTGATTAGCATTGGGAAAAAATACAAACCAGCTTTAGAACGTCAAAAGCCGTTGTGGCAACAGTGTGTGGTCCTCTTTTCTTAATTGACGCTGAATCACCATGGCAACGCAAATCAACCAAGAGAAACTGCATGAAGAGAAGTCAGCTTTAGTTTTTTTTTTTCCTTGTAGTGTTAAACTCAGACCATTAGCAGATTTAGATGTATTGACCTGCCACATTGGAAATTCCTGAGCTAACCGCTTAGCAAAAGATCCTACATGACAAATATAATTAATTAAAACAAGTTCATATTCTTTACTAAGACAACAAAATTATAAAACATGTGAAAGAGTTTCATTCATTTGCAAAATTTAATCGAAATCGCAACTCAGACAATCAGAATGCTCATTTACCCCAGTTTTTCCCGCTCCCGAGGATGCCATGAAGGAGTACAGCTGTTGGTGGATCAGGTATTGATTTGTCCATAAATGAGTTCCATTGTACCTGAGGTAAAGTAAGTGATGGTTATGAATAACTTGCTTCCCACCAAAACATTTCAAGCAATGAGCTATTGCACAACACAATTTAACAACTAGAGATAAATCATTGACATGAACGAAACACTTACAAGCTTCCCTTGAACCAGTTCATAGGCCTGTAGGGACAGAATAGAAATAATTAGGCAGCATGGGAGTGGACAATTCATTGTATAATTTCATAGCTTCAAGCTTCCTTACCAGAACTCCAGCATGCTTGTCACCATCAGGTTGATAAGCAATCTTTGTGTCAGCAAAAGCCACCTGAGTACAACTGCAAGGAGGACACAGCGATGACCTTGAACTGAAATTGGTCGATACCAACCGTCCACGACCACAAACAGTTTCCTAACAATACAAAACATAATATCAGAATTAAAGTTCAGAATGCTGGAGGTAGTTGATTAACAAATTAACAAGTCATGCAGGTTCCGCATTGTTTACAGTAGTTGATTACAAATTTAGAATCCGAATTAAGGTCCTCTCCCAGTTTCATCATCACATAACATTCAGATGGAACAATCGGTATGTAACAACTGAGGCAAATGTACTATGTTGCAATGGTCAGTTGGTCATAGTACAAACTGCAGCCACCGAGCATCATTACTCCAATCTACACTAAATAGGACAATTACGTAAAATTGCAAAAAACTCGTATCCGTGATGGTCATCAATACATCAAGACACAAGGCTTTTGAGTCAATCGCAGACTCAGACAAAAATGTGGGCCATCAAAAGTACGACTCGATTGACCCAAGCAAATTTTACCCTCAAGCTACTAAGCTAGTACCTCCAAGCTCCAGCTCGGGACACCATGTGTGTGCAGACGAAGTGAATTATCACAATCAACGCAATGAAATGAATAATCCACATACCGACGTCACACTGTAAGAAATGTGGCATCTATCACTCGAAGCAGAAATGCATAGCTGCAGCCGACCTGCCCTGACTGCATCTACATTGCGCCCATCGCCACAAACATGCCCGCCCTCAAAATTGCACAAAAACCTCGAATCTAGCTCCATTCAACAAACGTGAGGCGACAGTACGAGCACCAGTATTTTCACTTTGCGCCAGCTCCCTCGAACACAAGCTTAACATAAGGAGGATTCGATCGCCGAAACCAGCTGGAGAAGAGTACCTGGTGGGGGCGCCAAGCGCGAGCCCTAGCACCCTGCCGCATCGGCGCGAGGCCCACGGCGAGCGGAGCCCTCCTCGGCTCCGCTGCGAGGGCGCGCGGCGGCGGGGCGCCGGCGGCCGCCATCAGATCACCGGCGAGCATGGTGGGTTCGGAAGCACCGAGACGAGCTAATCGGTGTGTCCGTGCCACGCTTGCCGCGTCACTAGGAAATCAATTAAATCGCTTTTGTTTATCTTGGTGGTGGGGAACGACGGAGAAGAAAGCTGGGGGCGGAGAACCCAAAGATTGAGAGAGACGCTGGCGTGTGGGCCAGATAACACCTGGCGCTCCTACTGTTTCCCTGACCGGTGGGTCCTTTGCCGAGTGGTCTTGCGTGGCTGCGCGACGTGTGGTCTGAGGAACGTGGGCCAGTGAGGGGTGACGACGCCGCTGTCTACGTTTGAACGGCCGGGCCGGGATATGACCGCCCAGCACCTTTCACCGGCTTGTCCTGTGCGGAAACAAGGTGGACATGAAGAACCGGCAGGTGAAGTTCAAGATGGTGACCTTCCACATGAAGAAGAGCCCAGTAGTAGTTGATACGGGATTTCTTTGTCATGAAGTGTTTGAGAAAACACAATGAATGGAAAGGTGAATCAGTCTTTTTATCATTCTGCTTCAAGTAAACGTGAGAATGGTTGTAAAACTACCCCATACCTCAACCAAACCTGCACGAATCAACGTGTCAGCCCAAACTGAACTAAACCCGTATGTAATCACTGTGAGCCCAACCACACCCAAACCAACATGACTTTTCACCCAAACTGAACTGAAACTGAGTGCCCCTTCGTGGTTAAAACCGTTTGCGAAATGGTTTTAGAACTGTTTGAATCAAACAGTTTGATGTCAAAAGCTGCTGAGAAGTACTGATCAATAATGATTTTTCTAAACTAGCCGTCGTTTTACTTTGCTTTACTGCTGCTGGCGGCTCGATATGCCCTTGTGCTGGTGCTATGTTCAAGGCGCCGAGCCAAACACGACACGCAACGGCAGCTGCCGCGGAGGCAGGGCCGGCGAGCCACGCACGAGCGGCAGGCAAGGGAACGGCCGCGGAGGCGGGGCCGGCAAGGAGCACGACAGCACCACCGTGGAGGTCGGGACGTCGAGCCGCGCGCAAGTGGTGGGCGACGGCAGCGACCGCGGAGATGGGGCCGGCAAGGCGCATGATGGCAGCGCCGCGGCAACTGGGCTAGCGAGCAGCGACTGTGCTGGCGTGGCTGGCGAGCCGCGGCCGTGGAGGTGGGGCCGGCAAGGTGCACGACGGTAGCTTTGTGGTTGTCGGGCTGGCGAGCGGCGACTGCGCTGGCGAGTCCGGCAAGCCGCGCGCGAACGACGGTCGATGGGCTTTGAAGATTGGGAACGGGAACCAACGTCAATAACTGGGCGTGAACTCGGAGTCGCGCGCGAGGTCGAGCTGTCCGTAAGCGTTGAGCACGATGTTGAACACCGACAGGTCGGGCTTGACGCGCGCCACGACGTGCATGTGCGAGAAGAGCGACACGACAGCGAGGTGCCGGTCGCGGCGCGCCAGCGCGGCGAGGATGGGGGAGTAGGACTCCGCGTCGGGCACGACGCCGTCGGCGAGGATATCGTGGAGCAGCAGCCGCTTGGCGTCGCGGAGCAGGTCGGACTTGCAATATGCGACGATGGCGGCGTTCTAGACCTTGAGGTCGGGCCTGATCCCGGCGGCCCGGAGGCGGGAGAAGAGCGCGAGCGCCTTGGGCGCGTCTCCACCGCGGAGGGCGAGGTGGATGAGGTTGGAGAAGATTCACGTCGTAGTTCGGTCCTCGTCAGCAAGCACCAGAGTGAAGAGTCGAGTCGCATACGCGTCCTCGTCGGCGGGCGCGGCCAGCTTGGTCGCGGTGCTCCCGTGGCTTCCTCACAACAGCTCCTCAACGGCATAGCCTTGCGATGGACGCGAATTCGAGAGGCCATCCATAAAGCGACAAACCGTGCGTACACACCAATCACACCCACCGAACGATAACCACGGGTTGAAACTGTGTTCAACCGAAACTGTTTCAGGCCATACCCACCCATACCTAACTACTTCCTGCGGTAAACCAAACCAAAACTGAACTGTACCGGACTCAACCCAGTAATACCCAAACTAAACAAACCCACGTGAGAAACCCACCCAAAACACCCGGTTAAACAAAAACCATTCTCAGGTTTAGCTTCAAGTCATTTTGGTTTGATCTGCTCCTGCTCCAGATCCCGGGTGAGCATCTGTACGAGCTACCATCTGGCCTGGTGGGCATCTCTGGTGAGGTTCTGTACGAGCTAGCAGCCTCTCACAGTTTCTTTTTTCCGAGTCCAGCTCCCCTGTTGTCTCATATTTTCATATATTTTAAACTGCAAGGTTCAAGTTTGGAGCAGAAATCTTTGGAGCAGTTCCAGTTTGTGCTTCATATGCTACAAACATACATGTTTCGAGAAAAAATCTCCCATTCTTACACTTCTTTTTTCATCTCTTCTCTCTAAGAATGACTGAATACGCTCAAAATATTAGCATATAGGTAGTGAAATATTAATTTATCCAAGGACAACTATGAATCATATTACTTTATCCAAGGTGAACACTATTTTTCACTCTTACAGCCATGCTTCCCAGTTATAGACTTACAGTTCACCGAATCAAACTAATGGTCTTTAGGGAAGAATTAAAATCTTGTTTTTAGGGCTTTGTGGGAGCTAGATCTCACTCTACTTGCTAGCTATTTTGTCGAGAATTCAACACAAAGGCATGGTCATATGGTCTATTTATCCGTGAAGGTGTAAGATAGTATTACTTCGTGCATCATGTATGTGAACTACTAATTTTTGTGATAACTTCCTTCTTTAATCACTAACATTTTCTCCACTAATTAATCTTGTTTTGTGTTAAAAAGTGAAAATTTGGCACAAGCCTCCAGATTACACTATGAAAGACAATCAGCATTGCCCCAGATTCACATATCACTAAAGTGTTAATGTTTTGAAAATTGAAGTTACAATTGGATAATCCGAGGAATCTTTAACCTAGATGTTCAAACTCGACCATGTTTTGGTTTCTAGAGAATGATCTCAAGAAATCCTTGATGTAAGGTGTATAGTGTTTTGAGAAAAAAAAATCCAAAATATAGGGTGTAATGCGATTTATGGACAATTTTACCCATCCACAAACGAATCCTAATTTATAGGGTATATTTGTTTCAATTGGTGTCTATTAGGAACTCATATCTCCTATTTTTTTAAGAAGAAAATGAGTCTACCGTATGCCAAATATCCATATCTTAATATCCATGCAGAAAATTATGCACCTTACATTCAGAAACGGATGGAGTAGCATTTGTTCATCATTTCAAACAAAGTGGAACCTTTATGTTTCTCAAAACACGTGATTTTCATGTATAACATTACCTTAACATGTGCATCGAGTAAGAAAAAAATTGATAGCCGTGGCAACGCATGGGCATTCAACTAGTGATATATTTAAAAAAAAAGTCAAGGTGAACTAGTGAATCATTGCGATGGTCGAAAAAAAATGCTGAACCCTAGAAAAGGATGAACTACTGAAGCCAAGCGGTCAAGGTCCCATACTCATGGATTTCAGACTCGTCCTGTGATATTGCAACAATACAATCCAGTGTAAGCCAAGGAAGTGATTTCAGCATACGAGAGTGAACTAAGAATTCTCCATTTGTGTTTCGCCATCATTCTAATTACACGTAAATGCTGATTTGGCAATTGGCACTTCGCAGTTCTTGGTCTGCTTGGTACGATCAGTGTATGTTAACAGCGGTAGCTCATATATCACTCTTTCTCCCTGCTAAGAAAGACTATGCACCTACAAAAATAATGCATGGAAACGTACTAGGATCGAAGGAACACGAGGTTTTCACGCTACCATAATAGGCTGCCAGCCCAGCATCTTGGTATGCGTTGGTCTTCGGAATTAAATATTCAGCTTGACGCAAATGACACGGCTCAGACTGATGAACTTTTCTGAGAGCTCCATCTGAACCTGATAATCACAGGAGAGTGGAAAAAGGCTGAAAAGGGGCAGCTGTAATGGCCGCTGATGCAGGCTACGGTAGCCTTCGGGCTAAAACAGTTTCCACTAACTTTTTTTTTTGAAATTTAAAACCACTATATTAGGTCAGCAAGCCGCCTCATTAAAAACTCTACCAGTTCCCTTAGGTACCTTGGCAGGGAAAAGAGTGCGTCTGAAACTTGCCGCCTCAACCAAACACAGATACATCGTTCATTACATCGGGTAAGATAAAGCTAGGGGGATCATCGTCCCAATACATTTCAATTTTCGAATCATAAACCGTCCTAGCAATTTTATGAGCTACCTTATTTGCTTCCCGTGGACAGTGTTGAACTTTTAGCTGGTTAATTCTGCTTGCAATTTGGAAGCATTCCATTAGAACAGCCGTATGAGGGCTCCAAATTTCGCTGTTACCGTTGAACGCGTCGACAAGTTCCAGCGAGTCAGTCTCTACAATCACCGGTACACAGCCCAGATTTTCAATGACTTGCAATCCATTCATCAATGCTAGGGCTTTTGCAGCAGCCGCATTGAGTAGGCTGTCCAAACTTTTACCGCAGCCTGCTACAACTTCTCCTGAAGCATTCCGAAGAACAGCGCCGAGAGCACCTGTCCCATTTGAAAAGAAACAAGCGTCAACATTCATCTTATACGTACCTGGAGAAGGATTGGTCCATGGTATTTCATGTGGAACCGAACTAGACGCAGCCCCTTTGTAGTTCAAGGTTAGGGCTTGAATAGAAAAGCTTGTATGTTTAGGAGGGGCAATCTTCTCTCCATTAACAGATTCCCTCCACTGCCACCAAATGTACCATGCCCCTACTGCCAGGACTTCTTTGATTCCCACATGTTTTAGATGATCTGGACCTTGTAGGTTATTCCGAAGCAGTTCTTCCAAAACAACAGAACCTGATCTGTCCACAACAAGTCCACTCTCAATTATATGATCAACACCCAAAGATCTCCATACTTCGAGTGCTCGTGGACAGGTAAACAACAGGTGGCCGATGTCTTCTGCAGCAATTAAACATATAGGGCATTGGCCAGAAACAGGTATATGTCTGTCAGCAAGGATTGCCTTACCAGGAACAATACCGTGGAGAGCTCTCCAAATGAATATTTTCACCTTCCCTGGTACTTGAAGTTTCCACAAGATATCCCACACCGGATTGTTTATAGAGGAGCCTAGATCATCCGGTCTTGAGAGTTTGTGACCATTTTGATGATTCCATTCCACATAATTGTAACAGCCCAAAGTTCGGAAAACCTAAAAACCTGTGTAAAAAATTTCGCTTTTAGGTTGCATTGCATCATGGCATCCAAATTTAACTTGCTAAACAACACACAAATGGTTTTGTTAAAAACAAATGCCCAACTTGTTCAATTACAAATTCAAATCAATGAGAGAATTCAAACCAGCTTAATCAAATTACTTTGACATGTTATATTTGTCAAGGAGGTTCCAAGATTTCAAAACAATATTTTGCACTTGCTTTTAATTTTCCAAAAGAGCAACCTTTTGTGAATTGAGCAAAATGCCCTATTTTGAACCTATGAGCAAATGTGGTCCAAAACAATTTATTTGGCAATGCCAATTTTTGTGGTGCTTCTACTTGTTGGTAGGAGGCTACTGGATTTTTCTCACAATTTTCAAAATTGGTTTAGTGCTCTAATAAAATCCCCAAAGCCTCAGGTTTTTAAAAGGAAAGGAGAAGGACCTAATTGTTTTCTGGAAAGGGCCAGTTTGTGAGGGAAACAAATTGGCCAGGGGGCTCGGTGCAAAACCATCTTCTCCTTCGCGGTAGCGACCGAGAGAACGGTGCTCGCGTCGCCCCACCAGCTCGACGCCGCGCTGGACCCTCCCCTGCTCCGGCCTTCTCCTGCGAGGAGAAGCACGACCCCACGCCTCACCTCCTCACTCGCCTGCTCCCCGTTTTCCTCTCTCTCGCGTTCACAGCCATGGCGGAAACCTAGCCGAGGTCGCCGCCGCTTGTCGCCGTTGATTGGGGCTATCCCGAGCCAATCGAGGACAATCACCAGCGCCGCCGTGATCCCCTCTCCCTCCTCCTGGGAGGAATCGACCGGAGAAGCAGTACATCGACCGTGCCGTTCGAGTTCGTCTCCGACCACCGCCGCAGCTCCGCCGCGGGGTTACGCCGCCGTCACGCCGTCTCCGGCCCCACTGACCCCCCCCCCCCCCCCCAACGAGCTCGTGGTGAGCACCCCGTGCCGTTGCGCACCTTCCCCTCTCCCCTCTCGCATTCCTCCGTGCTCCACCTCGCCGTAGCCGTTCGCCGCTGTCGACGATGTTTCGGTCGCCGTTGCCTCGCGCGACCGGCCGCTAGACCGGCCTAAGCCGGGCCGTGGGCTGTTCTTCTCGGGCCCGTGACCGGCCACGGGGCCAGCCCAGACCGGGCAGAAGGCTGGTCGCCTCTGGAGCCAGGCCAGCCTGTGGACCGGCCCAGACCGGGCTGGAGGCCGGCTCCCCTGTTTTTTTTTTTTGAGAGGTTCCTTTTTCCTTTTTCTCCCTTCTAGCGTATGATTCCCGCTCCCCCCTCGCGCTTTAGGACATCGACACCGAGGATTCAACTACTTCCTCCCTCTCTCTCGAATCCGAGGAAATAACTTTTAATAGTTGTTGAAAATAAATTAATTAAAATTATAATTTAAAAGAGGAAGTTTATAAATGTAATAACTTTTTACCCGGACCTCAGAAAAATGTGTTCTTTATATCTAGATGCTCAAAAAAACATGAGTGCTCCAGAATCATCATCATCATGCATATTTGATCCCAATTACAATAATGTGCTCTAGTAGTAATTGTAATCACTAAGTTTAAATATGGGGTTTATTCCAAATAATGTAATAAATATAATGGGGACCCCATTTAACTTATTGCTCTTGTTCAATGCTTCTAGGGTGCATTTAAAATGTCATATCATCATTCTTGTATGCATTGCACAATTGCCATGTGTTGATTGTTGTTCTTGCTTTCCGGTGTTGTTTGCTCTCCGGTAGATCACGAGTTCGGAGTTGAGCATCATTACTCCGACGAGCAGTTTGACTCCTCCGCTCAACAAGGCAAGCGTAATCCCCCCTCTGAACATATCTTATCCTATTTTCCGCAAATATTTTCTCCACTATAATATTGCATGCGGTTCCAAATGTCAATTTGCTTGGATTAGAGTATCCTATAGTTGCATTAAGATTCCGATGCCAAGTACCTGTTTCCCCTCCTATTATCCATAGGCTTGTATTGTTGGCCTGAAATACTTAACTATGCAATGTTGATGCTTAGCCATGCTTAGTTAAATGCTTAGCCGTCCGATGGATACTTCATGTTGGAAACAGGTTGTTGAAGTGTTCAGATGATGGTGGAGAATTTGTGGTGACCGGTAATAAAATGCTTAAAGGTGGGGATGAGAGGCCACTTTGGTATGGTGGTGTTTTGTCTCACTCTCGCCGCCTAGGTGCGAGTTCTTTACCTCTTGAACCAAGAATGAGCGCGCTTCCTTTCGCTGGGCTATATGGAACCCCCGTCGACCAACTAACTTGAGCGGGACTAGCCAGGGTCCTCTAGTTTGGTTTTCCATTTGCGTGTGCGTTGGGATGGTGACCAAGACTGGGATGAGGATGGCGGCGTTAGGAAAATGAGTGGCCACGGAGCACGGTGTCGATGATCCGCTGCTTCGTCCTCACTGATGATCCTGGGTTAGTCCTTAACAAGGTAAAGGTTGTAACCGTTCCCACTCAGCCGGCTCTCCCCGGAAGAGAGCTAAGCGTAGGCAATGAGCCGGGCGGTACCGAAGGTAAACACAGTGCACCCCTGCAGGGTTAAATCTTTTCGAAAAGCCGTGTCCACGGTTACGGACAACTTGGGAAAGGACGATAAGACCATAGAATAACTTGAACGGAATGATTAAAAACTGGGTACTAGAGGTACCACTTCAAGATTGTAAGGTGAGCTTCCTCGAGGGTGATTCGGGGAGGTGCCTTTGATGAACAGGTACAGTGGTTGATGATGGTTGATGTTGAGAAAAGTGATCAAGAAAAGAGTTACTTCTTACCCCTTTTCAAAATAATCTGATTAGTCGATGCCATGGAGTTATGTCTTTTTAAAATAAAATCATCTTTATGCAAAACAGCCATAAAACCTTGAAAGCCAATCATCGAGCATATATTAGCTCTTAATCTTGCGAGTTCGTCGAACTCAACGTCGTTTGCTTATTTTCAGGAGAGGACTTCACCGACCTCGAATGTGGGTTCTTTGTGGACGTCGACGAGTAGTCTGGGGTTCCCAGGTGGCAGCTTGGGACATCCCGGAACAGCTGGCGCTGGATGTTTATCTGTAGGCCTCTTAGGCCATAATTTAGTTCTTGTTGTTTAGAACAATCTAATTCGCTTCCGCATGTTGTACTGTTGGGTCTGTGACCTCTGGTTGTCATTTGCTATCTTTCTCTATTATAAGAGTTGAACTATATGATTTTGTGTCGTAGAGTCTGTGATGTGCCAGTTGTTCCACAAGTCTTGATCTCTCTATTATGCTTTGATAGTGTGTCTGGTGGTATCGGATAACCGGAGACACAGTATCACTGTATAGCAGTCAGGTCGGGGCGCTAGACAAGTTGGTATCAGAGCAGGACTGCCTGTAGGAAACCCTTCTACTGGTCGACGTTGAGTCTAGTGTTTGTGAAAACTATTTTGAACCTAAAAATGAGTTGTGAAAACCATCTTAGGATTCTTTTTACTCCTTACCTGGTTACCCTCTAATCTCGGAGCAATCTTACCTCGATTTGACTTAAAGGTTTTACTCCTCGTCTGTTACTTCAAAATGATTAGTATAACGGGGTTGGGTTCGACCTTTAGTGTTATGTGTCCAGTTGCTCCCGCTGCGTTGCAATCCGAAATCAACTCAGATGTTTCTACCGAGTCTAATTATTTGCTCCTCTGTGGAGTTTTAACGCAAGGTCTTGAACCGAAGGTCCCGGATTGTGCTGTGAGTCTGGTATGATGAATTGTGTGGGTTCTTACCCATGTGATCGTTATGCTATTTATGATTCTCGGCACATGAAGCTGACCTTTAACCCAAGTCCTTTATTTGGTCTGTGTGGTAAATGGTTGAACCTTAATTTCCCACACCTCGGATGGCTATGTAACTTTAACTCTGCCATAGCTGGAGATTCTGTCTTGGAATCATCGGGGTTACGACCAAGATTCCCTTAGCGAATCCCCCATCTATGTTCATGACTCTGCTGCATCTCTCCTCTTTGAGCATGGTTATCACAATTGAGTAATAACCGGTGCATCTTCAACATCTTAGGATTCTCCTGAGCATGTTTCGTACTCTGATCTGCTTTCCAACCTTTGTCTGTCAGTTGACAGTAAAGTTTATCGTGCATTGGTATGTTCCGATGCAAGTCACTCCCTTGATCCGTCAAGACTTCCACTTCGGGATTCTAGGAGAAACAAACTCCAGTACCTTGTCACCTCAGGATCAACATTCGGACTGAAGAAAACACTACACTTTGCTTCACTAACCAATTGCCCCGAGCTTGCACAGTACTGATCAAGGACCTGTCTCAATGAGGTTGCATTTGTCATATTTGCTTTCCTAAGGATAAGGGAATCATCAGCAAAGAGTAAATGAGAAACTGATGGTGCATTTCTGCATACCCTAACACCTTCTATGCCACGAACCTCCTCTCTATGAGCCAGTAAACTTGAAAGACCTTCAGCGCAGAGTAAAAATAGATAGGGAGACAAAGGATCACCTTGTCTTAGTCCTCTTGTAGGGATAAAAGAATCTGTTTCTTGATTATTGAACCTAATTTTGTAAGAGACCGATCGAACACAACTCATAAGCAAAGCCACAAAATTTTGATCAAAACCGAGCTGGGTCATCATGCTCTCCAAAAAATTCCACTCAACCCTGTCATAGGCTTTGTGCATGTCAAGTTTTACTGCACAATATCCCCATTTTCCTTTCTTCTTGTTCTTAATAGTATGCATACTTTCGTAGGCTAGAAGAATATTATCAGAAATCAATCTCCAGGCACAAAAGCACTTTGCACCGGGGATATTACATCATCCAGAATTTTCTTTAGGCGAAAGGCAATCATCTTAGAAATTACCTTATAGAGGACATTGCATAGACTGATGGGCCGATACTGAGTAATCATCTCTGGGTTCTCTACCTTCGGTATCAATACTATAACAGTGTCGTTCCAGCCGGAAGGCACAACCTTATTATTTACCGCCTCAAGGACTTCATTTGTCAACGCCTCACCTAGTATATTCCAGCATTTTTTGAAAAGATCGCATGTAGCCCATCCGAGCCTGGCGCCTTCATATCACCAATGGAACTAGAGCTTTTTTCACCTCCTCCGCCGAATATGGCTTCATAAGTTGTTCATTCATCGTCTCAGAAACCTTGGGCACCACTTTCGCAAGTAATTCAGGGTCTGGATCCTCCACCTCGGTACTGAAAAGACCTGCAAATAGTCTAAAATCATTGGATTTAGAGTAGCAGTATCTTCTAACCAGTTCCCATTATCATCCCGTAGTTTCTTGATCAAGTTTCTCTTCCTCCTTTCCTTTGCAAAGTTATGGAAGTAGGAGGTATTTTTGTCTCCAAATTGGAGCCAATTAATGCGACTCCTTTGTGCCCAGTGAATTTCTTCTTGTTCTAAAAGTTCTTCGATCTCCTTTGCGAGCTCTTTCTGCATCTCCACATTTTCATCATTCAGAACATCACAAGCCACCTTCTCCATCAAGACCTGTTTATTACGAATTTTCTTCTTCCTTTTCTGCAGGATCGAGCGATCCCACTTATGCAGACGATCATGGACCACCGCCAGTTTTCCCGCCAACGAGTTTGAACTAGACCCAACACCGGCCTGTTCCCAGGCCTCTTCCACAACCTGGCGAAAATGGGCTTCTTTAAGCCATTTGGCCTCAAACCTGAGTACTTGCGGCCCATGCACTGATTGGGCTTCTTCGCATTCAATGGTCATCATTATTGGTCGATGATCCGACCACTGTACTCCAAATTTTGCATTGTTGCATTCACAAATTTCTGCTTCCATGCCTCATTAGTCAAGGCTCGGTCCAACCTTTCTCGAATCCTACCTCTGTGCCAAGTAAATTTATCACCCACATAGCCAAAGTCAGACAAATTGCAATCATCCAAAGCTTGCCGAAACGCTTGCATGAAATGCTGCGGCCTTGGGTTTCCTCCCTCCTTCTCAAAGGGATAGAGTATTTCATTTATATCACCCATGATAAGCCATGGTAGATTAACAGCCGCATTAAGATCACATAGACATTGCCAGGTCTGATGCTTATCTTGCCATCTTGGCTCCCCATAAAATCCCGTAAACCTCCACACGTCCTGTTGGGACGCACCAACAAAGACATCGATGTAGTTTTTTGTTTTGAAACGGAGCGACACAACCACTTCTCTTTCCACAGAAGCAGCAAACCACCACTACGGCCATCACTTATGACCACCTCCTTGTAATCCATCCTAAGTTGACGACGCAAACTTTCCGCCGACCACTCATCCAAATGAGTTTCCGACAGAAACAAAACATCCGGGCAAATCCGCTTTAACAAGTTCAGCAGAGCCCGGATCGCCGCAGCCCGTTGGAGGCCACGGCAGTTATACCTAATATCTTCATTGCGTCCGGTCAGCTCCCTCATCGGAAGCCGCCGATATCATTGTGTTTGTTTCCTCCGCCCCTCTCTTTGTTTTCTTCTGCAACTGAACTTTCCCCGGTGTCTCTGAATTCGTCACCTCCGACTCCTCCACAAGATGTTGATCAGGTACTTTGTCTTGCAGCGCTAACTGATTCGGCTGACTCAACGATGGTTCTAAAGATCTAGTTAGAATACCATCGAAATTTAACCTTTTCCTACTCATCGGGTCTTTATCCCGCATATCTGTATCCGAGTCCTTGGAGTGATTCTCTTGCAGATCATCATCATCAGCGTTGTAAGCAGAACTGGAATAATCATTCCTCCAACGTCCCCCTCCAGCGGACCCTCTACCTCTCATAGCATTGCGACCTCTTCCGCAGATGTGTCACCTTCCGAACCTCTTTCACTGAACCCATTATCGATCCCGAGCTACGACCATTACCTCGACCACGGCGTGGAGCAAGAATAAAGGCACCCCACTCGAACTTTGATGTATCATGTTCACCAGACCCGCACTCCTCGTGCCAATGGCCCATCATACCACAATAGTAACAGAAGGTTGGGAGTTTCTCGTACTTAACTTGAAAGAATTCTGGTTTGCCTCCTTTGGAGAAGCTCACAAACCTAGTCAACTTTTTATTCACATCCAGCTTGATGCGAACCCTGATGAACTGACCTACGAAGCCATTGGGCAAGGTAATCTGGACCTCTTGCACTTCGCCGATTCTTCTTGCCAGATTCTCCACAAACGCTTTGTTCCTAAGCACACCATCAGGCAACTTGTGTATCTGGCTCCAGGTCTCAATCCGATCAAGTTTGATGTTCTCTATTAGAGAAACCATCGTACTCCTGAATAATTAGAGCCGAACCACGGAAGTCCCAAGGACCCTGATGCAAAGCCTTGTTCCAATCCGCTAGACAGTTGAATTGTATAGTAAAGAGATTAGGGTTTAGTCTCCTCCATACCACTTCTTTTGCAGGATTCCATGCACCCCGCATATCACCGATCAACGCCGATTGACTAAAGATTTCTCCGTCAGAACCCTAGCTAGGGCTAGCCACTTTGGTTTCTCTTCCGGATCATCTACTTCATCTTCCCAGACCAAATTATCCAGTTCATCGTCTTCCAGATGCAATCTCTCCAGAAGATGGGTTGGATCCATCTTCTCTTTCCCACGCTGGCCGCCCGCAGCAGACGGCTCCCCCATCAGAAGTTAACGAACACGAAGCTCCCCGAGCGCACGGCGATCGGCGAGTAGAGAACAAACTCGTGACGGCGGCGCCGCACGAGGACTGGAAATCCCTCGGTTTACCGTAGGGAACTAGAAATCTAGGTTGGAAACCCTAGATCGCCATAATCTCCTTCGAATCGCCTTAAGCGAGAAAAAACGATTCGTACTAGAACTTAATTGGGCCACCGTTTCCACTAACTTGGTTCTGACAGAACTGAGTGAAATTGTTTCAAACTATAGAGCTGAGTCCTATGAGTTTTTTTTTTATAAACGTATCTGGATTGATTAAGCAAAGATTACATCGGAGTACTGGAAACGTCCAGACACGGGACAGCTATCCCCCTTTAGCAGAAAACACCCAAAGGAAAAAAGAAAAAACACACACGTCCCTAGGGTTCCTACATCTCCAGATCCGCCGCCGTCCATGACCTCGCCGTCGCACCACCGGTGACCCAGAGGAGGACGAGAAGGAACAGGAAGGCCGCTGAGTCGCCTGCACAAGCCGATTGGGAATCAAATCCCGTTGAAGTCGCCGCATGAGCCGCTCACCGAACGCGGCGAGACCTTGGCGTCGAAGATGGAGCATCGGAGGGGGGCACGCCCCGACCTGAGCAGGAGGTCGAGCCGGACTCGGCATGGAACGCCAGCATCACAAATCGCAAGAAAGCCAACAAAGGGGAATAGCAGCCAGGATCTCCACTTCCACACCACCTCCTTCCCCACCTCGGAGATCTGAAGAGTCCAGACGTGAAGCACGACACCCAGCGAGCTTATTAAAGGGAGACACCGACTCTGGCCACTCCGACCTCGCGCGGCACCATGCCGCCATCGCCGGAAGTCGCGTCGCCGCAAACCACGAGACGCCGCTCGGGGGCGTTCGCAGCATGCTCCAAACCGGCATGTCGCCAGACGCCATAGAGGCAAAAGCTAAACCTAAACCTACTACTAGTATATACAAGGAAAGCCAACCACCGGATCCATCTCCTCGCTGGCCGGCAGCGCCGCCGGAGAGCAAGAAGGAGCGGGGCGGCAGCTGAGTGCGGGGGTCGACT
The DNA here is from genome assembly GCA_947311845.1 of Poa pratensis. NCBI lineage: Eukaryota > Viridiplantae > Streptophyta > Magnoliopsida > Poales > Poaceae > Poa > Poa pratensis. The sequence continues at coordinate 36,592,356 of CAMZMU010000061.1, read as the reverse complement.
CTCAATGGGCTAGAGGATATGGCATTCGAGGTGACTACGGCCAGTCCTATGAGTTTTATTATGCAGTGCTAACATGTTTTCTTGTCGAAGAAAAAGTTAGGTACATGTTTGCTTGTCGAAGAAAAAGTTAGGTTAAGCAAGAAAGAACTTTTGTTGTACCGGTATAGCTGCTGCACGTTCCTTCACATGCAATGCAAAATACATTAATATTGTTGCCTCCTTGCATGTACTGGTCTTTTGTATGTGTGACATGAACATTCTCTGAACCTTTCGTGCAGTTTAAAGAATGCCACTGCAATTAGTAGCAGTCACAATACGATGTCCTTGTAACTAATGAGCCGTCATTTTAGTACTGTGCAAGGCAGAGGGGAAGCACAGGAGATATAAGGCTCACCCAACCCATCTTTGTCTCAGCTACTGTGCTTGTTCTGTAATCCCTTTACATCTGAACTGTTACTGCTACATAAAGATAAGCTTCTGCGGTTCTGCTCAATCATAGGTGGCGTTCATATGTACACACATGGCAAGAGCTTCGCAGAGGTTCTACCCTACTTAAGCCTGCTTGGAAGTTCGGATTCCAAAAAGCCATCCAAATTCTCTTCTTCAGCCCTTGATCCGATCATTACACACTGTGGTCCTGTGTTACTTCTGAGTTAAACTTGCTCCGAGTTCTGCAACTGTTTTTCCCTGTATTCGTGTCATTTATTGTGTGGAAATGATGAACATTTTGCAATGATGAACACACTTGTAATCGCTTTAGTATCTACAGTTAGCTGTTGCCCTCTTGTTTGTTTGTAGACTGTAGACCTGGCCCCCCTCTAATCTCCCTTCCGGCTTGCTTCCTGTGAATGAAAACCTATCTGATGTCTGATCCAACTTGAGCACTATCATGGCAATAGTCCGGTAAAACCTGGAAAGTGGTTTTTCCACCCGAGGTTCAGGGCTCCTGATACTTTAACAAATTCGAAATTAAAGTTTCAAAAAACTCTTAAACAAATCATGCATGTTCACAATTATGTATACTACAAGCGTGTAAAATACCAATGCAAACTTCTGAACGTTATAGTCTACACAAAAATGACAAAATGGGAAGATTAAAAATTATGCATTGTTGACTATAATAAGATATGTAAATTTGTCATATTTGTGTGTAGGCCAAAATATAAAGCGTTTCGCATTGTGATTTTGTACGTCCACGGGATACATAATCGGGAGCATGCATAATTTTTTCAGATTTATTTGAAACTTCTAAATATATTTTTCGATTTTTTTATAGTAGTAGGAGCACTGGAAGTCGGGTGCAAAAAATCTCTACTCAACAAAACAAGCTTGTTATGCGTATAGTTATTTAAAGAACCAGGAAGTCGGATTGTTATATTTCAAGTGCGAATTTGTCAAGGGAATGATATCTCATGATCCTCCCATGTGTCAACAACGATCACACTCAGCTACTGCATGTGACAGAACGCTTATTTTTTCAGATATTGTTTTATGCATGCCTCTGGACTCACATGTAGTACTAGATAAATTGGATGGAGAACCGATCGATCGATTCGAAGTACAAAAACAAAATATAGACAATTGGTGAGCGAGAGTGAATAAAGTGAACCGGCGGGCACCTGCTCCTGCCTTTTTTTTTAAAAAATCTTGATTTAAACCACTTTTGAAAACTCAAAAAATCTGTAAAAAATCAGATGCATAGGTAATGCAAATCCAATGCGCCGGCAAGTGAGTTTCGTGAAGAATTTGTATTTACGTTGGCTACGTAAAAAAGACAAATTTGCAATGCTACAGTACTTCTATATAGCAGTGTATATACGTCATAGATTTGTCTTTTTTACACAGGCCAAATGAAAGATCGTTTCTCCACGAAATTTTGTACTATTACATAATACATGTGTATGAATGTCTCCATTTATTTTCGGAATTTTTGAACATTCGGAAGGTCCTCGTCCTGGGCAGGAGCAAATGTACCCAGGTTCATCCTAGTATTTTCCATTGGTGAGCCCCGTATTGACCGATGGAAAGGAATAGCGCACCAACCTATATATCCCCATCCATCCATCCACGCCACGCCTCTAATCGATGATCGATCAGCAGTGCTTGAGATTATTTTTCTGTCGTCAAATTATTAGATGATGATGAGCTAAGCTCTCCGTGGAATCCAAGATGAGTACGTGACCCAAAAGCATGCATGTACAGTTTAGATGGTTCGTTTCCGCTGTCGTGACCCCACCTAGCTTCCTCGCCGCGCGCTGTTTTGAATCATCGATCTCGTCGATCTTCATGATCGATCATGCAGTTGGCCACTTTGACGAAGAGACGGGAGGAAAGGAGACATGAGAGGAGGAAAGCTCGAAGGACCGACGGCCGGCATTGATGTCCTGGAGCCCTCAATCATAGGGCACTCGTGCAAACGTAGTAGTAGTAGGACGGAGGGCTCACGTTTCGTTCGTGCGTCGAGAGGCCGATATTTCTCACGGGCCGGGACATGGATCCGGGCATGCATGATGCGTCGGTTGGTTCAGGGTGTGCTTGGTAGCCTGAGTCATCCCAACATAGCTTTCCTAACTAGGTCAAGTTGACCTCATACATGTTGGGTTCAGATTTTATTGCGTGTTTGGTGACTTGGTTGTGTTGAAACAGGGTGAGAGGAGATATTGTTTGGTAGGTGGCACATATTGAAACATAGTGAGAGTAGAGTTTCTACTTCAACATTTCAACTGTGCCTAAACAAAATTGCAACAATGTATGTATTATGTGATCAGATTAGCCTAATATGTAAGCTAAATCTTATCCTAGAACTAAAATTAATATATCATAGTTTTTAGTAATAGGTCCTCCAAGTCTAGGATTGAAAATTATAAATAGGTCCAAATATTTACACATAGGTCCCTGAAATGAAAAAAAATCAATCAGGTCCAATGACACCACATCGTTTATGTAGCATGCGGCGGAGCAGTTCGTCGGCGCGCTGCCGCGAGGTGCCACCAGGCGACGGTGTGCGACGCGAGTCAGCGGCGGTGGGCGGGGCGAGTAGGCAGTGCGAGGTGCCGGCGGTGGGCGGCGCGATTCAGCGACGGTGGGCGGCGCGAGTAGGCAGTGCGAGGTGCCGGCGGTGGGCGGCGCGATTCAGCGACGGTGGGCGGCGCGAGTAGGCAGCGCGAGGTGCCGGCGCTGGGCGTCGCAAGGAGCCGCGAGCGGGCGGGCTTGGCGGCGCGAGGACGGACCGGAAGGTGCCGGCGCGAGGAGGACCAGTAGGCGGCGGCGGTGGGCGGCGCGAGGTGCCGGCGCTGGGCGTCGCAAGGAGCCGCGAGCGGGCGGGCTTGGCGGCGCGAGGACGGACCGGAAGGAGGCGGCGCTGGGCTGAGGTCCGGGAGGAGGAGGCGCTGGACGGAGGAGCGGCAGTTGGTGCGAAGCATTCGGGGGGAAATGAGCAGAGTTTCGCGAGGGTCTGCGCCGCGCGACGCTCGGGTGGGGCCCACGAGTGGAAAATTTCGGCATGAGCTCGGCCCGGCTGAGTTGTGAAGCTCAATCTGAACTTCTCTCCTGGGCATGGCTGAGACGGGATTTCGGTATGAAGTGGGCATGGCCCAGGAGGCAAAACCAGGCTACCAAACAGCTGAAAACTGGGTGGGTGGAGATTTTCTGTGTGCAGCCGGGCTACCAAACACGCCCTCAGAACTTCGGTCCCAGTGAGATCTGACAAGTACATACCGGTCACTGCAAAGATGGGTACGCGTAAATTTTTAACTGATTTTTTTTTCGACAGGAGTGACAAAGAGTCCAGCTGGATTGACTTGTACCGAGCGAAAATTTCAGGTTTGCTCCTTATTTTTTTACTTCTTGGGGCATGCTGCCCAGAATGAACGAGAGGAAAAACATTCCTCGGCAGCTCGGCGGGAGCTAGAGCAGCAGCTCCCGACGACGAAGCGGCCAGCCCTCGTGCGTGTGCGTGCACGAGATGCGTGTTCCCCGCAGAGCCATGTGGGCTTCATGTGCGGTGCAGGTTCCTACCCTTGGATGTTTCTCCCAGCTCGCTCCGATGCACGTCTTCCGATACATCCCAGCATCGTATCGTCGCATTCGCGGGTAGGGTCCCGGCTCCGGCCGACACGTAGGCGGAGTAGTAGAGGTGTTGTGACCTGACCCCGGCCATGCCGCTTGATCGTGCCAGCGATGCTCACACGTCAGATCTGAGCTGACATGATAGGTGTGAACAAGGCCACGATGGCTTTTGTTTCGTTCGATGCACATCACCACATGGCCCTCAGGTAGTAATCCGGGATGGATGGTAAAAGAGCTATCGTACTCGCAGCGCCGTTCCCCTCACTCTACAGTGAAAAGGCCATTTTTGAGCTCCTCCCCGTCTTCCCACCTCGCTCGCCGGTGAACCGCGGGTTTCCCCTTCCTCCGTCGGCCGCTCCGGCGGCGGAAGGATGGGGGAACCCCGGATCTCGGCTTGTACATAGTGTAGGGCTAGATGGGGTTCCTCCCGGCGGCGTTGTGGTGTGGGCGACGGTGTCGGCGAGGTGTTTGGTGTCGGCGTGCTCCCTCACCGGCGGCGGAGTTCTTCGGGTCTTCGTCGTGGCGCGCGCGACTTCTGGAGGTCGGGGATCTGCGGATCCTCTGGCCTCGTTCGTCCCCGGGTATTGCGAGTGGTGGTGGAGGTGCGGCGTGGCTGCGGTGGAGGAAGGCGGTGTGCAGGTGGTGGATCTGGGGCGCTGGCCCCAGATCTGGAGCGGAAGCAGCTCGGGGCAGGTCCCCGGCCGATGGTCGTCGTTCTCCTTCAGATCCAGCTCGTCGGAGCTGGTGGCTCTTGCGGTTCTTCAAAGCCTTCGGGCGTGGTGCTCTTCTGGTCCTTGGGCAAGGTCTCCGGGCGGGCGGCGGTGGTCGCGCGCGGTGGTGGATCGCGAGGTTGAAGATGGTGTGACACCGCAGTGTCGTCTGTATCCTCTTTTTTTCTTTGCTTGTAATTGCTGCTGTACTGTCTTTTCTACCGTATGAATACAAGTAGGAAAATTCAAAAAAAAAGTAATCCGGGATGGAGTAGAGTACATGTCGGTGGGAGAAACATCCCCTGGGCTGTCAACAGGTTAATTAATCAACGATCTCAGAATATTCCAGAGCGCTGCAGGGCAGGCTACTGGCGAGCTAAACCGCAGGAGCCAATGGGCGACACGGCACGTTGCGTGGCGCACTTGCAGGGGAGTGTTCCGCCATGTGACGCGTCGCCCTCGATCGATCGTTTGCCAAGCCTAATCTAATCCAAGCAAGCTATCCTGCCAGGGGCGGAGGCAGGATTCAAGCACATGGGGGGCCGGCCAAGGCAGTTTTCACATAAGGGGGGCCAGCTTAGCTAAATCTTCATTAGCAGATGAGATTAACAAGGCTAAAACATGCATGCAAGCCTGCTGCACCGTGTCATAGGGGGGGCCATGGCCCCTGCTGGTCCCCCCCTAGCTCCGCCACTGTATCCTGCATCATGGCAATGGGCTTAGTACTTGCTAAGCTTCGTGCTCGGTCGATCCGATCTCAACTTGATCACGGGGAGAGACGACACGAAGAGCACGTCCGTTCGGCGCGCGTCCAAACAAAGCGCACGCATGCTCGATCCTTCTCCTGCTTAGCTAGCTAAGCTAGGTAGGCAGAGTAACATGCATGCGTGGGCGACACAGGAACGTGTCAGTGCCTGTCAACGTGCATTGCATCTTGCCGATCCACGAATCGAGATCCAAATCGCGACACGATCGACGATTCGACCACACACGGGCCTCATCAAGACGTTCCGACCACTTGGAAAAATGATTAACCAGTGCGGAAACGCTAGTTTACACGCGTGCGAAGCCTCGCACGAAGCGTCTCCTCCTTCCTTGCCTCAGCCGACCCGAGACGGCGCGGACGACACAGCCGCAACCTCTAGAGAGCTGCGGTGGAGAAGACGTCGTCGACTGGGAGCGAGCGGAGCTAGCATGATAAACCTGTGGGTTCAAAGCTTTAATCTTCACAGATTTTCAAAAATTGAGAGAAATGTCTACAAAATCACACATGCATATGAAGATTTTCCTAAAAATTTGTTGGGTCGGCTGACCCCACAACCATAACGTGGATCAGCCACTGCAAGCAATTGACTTAACGGTGGGGGTCAGGGCGACGGGCGACGACGATATCTGTTTTTTTTTTGGTGGTTGGGGAGGGGGGGGGGGGGGGGGGGGGATTTGGAGGGGATGGCCGGGGCGGCGGAGAAGGAGCTCGGAACAGGGCGAGGTGTCGCCGCAGCTGCGGGGAGGTGCACTCGCGACGGTGACGACCTTATCGTTTTGTTGTCGGAATTCGTGCGAGGCTTTGTACATGCGAAGATTAGCATCGCCATCCAGTGAGTGAAGTTAGGAATGAATCATGCACAGTGTACAGTTGATAGCACCGACCTTGACTTACCGCCGACGCATGGAAGTTGCTCGGCATGGTTCACCGGAGATCTCATCACCGAAGAGGGGAAGGACAAAACAAGTACGGGATGGACCGAGTGGCCCGCGCGGTGGGAAATAGACAATCCCCAAATGGGCAAGGGAGAAGAATGCTGCTCCTACTTTTGCTAGATGATGTTTTTCTTTCGTTCGAGATAAAGATTAGATGGTGATGGAGAAAGCCTCCCAGGCTCCCAAAAGGTTTTCTGTTTGTCACAATCCCCATCCCGACTGTGATCCAATACTTTGGAGGAACCCCTCCCGGTCTTATCCTCTACCAACCAGCCTTGGCCTACGCTGCTAGAACACCAAATTTTTTGCATATCCTTTTTTTTTTCTCGACGGAAGGATACCAGAAAGCAATGTGTCGATTTTATTTGCCAGAAAAATGTGTGTCAACTTCATCAGCACAGAGCCAATTTCCATGAGTGAGGGCAGTAGAAGAACAAAGAGAACTAACACGAACCACTGCTAGTACTTCCCTGCACCTGGGCCCACAGTCAGAGACATCCCCAGTTGGCTATTAGCAGCACGCTTCACTGAGTCTGTTCACACTGTCACCTGACAGCCGAGCCGGCGTCCAAGCAGTTACGCGAGGAAATGAGGAATGAATCACGGTAATTATCGCCGCGCGCGCGCACGGCCTAATCAAAGCCGGAATTTAAGTGCCATTGGTGCACGCGACGACGCTCCCTAGACCATCACCATACCTGCGTGCCTCCTCCGCGCTCTTCCTCTTCCCTTCTTCTCCTGCGGCGCGCAGTGGCAGTGCTACAGTGTCGAGCAGCGCCTCGTGCTTCTCGACTTCTCGTGGCCTCGTCTGATCTGAGCCGAACCGGCCTGTGACGGGTGGCGCGAAGGGGGATCCCCATCGAGCGCGGGGGACGGCACCGCTTCGTGCTTCGTGCGTTCAGGTAATGGAGGATTTCGGTCCAGTCTCCTCGCTTTCTGTACTTCTTGGGCGGTTTCGCGAGGGAGAGGCGGGTTCTTTTTACTGCTGAATTCCGCAATGCCGCAGGAGTTTTTGCTGGAATTCCCGGCTCACGACCGTCTCGCTAGCTTCCCCTAGGGATCATCCTTGTCTTCCGCTCTTCGGCTGCGTCGCTTCGTTCGGCGACGGGTGGTTTCCTCTCAAGTTTTCTTGCTCCCCGGAGGTGTATTCTTCTGCTCTGTTGTTTTTCTCGCAAGGTTCGCGCTTCGTCTGGTTTCGTCGAGGCGTCCATTTCCCTTCCATGCGGCGTTTGTGACGAGAAGATTTGAATTATAGTACTACGTTGCAGCTCTTCTAGGGGATGTGCAGCCGCTGTTCGATTTTGCTTTTGTCTGCTGCTAGAAACGCCGTTCCTCTTTTCAGTTCAGTCAGTCCATCCTTTGCTCTTCTTCAAAAGTGCTAATTTTCTCATGAAGTTGATTTTGTTGTCTTTCCTTTTCTTTTACCTTTTTCTCCCTTTCTCTGGTAAGTTGAATTTGCACTTTCGTTAGAACTTTCGTAAAAAAAAGGTTTGTTTGGTAGAAAGTAATTTCCTTTTTTCTTGATTCGCCAAACGGCGATTATATTCTTGAATTTCTTCTCCTGGACCGGAAATTGCGGCCTTCCTTTTAGTTATTTTCTCCTAGTTAAAAATTGATATCTCGGGTGGAATTCTCGGTATTGTAGGAGATTTCCATATTTTGTTCTCCCTTTGACTTAGCTCTGCAACTGGTTTGGGTGGTTGGCATGTGATGTGAGCGAATATTAACACAGGCCGAGTTGTTGAGAAGAAGGTTGGTGTCCCTTGCTCCATGTGGTTTTGGGTATGAGGGTTTCAACCGCAGCTTGGATAGTGGGAATTTTGCGTGTGTGGAATCTTGACCCGAAAGGAAATGATTGGTGTTGGAATGGGCGCTAAAGGTGGATGCTTCAAGTAGAATTGACTCGATGAATTAGTTATTTGCTTGGCTTCCACTGATGGAACTTCTCCATTACAGGCAATGCACTTGTGACTTATCCTAGATTGTCGCCTCTTTTGAAAGGAACACTGAGTGACTTTTGGTCTCTCGGGTTGTAGCTTAGCTTTTGAGTTCTTACTTGGGTGTGAACAGTGCAAAATGTTTCTGAACACTTGTTCTTATGTCCTCGTTGGTAGTGTTAGGTGAACTTGGAGACGTTCTTGATCTGAATTTGCAATATTTTCCTTGTAGCAAACGAAGGTCTAGCCAGCTTTATTATTTATTTTTTTGGTTCACGTGTGGGAATGTATTTCAGTTATCTTATCATGCCTGGTTTTATCTAATTTTTTGCAGGGTTTACCAACAGAATCTACCCAACCTTGATGAAGTAGCGGCAAAATAAATGATGGCGACTGAGGTCAATCAAACTTTTTTCGCATGGTCGCAAGGAGAAACAAGTGAAATGGGTGTTTCTCAAGTAAGTTCTGTGAGGTGTTAAATAAGCATCTGAATTTCTGTTTTATGTATATTATGGGAAATCAAATTTATTTCAACTACAAATCCTGCTGTTCTTATTCTGAAACAAATAATAATATTCCAATATGGCAAGAGTCTTCACCACCTAGTAGATTCACCTGCTTCTCTATGTTGTCTTCTACTTTCCTCAGGGAGTTCCTGTATCCCAGGCACTCAATCATGGTTCCATATCGTTCGGAAGATTTGAACTGGAGTCATTATCTTGGGAGAAGTGGTCTGTATTTACCAATGACAGTCGTAGTGAAGAATTTGGTAAGTTCAATGGTTTAGTTGCTCAGAAGAAGGCATATTTTGAAGAGTACTACAAGAGGATAAGGGAACTTAAGGCTTCACAGCAGCAAATTCAGCAAACTGAACTTACCTTGGAATACAGTGGTGATGGTAGCGATTCTAGCCAAACAGGGGAAGATATACAGGCAGAAGATCTTGAATCTCCCACAGGAACTGAAACAATTGTGTATGATTATGTGAAAGAAGCTACACATGAGACCACCTCTGAGCAGGGCATGCAATGCTATCATGACCATGAAGATGAGGACATCCATACTGAATTTGCCCGTGGTGTCAATTCAGATTCTGGAGATACTGAAAATGCAAGTTTTGGTCATGGCGGTCTTAGAGCAGCTTATGAAAATGCAGAGTCTCCTAAAAGAATTGTTGAGAAAGACCCAAGACGTAGATATGCTTCAATGATAATACCAAAATCGATCAAAACTATTCCAGGCAGTCCTCTGGACCGTACATCTGTTAGTAAGGTAATAACAAAACCATGTTTTAGTACAGTACTTTCTGAATCACTGCTGCTTTACCCAGTTTACTGTTTTTAGCTTGCTTTTTCCTGGATAGTTTTTAGCTAGCTGCATGAGCACATTTTTCGTGTTTATATGCCCGAGAACGTTGATGTTTTGGCAAAGTCATAACACAGTTTGCGTAAACCATTTCAGAGGCCTGCTTCAGTGAAGCCCACTATGACACAAAACCAGAAAACTAAGGCAGATAATGTTCGTAGCGCGAATGTGACACCTCAAAAGACTGGTGGAGCCACACGGACTCGCAAGCCTACAACAAAAGAAGCTCTCGAGGTTACATGTGTCAGAAGACCCTCCTCAGCATCTGCGCGAATGCCCTCTTTGGGAGAGCGGCACCAGATCACCAGGGCAAGTATTAAGAAGCCCGCAGAGGTCTCCAACCCACGACGACCTTCCTCTGCTGAAAGACGCCCTATCACCAGAGAGCGTGCACAGAAGCAATCCACTGTCAGCACGCCATGCCGGCCTTCTACTTCTGAAAGACGCCCTATCAGCAGAGGGAATGCAGCAAAGCATGCTGATATTGGTACTACATGCCGACCGTCTACAGGAGAAAGACGCCCTATTACCAGGGATAGTGTTCAGAAAATGAATCCGAGAACGTCTAGCAAGACGAGATCATCTGTGGCTCATCCAATGGCTACAACAACCTCAGTGGTACGCTTGGGCCTCTTCTCTTGTCATAGCAGTAACCAAAGCACCATATAATATGATAGTTAATAGCATTGTTCTAAAATTCGGCCGAATCACCGATTAACTGGCCGAGTAATCGCTATTCAGTGGGTTACTGAATAGCCGATAAATGCCGATTACCCGATTAATCGGCCGATTAACTGGCGAATAGGCCGATTATTCGCTATTCAGTGGCCGAGCGAGCCGTTACCAGTTAACGAATTCCTGAACAATGGTTAATAGTCGTAATGTGGATATGGGTTTATGCTCAAGTCTATGTTTTGTGTCAAAGTATAGTGGTATTAAATCTCTTATAATTTACTTCTTCGTACAGGGTATTCTGAAAAAGGCAGCCCCTGCAAATACTACTAAAAGTATCAAACCGGAATCAAGAAGGTTACTCATGTGAACATTTTGACACATTCTTGGAAGATTTGCCTTTGTCCTCTGTTTTTAACTGGATTGTATTTTCATGCTTCAACGAACAGCAATGCCAGAGGATCGAAGAGTCCTTCAACATTAGACAGTCACTTAACCAGGCCAAAAAGAACGGGCGTGCAAGTATCAAGGTGCTAATCTTAAATAGTGTTAGAATGTATAAGAAGTTTCTGAATTCTGATTTTCCAACTGGCAACCCTTCATTCCTGACAATAACTTCTCACTTTATAGCTTGGTCAACTTTCCACCATCGAAAATGTTGAGTTCTAGTGTTGGAGAACCAACTTTTGCGCGGCTGAAAAATAAAGAGGTAAGTTGCACAAACACTCTCTTATACTCTGCATCATATGGTTATGTTCTATACTTCAGAGCAGTGAATTGTATGATACCCGCAAAAAAATGTATGATAAAATTAATAGTAAAGGCAGGTTTGGCAACTAGCTATTACAAGTAATTATACAAGTAACACTGATACAGTGGCCCCAAACTCCAAAGGGACTAGTTTCTCCTATGAGAAACTTGCATTAAAAACAGATTATTAGGTAATACTGGATTACCGATGACGGAAACAGTTGTGTTCAGTAGTCACATACTAACATGTACTCTGAACTTTGCTTAGTCTAGGTTTCTCTAAACGCTATGATTAAGAAGTGGTTGTTATCATGTTGTCATCTGAAACTTCCCATAAAGCCTCTGCAAATAACTGATTTTGAAATGAGGCCGTGAAGGTACTGGAACTAACAGTCAAAATTAACTCGCTAACAATCATAATGACCCTTTGTGCAGGGCATTCAGGGGACAGTGCAATCTCGAGCATCCGCGTCAAAGAAAGCAACTCCTTCACAGCCCGGAAACACCAAGTCTAGGGCTCCAAATGTACGACCCTCTTTCGTGGCACAGTATCCATATTCCCACAATTTTAAGATATCCATTTACTATTATATATGACGTCACTTCATGCCTCGAGATTACGTGCTGACCTTGTTACCCACTCGGTCGATTTGGCAGCCACCGACACCGCCGCCTCCACCACGTCGTCCATCGAGAACAACGAACAAAGCAAACTCGAGTGACTCACCAGTTGGTGGAAGAAAGCCCAAGTAAGCTACTCATCATTAACACTGAAAAGCTATGTTATGATGCCCCACTGGTATCAGCACAAACTACTCAAACACTACATTCTTTTTACAGTCTTAATAACTCGGGAAATCTCACCCATCCAAATGTCCAATGCAGGGCCTCGACACAACAATGGCATTGATGCAAAGGGGGTGTTTATTCAAGCTAGTGCTCTGCAGAATCGATGGATCCCGCGCAGGTGCTTTGCGAGCTGTACGAGTTCTTAGCATGATGTTTCTGCGTATCGATCAGCACTTGCTGGGTTCCTCTGCGTTCTTACAAGAGTATCGTGTGTAGCTACATGTCTCATATCCACTAGTGCATATAGCATCGTTCTCCAAGGGAGTTAGACCATTGTATATACGTCAAATAAGTGGTGTTCTAGATACTTGTAAGATTAGCCAAAGAAAAACAAATGTGCTATGGTCCGTGCACTTTATATGGTGTATATATCATTGGTGACGACCATTGAAAATATCTGCATTACAGCATTAGTGCATGAGAATTTGAGAATTAGAAGTGATGACACCACAAGTCCCCTACCTCCTGGGTTCCTGGCACGGCCTATCGTACATAGGATTTGATCTTTTGTCAAACGATGAAACATGATATGCTCGATCCACCGCCGGACTGGGAGAGTAAAGCGCTCTCGGTTGGCCGCGTTCTCCACCTGATCGGCTTACGGCTCCACCTTGGAGAAACAGCCAGGGCTTTCCTAGAGGAGGCGGGGCAGATCGGTCGTACCAGGTTGGAGGGATCGCGAACGAGGACGAGGAGGCGAGGATCCGATGGTGGCTGTACTCCTGCCCGCGAAAGCGCCGTCTCCGCTCGCCGGACTCGTCAGGGTTGTACAGCCCCAGCCATCATTAGCCAGGATACCACGGCACGATCGATCCCGGCCGTGACGGTGGGATTCCCGTCGCGTTGTTGTCTGAAACTCGATTCAGATGTGCATCATGTGCTGCAATTGCATACACGAACAGCGTTGGATTGGGCTATCTTTCGCTTGTATCGTGGCCCAGCATTGCTCGCTGGCTGCAGCCACGAATGATCGGAACTCCTCGGAAATCCAGTAATTGCTTCCGTAGCGGCATTTGCAATCTGGGACGCTGACTTTTTTTTTCTTGAGAAAACGGGGACGTTGATCGAACAGGGGCTCTCGCGGCCTACCACAACCCACGGCCCACCGGAAACGGCGAACACGTACGGCCCGATCGCTCTCCCACCAAAGCGCGGCCGACTGCCACCATTCGCCTTCGCTGGACCTCACTCACTGCGTGGTGGACCCTACTGCTGATCTCGCTCGGGCGAGGGAGCGAAGCAGCAGCCGCAGCCAAGGTGGGCCCGGAAGTCAGCGAGGGCGCTCATCCAGGAGAGTTCTCGGTGTGCAGAAGCCTGCGAGACGTGGCAGCGATCGCGAGGCTGCTTTGGGGCCCTCGTTTCAGCCTCCAGCTAGATGGCGGGGCCAGCTAGAGCTGTCGGCAGTTTCTCTTGTATAGAAGCCCTCTCCGTGGGATTTCACTAGGTGCACACTTTGATTACGAATAAACAATGTTCTTAGGGGTGAATATTATATTTAGTTGATATGGTTCTTTTCTGGGAACAAAATGAAATAATACTTAACTAGCCGGAAATTACGACATAATTATTTAATCTTACATGCCTACTCATTTGGAATTGCATTTACACGTCGGGTGAAACTTAGTCAGTCAGTTTAACCTTGGTATAAAATTATCATATCCTTTATGAGTCAATACATAAGTATACTGTGAAACCAATCTCTTGTATCTTTACAGTAGTCACTGTTTTACCTAGTGTTGCCAAATAATAATACTCCAGAACCTGTTTAGGTGGAACAATCTAGCAATATCTCACACAGAAGATATGGAAGATATATAAATTGTGCACATTTATCATGCATTAAATGAGGTATCAAGTAATCAAGCACCCGTTTGCCACCCTCGTGCTACCTCCATTCCAAGATATAAGGCGTATTTCCTCTTCTTTGACCAAGGGTTTGACCATAAATTGGTTCACCGCGGTCTTCTTCTTCCTAGCCCAAGGCGGTGCAACATGACAAATTTCATTGAGAGGAATCAGCAATAAATTAGTCTATTAATATGTAATATAAGTGACATAAAATTGATATCATTGTACTCCTATTCAAAAGTATTTTACTTATTATTATGATTTATATCACATGAGTCCCATGTTAAATGCATAATTTTTGGTCAAAGTATGGGTCAAAGGAAACGAAATACAACTTATATTTTTCAATGGAGGGAGTACTATCTTTTCTGTCATTTCATATTTCATATAATTTTTTGTTCGCCGTTCGCCAGGTAACAAATGTGCTATATAGACTGCTCGCCTCGTCGTTCAAACAGTTATCAATAAACACATCAAATAATCAACTATGTGACGTTTAAGCCCTTCTCTCAAATCTCAGTTGTTGATAATTGGAGGCATAAAAGGGAGAACACAAAAAAATCTCACAAAATCAAAGAATGATTTTTTTTTTTTTGAGCCTCTCCTGAGTGTACAAGTTGTAGCATCTGTTCAGACACACAGGACGCACACCGCACGCACACACACTACACACGCACACCCCACCTATGTGTCTAAACTAGACCTACACCCTTATAACCCTTAGTACGTCCTGAGAGACTTAGCCGAAGATCAGTGCTTCGGTAATCGACGGGCACGTCGATCTCGCCTGTGGCACATAGACGTGGAGAGGAAACAGCGAAACACTGTTCCTAATGAACAGTATTGCTACAGTGCTCCCTAATGAACAGTGCATCACAGTGAGCCACCCGAAATTCGTCCCCGCGGGGATCGAACCCGGGCGGGTGGGGTGGCCACTGCCTACTCCCACCACTGCGCTAACGAGCGCGGCTCAAATCAAAGAATGATTGATGCCAATAATGTGACACAATTAAGAAAAGTATGAGATATATATTCTCGATAACTCACTAATACTAGCAAGACAATTATACTACACTACTAAAACGAAAATATAAGACGAAACGTAATTTACAATTTCATGCTTAATTAATTCACTATACTTTCGTTTATCCATTATGGAATATGTAGGAAGGTATGGCTACGTACTCTTATGTGCTAATGTCTATAGATCATATGAACCTTGGTCATAGATTTGAACAGACCCACTTTTTAGGATTGAAACAAGAAAGATTGGAATAAAAGAGAGTGAACAGATGAGAACCAACTCACATTTGTATAAGTAGAACATGCATCACATAGGATATATGAAACATACATCAGTTCAAGAAAAAAAAGGCATGTAACATACGCTATTATGCAAATGGGGGATTGAATCATGCATTTTCACATCACTATCGTCTTTCGCGTGACATAGACATTTTTTCTTACTGACGTGGTAATCAACACATGATCTTTATAGAGTACTCACCTCCCTAATTGATAAGCACATATTTGATGTAGAAGTTCATGACCATAGCTAGTTTTAACCTACAAAGGTTGGATGCGACTTGTACGTTGGAGAAAGAAACTTGAATCTGCAAGAACCTTGTCCAAACATTCACATAACCTAAAAAAGGACAACCCTACACCAACCATTCAGAATTAGGGTAAACCATAGGGTCATTTTGCAAATCCTAGTGAACTCACCAGGTAATCTGTGGAAAGAGTCCCTTGTAGTCTCACTTCATAAGCATGTAGCTAAATGGTTTGAACAAAGATCTCCCAAACGGATGTGGGAGATAGGGCTTTCTAACCAAGGACAATCCCCCTTAGCTAGGTGTGAAAAGGATTCAAAATGACCCATCATTTAGCTTCCTTGGGAGACTAAGCATTCAACTTTTAGAGTTATTGCGGTGCTTCTCAAAATCTCGTGTAGCCTTTAACGGACTAGAAACCTCCCACCAAAATGGTCAGTATTTTTGGCTACATATTCCCAACTGATGCAACGTTTGTTGGGTTGGAAAGTAAACATGAAGGGGATTACAGTGGTAGGAGTTGTTCTTCCCGGGTGGAGGTAGCACAACAAAATATCATAGTGAAATATTGGAAGTATAAGATTTTCGAAAACTTGTTTTGCCAACTTTGTTTCTTCATGGGCTCAAAGGTTGTTGGCTTCCTTGAACATAGCACCTAAGTTCAGTTAACACCAAATAATATGAAATCACAACCATATCATCAATATTATTTGATAAACTCAAGTTAAGATTGACTTGATCACTCATTTGTTTGACTTATTATGATTGGCCCGCTAATGCCAAGGTTGTGCCGATGGTGGTGATGTCATCATCACTAGTCGAGATGCCAAATCAGTAACCACATTAGTGCATCAACCATGTTACTTTGAAAACCTTTGGAGTGTCAAACCACGACATGCCATAGCTAGAATAACCAGGTATGTATCTTATCTAGTTCTTAATATCACACAACCGATATGCAACATAAATAAGTTCAGGAAAAATGATACGTAATATACAACTTTTTGTCCAAGAGTAAATGAGTTATGATGTAATCATCCATTTTCCCGCCACTATCTTGTCTCGTGACATAAATTTTATTACTGGTCAAGGTAATAAACACATGCTCTATATACACTAATCATCTCACCAGATGACACAAAATTGTCAGTAAGCACATCATACATAAACCACATGACCTTGAAACCCTTGATCATCTCAATCAGCTACCACCAGAGGTGGGAGACCACAATTTCTGACATGATCAATGACTGAATAACGTGATTAATATGTAACAATCCATGTAAGTACAAACATCCAAATGTATCTCTCGGCATCTTCTTAATATCACATAACCAATATGCAACATACATGAGTTATAAGCATGCTAGCTACTTAACACGCAATATTTATCAAAACACTAAATTAGGTATGAGGTAATCATACATTTCCCCACCACTATCTTCTTTCTCATGACATGCAATTACTTATCGTTCAAGGTAATCAACACGTGATTTATAATACATATACACTACCGACCACACAATTCAACATATAATTATCAGTATACACATCACTACATTATCCGCATAACCTTGAAACCCTTTGTAGTCTATGTTGTTCGAGGCGTAAAGGGGGGGGGGGGGGGGAATACAACATCCCACAAAAAAAAGTAAGCTAATTCTATTTACTAATTGATCAATTTTCAAAATCATTTCTTCAGCCCAAAAGGTTCTTTAAAAAAAAAAGACATGCATTATATATAACATGTTCACTTCGAAAATTTGTGCAACGGAATGACCATCCACATCATATAAATTGAAACTAGTGCAACTTAAGTATTGAATTAAATACATGGTTAAAGCTTAAATAAGTTTGATTAAAGGTTCATGTAGACATTTTCTTTCACGTATAGTATTTTATTAATATAATAGGAGAGCATTTATCTTTGACCTCACGAACAGTGGAGGCTAGGGATGAAAACGGAACGGAAAGTTTCCGACTTTTCCGCGGAAATACGGAACAAAACAAAAATAAGGAAACGGAAACGGAATTCCACAAAACGGAAATGGAAACGGAATATTCTATACGGAAACGGAAACAAATACAGAACAACATATTTCGGCGAAACCTGCACGGAAACGGAAATTCCGTTTCCGCTAATATGGAAATTTCCGTTTTTCACTGAGCTAGCCCAATCTACCAGGCCCAGTAATTCTGGCGGCAAGGCCCAACGCAAGGATTACAAGCGACCAACTAAAAACAAATACTCCGATCTAATGGAAGCGAGTCAAAACCACGTTTTACTCCGATCTAATCTCTCAGTCGTTCCCAAGTCACCATGCACCACGCCGCACTAGGGTTAGGGTCCGTGACGCTGTAGTCCTGGATGTCAATCTGTTTTTTTCTTAGTCACATCACGTGCTTAGTCAGTTGTTTATATTCAGAGGTTGTAAATAGTAGTATCATGGTCATAGCAATAGTTGGTTGAGTTTTCACGTCAAAAAAAAAGTTGGTTGAGTATTCCTACATCGTTCAAGAGGTCTCTTTGTTCCGATAAATATCCGTTTTCCGTTCCGTCTTCGTGCCGAATTCGGTCCGTATCTGTTTCTGATAATAACTGTTTTCGTATTTGTTTCCGGGGTTTCCGTATTTGTTTTCGCTTCCGTAAAAAAATATGAAAACAAATGTGGCACCACTCAGTTCTGTCCGTATCCGCTCCGTTTTCATCCCTAGTGGAGGCGATGATGTAATGGAATAAGTACCTTCTGCCATGTCTCTGTCATGGCGGTGCTAGTGTTGGCATCATCGCGGGAAGTGTGATGTTTGGTTTTCCCATAACCGACCTGTCGGGTTGTTGGAGATTCATCATTTTGAAGGTATTTCGGCAATTACATCCTCATCTCCACCATTGCGGTTATCTCTTACCCTTTACTTAATTTTCATTTACAATTGTTCGTTGTTTGTGTAGCTATTCACTTAGCTTGTTCACCTAGTTGCACGTCTAAACAACCTTGTGTTTAAATGTATCCCTAAATAGCAAAGAAAAGTAAGAAATTTTAGTCACCTATTCACCCCTCTAGTCGACCATACTAATCCTTTCATCCCCGATATATTTTGCCGCTCATACTTGCTATTATTGTCATAATCTTGCATAGTATGAATTGTTTGCTTGTTTCCATATATTGAAAATATACAACATGGGTCTAACAGTAATAGAGTAATAAGCTTCAGGATGTCCTTTTTGTCTCTGAGCAACGATTGCTTGACGATATTCAATGCATGAGACTAGACTTGACTCAAGCTTCATACGAAAGTATTTAATGAACTAAAGCCGTTGAGCCAAGTCAAGCGAAAGACTGATTCGAATAAAGCTTTAAGAGAGTTTGTTGTCCCGTGCCTTTCTGATGGTGAATCTTTAGTGATAGCTTGTTGGTGCCCTTAGTAAGCCTATCACTGTGATAACTTATGTTTAGAAAAAATATGATCAACTCAATTCTGCATTATGATTAAGCCAAATTTATAATTGTTTGAAACACATGTTCATTCCTCCTTTTAGGCAACATCTAGGTAATTTAAATATTAAAACACAACTTGCTATACATACTTAATTTATGTAGCCAAATTTTGCGTTGTGACGTTTCGACTCATCACCATGTATTCTAGATATACTTACTACATGTTGTAATAAATTCTCACGCTTAATTAATGATCTACGCATTATAGTGTAAAACATTTATGTGCCTCTTTTTCCAACGGAAACACAAATGTTCGAAAGGAAAGACATGCCTTTTAAACTAGTTTACAATTAATATCCATTAGGTGGTAGAAATAAGCTCGGGCTGACCGGGTGGACTAGGTCGGTGTTCCAAACATATAGCCTTATAGCTAGGCTCGGATGACCTAGGAGCGAGGCTCGGTTGGACTCGGATGACCTAGGAGCGAGTGTTGGCACCAACCGAGCCACATGACAAATGTAGACAACCTTTCCAATCCCAAATTATGTGCGAATTAATCTTAAGTCTCAACCATGCATATTTTTAGGCTTTATTATTTCTCATGCCTTACAAGTTCATTCCAGCCGATTTAATCAAGACACATGAGATATACACTGATCACCTCCTTGCCAAACACACAATTTTCCACAAATTACCTAATCATTAGCAGACATAATCACTACATCAACCCTGTCACTCCGCAATCCCTTTCCATGTCAATTTTTTATCAGAGCGTAAAATAAAGAGAACACGAGATCAAATACACGAGAAGATGATTTAACACACATGATGCATTTTACCCTAGGATGGACTCCACCCGACATTTCAAGTACAATTCTCCAATCCAAAATGTTGTGTTTTTTTCAAACATTTTATGGACATGGATAATGATATAACATGTGAGTACATTGCAACAGAAGGAGAACAAGTATGACCATATGCATCATATACAACTGAAAATTGCACAACTTAAGTAGTGTCTCATGCACATTTTTCAATATTCACTAGTATTCTTTTCACAAGATGCATGAATCATCTCTTTTGCATATTCTTGCAAAGATGCATGTTATGTCATGTACATTTATATTTGAAAATTTAAATAATTTGATGAATGAAGAAGTATATAAACATACAAATTTTGTGTGTCTTTTTTATCTGGAGAAAAAATATTCATATATGCGTTTCAATGTTGGTAGATAACAAATCGTATGTCTTCTTCCAAAGAAAAGACGAATGTATGGGAGAAAATTATGAGTTTTAAACATCGATATGCAATAGATAAGCGGTGAGTAAATTTTAGGCTTAATTCGCAAAAAGAGAGTAAATTTTAGGCTTAGTTGACCAGGTCGGCTGCCTTGGTGTACCTAACTAGGAGTATATCCTTTCAAAAAAAAAAAAAAAAACTAGGAGTATATCCCACGTAGGCTCGGGTGGGGACGGCCGAGGCGTGAGGCTCGGCACCAACCGAGCCGCAAGACAACTGGAGACAGCCTGTCTCCCACCTCCTCCTCTCTTCTTCGCCCTGTCTCCGGACTCTCTCTCCTCCCATCCCCTCTCTCTCTCTCCTCTTCCACCTTCTCCACCTCCCCCATTCCCCACGCCCCCGCCTACCCATCTCCACCGCCAGGGCTCCCATTCCCCTCCGCCTCGCCAGCCGCCGGATCCCACCGCTTCGCGCCGTCGCCGCCCGTTCGGCCTCGGAAAAATCACCGGATCCCATCGGGGGTCCGGGCTGCCGCAGCTTCCGTCGCCGGGGAGGCCCCACGCAGCGCCCGCCCGCCCCTTGCTAAGGTGATTCGCGCAGAGCTTTTCTTATCCTTGAATATTGCTGCCGACTTTTTCTGGTGATCTCTGCTTAGCTTGCTGCTTAATGGCCCGGTTCTAGCCGTTTAGTTGGTGAAAACGAGTAGATATGCCGCTCGAGAAGCGCCATGCTTGCTGTTTTTGAAGCGTTTAGTGGTTAAATGTTACTGTCTCTATGTGCTGGAATGGTAAGCTTTTTGGTTAGCTGATGCAAATAATGCATACATGTCCTTGGCGTGCTTGCTAATTAGGTGATTAAACCGGATGTTAAGCGTGTTAGGGCATTTTGGTAGTACTCTATGCCTGTATTAACTGCGGGTGTGCTAGTATCTAATGGAACTTATTGTCTTTGTATGCTTGCCTGTGCAATCAAATCAGACCAATTTTTTGCTAGGGAATTTTTTTGTTTTAGTTTGTACCAATATTTACCAAATTTGGATTGTTGCCGCAGTCTATCTTATGTGATTATTATTTGGCAATTGCAGTGCTGTAGAAGCTGGACACGGTTGAGACTTGGAAGCCAGCCGAGTTTCTATGGTATTTGTGGGTCATTGTGCTATCGATGCGAGCAGAGAGCATGCGTGGCAGCTGTTCTTCGGGTGATGCACCTGACCAGAGTAGCTGCCGATGCATTCGGTGTGGTGACGATTGCACTGTTTGCGGTCTTTGCTGCTCTGGGCATCTTCTGCATATTCCAGTCAATCTTCTTCTGGTTTCGGATTCGGAGAGGCGCCTTGCTCCCACTCGGCTACTTTAACGGCCCCTGGGCGACTCGCATTGCTCTCATTCTGATCACCATTTGGTGGGGAGTAGGGGAAATTGTGAGATCGAGATTCTTGAAGAGAAAGTTGTTCTCCAGCTTAGAATGGCAGAAGATCGCATGTGACGCCTACATTCTTTCCAATCTAGGGTTTGCAGAACCATGCATCTTCTTTGTGTTTGCTTTCCTCCTGCACGGCTCATTACAGAAGAGAGAGTTGGGCACTTTGAACCAAAGATGGAACTTCAAGACCATTGGCTACATGCTGGTTTTCTGTGTTCCGGTTTTCTTCATTCAGGCCCTTCTCGTGTTTGTGGGGCCTATATTTGTTAAAGATGAGAACAGTGAGAATGGAAGGAGAAAGATCGCTAAATACTTCATACGGACATCCATGTCAGTTGGGGATACCAATGTTTGCACATATCCGTTGTTTGGCACCATTTTTCTGGGACTTATAGATGTCATCCTGATGAGCTATGTCTCCTATGTTGGATCTCGGGTGTTATCCTTGGTCATCAACAAGGCGCTGCGAAGGAGGGTTTCTTTGCTGATAATATCGGTGCTTTTCTTCATTCCGATCAGGGTGATTCTTCTTGGGTTTTCAGTGATGCCAGATCCAGGAGATATAGCGTTTGAGGTCATCATCTTCTTGTCATTCTTGATGATGCTATCCTGCACAACAATTGGGATACTCTTGCTGGTATACTTCCCTGTCGCAGATTCATTGGCACTCCGACAGATAGGCCAAAGGGAAATGCCGGCAATGGTGCCGTATGATGATTACTACTATGAAGGCTCATCGCTTGTGGCGCACCAGAGCTTCCGTGAAATCGAGCGGAACTCTGACACGTCAACAAAGCGTGGCTCCATATCCTTCCGCACAATGATCAGGGAAGACCAACTTCCGCAGGAGGGCATAGATGAAATCGGGTTCTCCTCCCGCAGCGGCGCCCATATTGGATCATCCTCACCTTCAGGTTCTTCACCAAGTGCCGCAATGCTGCCTCTGAAGGAAGTCCCTAGATACTAAGTAGTATTCACATGTGGCTTCTGCCCTTCTACTATGTGCTCCTCCTTGCATCTTTCTTCCTCCTCTCACCTACCTTAATGATAACAGTTTTGTGGCAATCAAAAGGTTTTTGTAAAGTTTTCAAGTAGCATGACTCATCCATTTAGATCAGTCCTCTAATTCCATTACATCAATGTAGCAAGTAGCTAGATCTTGCAAAGGGTAAGCAAGCAGCTGTGCGTGCGCCTGGCATTGGCTGGCAAAGGATGAGTTGGAGTTCACTTTTGGTTGGTTTGCTTGTCCCCACAATGGTATCTTAGCTAATAAGTTCCACCATGGCATAGGCTGGAATGGGGCTCATCTTGTCGTCTGTTCCTTAGTTGCATCTCTCCATGACAGCTATGCATAGCATGTTTTATACTTGTTGGCCTTGAATTAACGGTCTGTAAAGAAGCTGTCCGACATAAATGGCTTGGGAGGAAGCCAGCAGTGTGCAACCCATAAAATGAAGTGTGTGCAACCCATAAAATCAAGATGCCAGGCAATTGTTGTTTGATCAAAATGGCAGTTGGAAAAATTGTTCTTCTTCTTCCACCCCCCATGATGTTTCACTTTCACCTGGATGTTTCATCTGAAATCTACTACTCCCAGATGTCTACAGCGAGTTTCTGTGTCTGCTAGCTCGGACAGCTTGTCCTTTAGGTGGATTTTGTCACTAGCTAACCCAGGATATATTTTTGCTTGTGTCTTTTTATGCTTTGACAACAAAGCGTAGGTCTGCGGATATTCCATTTAAAATGCACCTGTGGGCAGGTGGTTTACAGATATATTTATATTATTTCCGTGCATGATCTAGATGCTCGCTGCCTGGTATCCAAAGCCCGTGTGTGTGCCGCACACAGTCAACTGGGACGATGTCGTCTCTGATATTTTAGTGGCTGCCGTTTTGTCCCATTTCTGCAAGATCACCGATCTCTGTTCTAACGTGTCTTTGCCACTGCGGCTTGTACCACCAGCAGCACATAGATAGACATAGGATTCCCCTCAAGTTGGGGCCGCTGGTGGGTGTGGGTACTTGTGTGATTAACATGCTGACACTTGCTGTTAGTACAGCGATGCATGTGACCTGGGGGGCATGGAGGGATCGGCCGGGTATTGTTTTCAGTGGGGCTGCGTGTCCTGAGGTTTCTCTATGATGATTTATGGGAACCTTGTATGTGTTTTCTCTGAGTGCTGAGGTTTTTCTATGATGACCTCTTGGAAAGTGGGGATCACACATTCGACCTCGTATGTTTTTTCTACGATAAAACTTTCTGAAGGGAAATGATGTACCGCACATCCTGCTGCCAACCTGACATTCACTTACTCAACAGTTTAACGATGTCCCTTTTTTGTGTGTGGAAAACTTCTGATATATTCATGAACTGTCAAGATAGTACAAAGAATATAGGAAGTAACCAGAATTAGATCCAGATCCGTAGACCACCTATCATCTAGATCCGTAGACCGCCTATCGATTACTACCAGCACTGGAGCGAGCTGAAGGCGCGCCGCTGTCATCGTCTCTCCATCACTGGAGCCGGGCAAAATTTGTTGTAGTAGACAGTCGGGAAGTTATCGTGGTAAAGTCCCACAGGACCAGCACACCAGGTTAGCAACCGTCGTCAATGAAGAGAAGCGTAGATCAGAATGATCTAAACTGTAGACGCACGAACGAAGACCGAATCCAAGCGGATCCACCGAAGACAAACACCGACTGAATTCGGCAGGATCCGCCGGAAACACACCTCCACACGTCCTCTGATGACGCTAGACACGCTGCCAGAATGGGGGCTAGGCAGGAAGAACATTATTCCATCCTCAGAGAGCAGCCGCCGCTTCATCTCCCTAATCGCGATGGCCTGTACCTTTATCAGCGAGTTTTTTTTTTGCGGGAAACAACTGATGATTACAGCAAGTAAACAGAAAGGAACACCACAAAGAAGAAAATTACAATCAGGTCCTTCTGCATCTCGATATCGCCGGCGAGGAGCAGGACGTGCCGATGACGCGCCGCCGCTGCATCTTCCCACAAGCCTTGGATCGGAAGATGTCCCCTTGCGGACGTGTAAACCACTTCTATGTTTGATTTACACTTGTAAACACGTATGAACAAGTGTAAATCAAACGTAGAAGTGGTGCCAGTACACTACTACTACTACGTGAATAAAAATAGATCAAGTGTGCTTGGTGATCTACCGTGGTCCCGGCTGAATCTTCCTAGTTGGACGCACGCATATCTTCTCTTGCACCGGAAACCTATACTATACAGCAAATCTTCTCTCTTTTCCTTTGAGAAGAGCAGATCTTGTCTTAAACCAGCGAACGCCAGCTTGCCGTTGCTAAGACTACTCGGCGCGGCGCAACGCGCGGAAGGGAATTTGCTTGCAGTTGCTAAGACTACTCATAGTGGGGTACTTCCTATATTCTTTGTACTATAGTGGGGTACTTCCTATATTTTTAGTTCTGAAAATGTGCACGTTCACTAACCTCATCCACAAATTTATCATTTTGTGTAGCTTGGAACAGAAAGTATTTCACATTGACATTTTGCACGCTTATTGTATACACAATTAACTAAATGTAAAAAATAGTTTTTTTTTTCAAAATTTTGAAGATTAAGGGATCCCTTGAGCTCATCCTCCATTTGGAGTTTTCGGGTCCGTTTAACTCACTACATTGTAGCTTTTTTTTTGTGCGATAAATAAACTCTTCATTCAATAAAGAATAGGGAAAAACCCATTACAGAGAGGAGTGTCAAACGACAAGACCCAGCAAAGAATGAAAATTACAACCAAGGGATCATCATCTTCCTCGCTCCAGCGAGGCAGCTCCATCGCAACCTGCAGGCTGCCACCCAGGACCTGGACAACAGCTCGCACCGCGAGGCAGCACGAACGCGCCAGCATCAACTCTGGGGAAGCTTCAAAGAGCATAGGGGCACCCTCCAATAGGCACATCGAGGCGTAGACCGCCTCGCATAAGGGGAGGGAGCACCAGAGAAGGCGCCGGAGATCCCGCAAAAGCGGGCCACGAGAGCGCACGACAGCAACGAGGATAGCCACACCACCCTGCACCGGTTCCTCCTTACAGCAAGAAGAGACAAAAAGAGCCGGCGCCGCCACCGCCGAGACGGCAGACAACCCGGAGATATGTCGGAAATCCGGCCGGAGAAGCCGACCAGTCCGAAGATCATCTCCCCACACAAGAGGGGAAGCCCTGCCCAACCAACCGTCACCAACACCAGATCTGGCGCCACCAGCACCGCTGCTGCCACCAAAGCCCAGAAAGATACAGAAGGGGGATATTATTTGCGCCGCCGCCGCCACCGCCAGAAGGGACGAAACGCCGGACAACGAGACTCTACTGGACCACCCAAGACTTCCACCAGATCCGTCGCTGCGAGCACCACCGGAGCTAGGAGAGAAGCCAAGGGAGGCCATGACCAGAACCGCCGCCACCACCTCCAGAATGGACGAAATGGCGGACAGAAACCCTAACCCTAGAAAGCAGAGCCCCTAATGGGCGAAAAGGAGGAGCCCCGCCGGTAGATCCGGGGCACACCCAACCTCCCGCTAGATACTTGTTATATATTCTTAAATTTCTAGTACAAGGGAGATAACATTTTCCCACTAGATACTTGTTATATATTCTTAAATTTCCATGTATATGATTTTTAACTTGCACAAGGCCCAAAAATACTTGGGTTCAGTACATCAGTTTGGAATATTTTGACTCGCCGATTGACCAGAAACAACATGCCAATACATTTGACCAAATAAATTTACAGAAAATAAAATAAAAGGTAAAAACATATAATAACATATTCAGTAACACCAAATACCATTAGCACATCAAAACACAAGGAAGTCAACTAAAATATAAAAGTGAAGCAAATATAATGCAATTAAACTTAAGAAAAATATATTTACTAACAAAGAAGATCATTTAAAAAATTGCAACTAGTGCATATGTAAAGTATAACTAGCCAAAATAAAATTTTGAATATCAAAGTAAATCATCAAAACATTTTTAGTAGTACAAAATAATAATTTAAACATTTTAAGTACACACGTTCCACAAATGTGCAACTAGTGTATGTGAAGTGCAATCTACGAATGTTAGACCACATGAAATCAGGCGCGTCCAAGACAAGCATACCAAATAATCTACTAATATGTATGGAAAGTAGGATGTGTCGTTCATTACAATAAGAAATGCTATTTAAATACTAAATGAACACGATACAAACGATGTGAACTGATCACTAAACCGACATTCCAGACACATTTTCTAATTTGACATGGTTCAAACTATACTTAAGAAGTTTCTATAATTATACTACCTAATAATAAAGTAGAATCACTACCAAGATATTTTGTCGATTGTACACTTTAACGATCTCTATCATAATATTTGAGGTTATTATATATATGAACAAACATACATGCGCACAAAATCACTGTATAATTTTTGCAATCATGAATTTTTATCTCAATGATAACTTTATTGAAACATACCATTTAAACTTACCACAATATACTTTGCAGCGACATACATAAGAAAATGTATAAAAAATAATACTTTATATTTTGTAGGTTAACTCTGTCATCCTATATAAAAATGTACTGATTAGGATTATAGTTTGAGGAAAATAAGTATAGAAATTTACTATAAAATATATTTTCCCCGGGTCTAATAATTTTGAACATGGGTGGAGCTACAGTATTGGCTCGGGGTCAAATGGCACCGACGACTTCTGGCCCATCCCTTAAACTGAAAGCCCAAATTGTAAAATGACCCCGGTGGAAAAATAATTTTAACCCAACTGCGCAAAGGAAAGATGTCTAAGACCACAGTCCACTTCGGCTTCATATTCTATTAGCTAAATGATCGGCCCAAGTACGCAGTTAGCCTTACAAACGATCGCTAGTTCTCAAAAAAAGAGAGAATTGATAGCTAACCAAGATATGTGGATCGGACTAGTCAACAAATGAAAAAAAAATGCGGATCGGCGGATCACTCCCTGCACAACATATGCATCAATCGATCGCCAAGAAAAAAAACACGCCCGCTTGCTACTTCCGCTCGGAACGCTAGCGGCCACAAGACGTTTTTCCACTGGCGTCCAGGGAAGACTCCTCTCCAAACTGATGCGCCGAATTGATCTGGCTCCTCTTCAAATGGCCACGCTGATCCAACATGTGAGTAAGCGGGAACAAGTTATCTGAAATTTTATAATGTGTTTAAGTTTTGAAAATTTGTTAAATTTTGCAGTACTAGATTATGCCCCAAATCTTCTGCCGACGGGGTCTGTCTATTTCCCATTTGCATCGCTCACCAGCTTTAATCATGAGGGAGAATAGCTTGGCATATTATGTCCATTGCTTCGCTCACCAGTTTCAGTTAGTCATTGTGGCAGTAACTAAACCTAATGATGTTCTGCTCCATCAGTATAGGGTTAAGCCCTCATTGGTGTCTCCTCTCCGGCAGTGGGTTTTAGACACTTTCTCTTAGTTCAGTCTAGATGTGTGCGAGTCTCCTTTTTTTTTTGTGTTCCAACCTCCGTGAATTTTTGGCAGAGAGATTTGTAAGCTACTTGTATTGAGAAACCTCTGGTTTTTCTTTCATCTTCATTATTATAAAATCTACACCGTAGGGTTTTTGCCCTATGGTACTTCTGTCAAAAAAACTAAACCTAATGATGATATTAGTGATTTTTTTAACATGATATCTGTTCTTCTTAATGTTGGCGGAGCTTCTTGTAAAAGAAAAGATATGATTAGAGAGAGTCAACACGAGAGAGCTAGTAAAGAAAGAAATTGGTTGTGTTAACTCAACACTGGAACGGTGTGGAATCAAGAGCAATCTCTTCAACAGGAGAGAGTAAAGAAAGAAATTAGTTGTGTTAACTCAACACTGACACGCGTAGGGGTTCTCACTATAAAATTCTTCCGAGCATTAAAAATTTCTTCCCGGATGTTATTGGAGTGCTCTACTATGTTTCAAAAGATGGCCCAAATAATGCAAAGAAGCGCCAGACTTGTGGTCTCTTAGATTATGTCAATGATTTTGAATTTGTGTTTCATCTGCATTGCATGTTGCTCATCTTAGGAGATGCAAATGCTTTATATCACTCTCTATAGAGGAAAGATAAAGACATCTAGGAGGCAATGGTAAAAGTGAAGTTAACTAATAATTTTTTTCCAGCAAATTACAGATGTTGGTTGGGAATCTCTATAGGAGAGAACTTACTCATTTTGTGAAGAGCATGGTTGTAACACCCCGGCCACCCCCGGGCCGGGCCTGTCACCCCTGGCAGCTCTCTAGGATCTCCAGACTGGCCCCACAGATCAACACTAGTCTTTTCTGCGCACTTTGTCCTCACTCGTGCGCACTCGGGAACGAGTTCCCGGTCGGTCACCCATCCTTGGAGTGCTCCGGGCCAAGCACGCTTAACCTCGGAGTTCTTTCCAGATGAGCTTCCGGAAAAGAAGTTGCAACTTGTTGATATGAGTATTCTATCAATCCTGTTAAGCCCTGAGCCAGGATCTCACAATGGTATTCCGAAGGCTGACATGAAAGAAGATTATATAGACAGGCACATGCCAAGGAAAAAGACAAACCGCAGAAACTATGAGCATTATAGATATGATTGCTTAAACCCTGTTATTTTACTTGCAGCTCCGAGAGTTCAGTGAGCATTTCAATGAGGTAATGCTGATTTCCTTACTCGCATGGCTGCATTCAGTTCCAAGTATACCTTTGATGCTTTCAAAGTTGAGAGCTTAGTGAATTTGGCTAAGTCTTATCCTGATGATTTTGATTCCATCCAACTAAAGGATCTTGATCACGAGCTACCCATTTATACTGATAATGTGCGGGGCTGCGGGTAGATGAAAGATTTTGTGGGCTAAAAACTATTTCTGAACTTGCCAAGCTCATGGTCAGTACAAACAAACACCTAGCCTTTCCTTTGGTCTATCGGCTCCTCAAATTAGTATTACTACTATCCGTCGCCACTGCATCAGTCGAGAGGTGTTTTTCAGCGATGAATATAATGAAGACTGTCCTGCGCAACCACATAGGTGATGATTTCATGAATGACTGCATCATTTGCTTCCTATAGGAAATACTTCTATATACAATTCCAATCAAGGACGTCATCGACCGCTTTGTAAAAATTGGAAATCGTAGGGCTCAAGAAAAATAGAGGTTATTACTTTTGTAAACATAATTTGATTTATTACGATTATGAACCATTGGAAATTATTTTTTATTTACATCATTTTATAAATTTTGTATTATAGTTACTATGAGTTGTGAATTAGTTTTTACTTTTTTTTTTACCCCGGCGACCTTTTTTCTTGGCTCCACCCCTGATTTTGAACCGCTCGTGTAAACATCTGGCGTGCGACCTTACAGATATGACAATTACAGTTAATAGATGGAGACATTGAGTACCTTTGCTAATTTCGTGAACGGGTCACGTGGTAATGACCCAACCTGTAGAAACCCTTTGTCAAGGAGCTTGTCATCATCATGAAATATATTTCACTTCATCTCATGTAGGGATGTAGGTGGACGGTCCCCCGGAGGTAGCGGACAGTCCGCCAAACATACTTTAGTCCACTGAGATGAGCAAGCCTGTCGGACGGAAATTTCATTTCAGTGGACTTCTGCTTGCATGCCTAATCTCATGGCATCATGGTATTCTTGCATGGTTAAAACCCCTCAAAACTCAAATTTTGTAAACGTGTTCAATCTGTTTTCATACTTTTGCAAATAAAATGTTCTCAGAACCTTGACCTGGTAGTCTTCCTAATTCCTATATGTGTCCCTTATCACCCATGTTCTTTTTCAAAATTCTGGACAAGATTTAGCATTTTAACTAGTTGATAAACCTTTACTTTCAAATAATGGCCGAACTGTAGTTTAGTTGTTTGGTGATGATTTCTTCAGTGAAACTTCATGAAATTCCATATCTGGGATAATATGTTAGCCAACAGCTCCAATATGAAGGGCAAAATGTCGGTTGCCTTTCAGATTCTTCGTCTTCTAAAGTGGAGACATTCATACGACGGTATAAACGGTGATTGCTTTTGAGAAATAATCAGACATTCATACGACGATTTGCTAAGTTTCATTTTATTTTTTAGGAAGACTCAACATTTTTGTTGAGGATGCCCAGCGTACAAATTTTGGGATGATGTTTTAAAGAAAGATTTTGGCATGTGGTAAAACATTTTTTTTTCTTTGAGCAAAATGCTGTTTTTTAAACAGTTGGACTATTTTTTTTGAGACACAACAATTCGGCATATGGCCCAGCTAAGCCCACAGCTCCTTGCTCTCGGAAAGCTTCCGTTCCCCTATACAAGCGATCCATGTTGACGGGCCAAAATGGGCCAGAAAGTTAGTTCACAGTTCACACCCATCCACGGCGGAAGCCCTCAGGCGTAGCATGGTACTTTGCCATGTCCCTACCTCCTCCGCGCTTCTCGTAATCTCTCGTACCGCTTTAAAATAGGCAGAACCAGAACACACCAGAACGAACCCGATCACCATTCTCCGCCGCTTCCAACCTCTGCGAATCGGCCGCGTCCATTTCCTCCAGCCGAGGTAAACCTAACCCTATTCCGGCAACCGTCCGTGCGGGATCGGCGATGGCATCGTTCGCGGAGGCGCCCCCGGGGAACCCCGCGGCCGGCGAGAAGATCTTCAAGACCAAGTGCGCCCAGTGCCACACCGTCGAACAGGGCGCCGGCCACAAGCAAGGTGAGCGCCCGGACTAGCCGATCTCTAGCGTCAATTACGCCTCGTTCATTTTAGCACGTTGCCACGATCACGAGAAATGGTGTTCTGTTTGGGGATTGGTATACGATTGGGTAGGCGGCGGTCTGCCCTGACGCGATCCTCTATTTCGTGGGGGTTGGGGCTCTAATTGGAGGGACGAATCGGTGTGGTTGGTCGTGAATCGTGCATGCTTTTGGTCGTTCGCGTAATCGCGTTTGGATCCCGGTTGCAGTTTGCGAAGTTGGTTGACCCCGAGCAGAGTGTCGTTGGGTTCGTGAAAATTGGTGTATTCGTATATCTGGACTATGTTGGTGGATTTGTGATTGTGAATTGCTAGACGTGTGACTATGTTTTTAGATTCGGAATTAACGTAACTAGATTTAGCCACGTTGTGTCGTACATCAATCGGACATCAAATGTCGTATGTAAAGCACTTCCGTTTTTAGTATATAGATGCAAGTTGCATGATATTCATCACGACTGAATGTTTTTTCCACCGTTAGCAAGTCATTTGAAACAGGCACTTGAAGCAGTTTATAGTTATATGATTAATTAAAAATATGCGACGTCTTACTGGAATCTATATGAATAAAAGAAACACATTTTGCAGTATCCAGGAATGTCTATGTTCTTTGGCCTGTGCTCATTTTTTTAGTCTGCAGTAGGCTTTCTGTTTGTGAAATTGCTGAGAAATATCTCTAGTATTGTTCTGCAGAAACATCTGTAGTGTCGAGTTATGGAGAAAGCATGATAGTGTACTTGAACCAAATGCCAAAATGTACTTAGTAATGCCTATCATGCTGCTATCATGCAGGTCCTAACCTGAATGGTCTGTTTGGGAGGCAATCTGGCACAACTCCTGGTTACTCTTACTCTGCGGCCAACAAGAACATGGCTGTGATATGGGAGGAGAAAACGCTGTATGACTACCTGCTTAACCCTAAGAAGGTATGGTAAAATGTCCACTTCTTATTTCCTGTTATATTTTCAGCTTTTGGTCATAGTGCCTCAGTGACCTCATATGTGAGCTTCTGCCTTGTGCTGTGCACCCGTTACCAGATATTTCATTCACTCTGTTATCACAGCTAATGTGATCAGTGGATAGTGTTCCAGCTTACCTGGTACAGAGCTTATCGTTTTGAGTTTAAGTGTTTTCGGTCTGTTCATAGTTTACCTTGTTCCGAAGCTGCTGAGTCCCACAAATAAATTCTTGATAATTGCTACTGAGTTCATTTTACACTGACGGCACATTTTTTCTTTTTGTGCTATTGTTTCGTGTTTTGTGTCGATATAGTTTGGTCTGGTTTCAGAATTACTCGAATATTGGGAACTTTCGTATTTAGCCTAGTTATGACTTCTGAGCTGTATGTACCTAGACCTCCTTGTTCTCTGCACAGTGTTGCTCATTTTTAGTCTCCTGTTACTTCGAATCATTATATCCTTAATGGTAGGGATTGCTTTATGCTTTTCACCAAGAGCCAATGATGCATGCTGTTATATGATGAACCGTACCCGCGCCATCCAGTAATTAGTATATCTCGAACCTTTACTCGTCATATGCTGGTTACTTTTGCCATGTTCATCTCACTGAGTCGCAGAATGTCGTTTAGTTGGTTTTGGATGATCTCCTGATAACACTCCTATTAATATTTTCTTATATGCAGTACATTCCTGGAACTAAGATGGTGTTCCCTGGACTGAAGAAGCCTCAGGAACGTGCTGATCTCATTGCATACCTGAAGAATGCCACAGCTTGAAGGGGCATGCTACCGTTGTCCTGAAGTTAATAATTGAGGTTACTCTGGTTTTACAGGGTGCATGGAAAAGCCAGTAAAAGAGCCTGGTAGTATTTCTCCTTAGGACGATTTCGTTTCTTCAACAAAATACAAAGTTATAATGGTCGTTTATGAGGCATGTTCTGAACCTGTTGTTGATCATCAGTTATTTGGTTATTCAAAAGAGCTGTAGATCTCAAGTACTATCTCGTGAGCAATACTCTATAATTTCCTTAAGCACAGGATACAAATGTCTGTATTGGACAAACATGTATATATGGCAAGACTTAGTTCGTACCACCAGGACCAACCCATACGTTGAAAAATCATCATGGCTGATGTGTGGGTAAATCAAGGCCTTGCAGAGCTGGCAGCAAGCAGGAGCAGGGATGTGGTGTTGGTGTGCTCGTACTCGCATTCGCAGGACTGAAATGTACAATTCTGGTGCAAGTTCACGCACAGCCACCCATCAACCACGCAAGTGCAGAGTGCAGGAAATGGAAACAGTAGCCCCGAACACCAGCAGCTCTTCCTCTGGTTTGGACCAGAACCAGTGAACCACACCCATCATCATGATCATGATTTCCCTTATTGTTTCCATAATTATTAGTACCAATATTCGTTACACATTAAACATAATTTATTTATTTTTTATCGTCAGAGCAGCCTTACACACACAAAATAGCCAGATATTCCACTTTTTTTTTTGAGAAAGTACACAAGAAAGAGCGAGATGCAGTAAGTGTCAAGGTGCGCACTGAAGATGAGAAACCACGGAGCACCCTGTCCCGCATACAAATACTCTCTCCGTTCCAATTTAATTGACATGTATTTATACAAATATGAATGTATCTACACTTGTTTAGTGTCTAGATACAGACAAATGTGTGTCAAAGTAATTTGAAAACGGAGGGAGTACAATTGAGCGTGGAGTCCTTTGAGCTCCAAGGCCACTCCACACAGGAGTTGCAAGCTCTCAGACAAAAGCATCACCCTACCCTTTTGCTCCCTGTTTTTTTTTTCTTTTCCGAAAAGGGGACACACAGCCTTCTGCTACCTGCTGCCACTAAGGGTCATCCCGTGTACTGTGTGCTACTTCTTGCGAAGAAGTGGCAAGTACTATCTGTGATTATCAATACATCTTGCGCAAGAAGTGGCAAGTACGTTCTGTGATCATCAATACATCTTGCGCAGCTACACCCCAACGTTACATTCGCCTTCTCCTCCCTTTCCACCCCACCCAAAATTCGCCTGCTGCTGCTCCTCCTTCCACCAGTGAGACAAGCCGGTGGCCTCGTCGGCCGCCATGGTGACACTACGCTCTCAGAGGTAAGCTTCTAGAGCGGTGGCCGGAGGGAGGTAGCAGATGTTCGATCTGTTTAGCCGTTCTACGTTAATTTCTGGTTATTTCACCGATCTGTCTTTCCAAGCAGAAGCACTGGGAAAGCGACGCTGCCGGAGACGCCGGACCTGGCCGGCTTCGAGTTCTACAAGTTCATGAACTACGGAATGTCATGGGAGGAACTGGTATGTACACACGTGTTGCCTTGTTGGACCTCAGTTTCCGTGCGCATGTTTTAAGATCGGCTCAACACGACAGCTGCAATGTTTCATTCGTCCGTCCTTCTGCAGGTGCTGCCTGAGAAGTTCGCGAGCGCGCTCAGGGGCCGTGAGCCCCCGCAGATGAAGCTGCGGGTGGCCGGCGGTAGGGGGCGGCGCGCGTGGGACGTGGAGGTTTCTCGTCGACGAGTACGGCGACATGTGCCTCGGCAATGGCTGGCGGGCGTTCGCCGGCGCCAACGGCCTGGAGCTCGGGCAGCTCCTCGTCTTCCGCTTCGACGGCGCCAACCTGCTCACCGTCACGGTCTTCGATGACTCCGAGTGCCGGAGACGCTGCCAGCACGAGGAGGAGGAGGAGGACGGCGTCGGTACGAACCGCTGGCTTTATGCGTTCCGTTTGGTCTCTTCGCTTGAAGTATTATGCAACTAACAGAGCCATGGTGCGGTTGAATTAAAAAGAAGGGAAGTCTTCGCTGCCGGCAGGCAGCGGCAGCGGTAGCAGCGAGGAGGAGGAGGCGTGGGACGGCACGGAGAAGGCGGACACCACCGAGCCGCCAGGCAGCGGCAGCGAGGAGGAGGAGGAGTGGGACGGCACGGAGGAGGCGGACACCACCGAGCCGGAGCCGGCGCCGTCGCAGTTCAGCGTGATGCTGAGGAAGTGTCACTTTGGCCTAAGGCAGAAGCAGTACCTGGTGAGTGTGTAAACTGTTGGAATATGATCTCACGTAGCAAACCTGAGAGAAACCAGGGGGTTTGACCCCATATCCTTTCACGTAGAAGCCTTGATCGGAGGTCTCTAAAACCAACAGCTTTGGACCCGGTCCCCAGCCCCAGCACTTGATATAAAAGAGAAAAGGTAGCACGTAAGGAAACTAACAGAACGACTGCCTACCGACCCAACTGCCCGATCCTAAAGTTGTGCTAAGGGGCTGGAAGACCGACGTCTACCGGCGGCCACTGGAGTGCTGCCGGCGTCAGGGGAATCCTCCTCGACCACGGCACCCCTCCTTCATCTACCTCAACCGCAAGTCCTGCCTGCACAAAGCAGGCAACCATGTCTTCTTCAACAAATTGTAAGCAATCCCTAATCCCTCTGTCAGTCTCTATTAGGTGTACTAGTTGGTGATCAGTTTAAGTTAATGTCCTCCCTAATGAGGAATAAGTTCTAACAATGGTATCAGAGCGGATCTGATCATCTTAGTGCCCTAAGGATGTTGAGTTTTGATTAGGGAAAATGTTTAGCCTCGGCCTAATGTAATGGTCATGTTTAACATGAAGTTTTATTCTAATTGGCTACGTATCAGTACTGATAAGACAAGTTTTAAGGTGTTAATAAGCATGTTAATTTAATATGCTCTCGGGTATGCAGTGATTTGATTTTATTTTGATCACGTCTTAGTACTGTCACGGATCAAATAGCAATTAGAAGGAGGGGAGTATGCAATAAAATAGAAGAAAATCCCCAATTTTGTTTCCCGGAACCCTAACACAAGCAATAAGAAAAATCCCCAAATCGGTAGAACCCTAATTGCAAAATTAGGTCACAAAAGCAGATGTTTTCGGAAGCTCACCTTCGTAACGCCGTCGTCGGTCACCCCTTGAGACCAGCACGGCCGCGCCACCGTGCGTGGTCGTTGCTGTGCTACGCCGTTGTCTCCTCGGAGGCGACGCGCGGAATGGACCATGGACGATGTGCGGAAAGAAATGATGCGGCGCAGCCAGCCTTCGCGTCGCGGTGTGCGGAAGAACACGCGCTCCGGCGCGGAATGGACGGGCGCGTCGCCGCTGGCCTCGCCACCCGTCACAGCAGTCGCTCGAAAGGCCGCCGCCTCGCCGGCGCGCGCCACCACCTCACCGAAACCACCGGACGCGACGCACAGGCCACACTCGACAGAGCAGCGCGCGGGATCCAGTCCGCTGCACGCTGCTCCGCCGAGCGGAGCCACAGCGCCGCCGGGCATGGGTGTGCTTCGGCCGCCAGCCATCGCCGTAGAGAGACGCGGTCGCCTCCGGCGTCGCCTCCGGCGTCGCCTCTCGTCGAACACGAAAAATCTGTGGAGGAAATGAAGAATAGGGTTAGGGTTGACCGGGGCATGTGTTTTCTTCAGCCGTGGAGCGCGGATGGCCGTCGGATTAGATCCAACGGCGGACCTTGCTGCAGGTCTGAGCTGGGCCTCGGTCAAGTTATTGGGCCGATATCTTCTACGGGCCCCAGCCCAGGTTGTTTCGGCCTGCAGCAATATTTGTCTAACGCCCGCACGGCGGAATGTTTCTTTTGGGCTTCAGTGGGCTTTTCGCTCAATTTAGTCTGTTTAGGTTCTGTTTTTCTATTCAGTGCATTTTAAGAGTTTTTTTTAAGTTTTTATGCACTGTTTAAAATACAGAAAATAAGTGCCTAAAATATGGTTAGAAAATACTTTTGTATTCTAGATAAAAATGAACCAACGAGATTTTTTATTTGGAATATTCAATGTGTTTTAAGGATGAGTATCATTTTAAATATCAATGAATGTTGAAATTATTAAGGTATAATTGATATTTAATCTGAGAATGATGTTGGCCCATTTGTGTGATGAGGTAGTCAGACTTTTCTGTTTTTCAGCGCATTTATTGAGATTAAGTTTTCAAATAAAGCTTTATGCACTGTTTTACATCGGAAAATATCTGAATTTTAAGGGGATATAGTGCTATAAGATTAATGTTGATGCTATTTTCATTAGCATTTTATAAGTTTGAGTTATGAATGTTATGAGATGATGTTTATGTTGAGCATAATTATGAGTATCTCTCTAAAGTTTCTCAATATTTGTTCGGAGATTTTAATTGAGAATTAAGTTTTATGTTGATGCCATGTTTATGGCGTTTATTAATGATGTGATCATCTCTAAAGGGCTGAATCCACCTTAAGAAAATGTTTATGGTTGTGTGGTTCTTTTTTCCGCAGCGCACTATGCAGCCTAATAGTGATGAGCCATAATGCTAAAGTATTATGTCAGATGCATTAATGTCTTTTGACATGCACTGACAGAAGGTGATGAAAGGCTCAGCATGATGATTCTCTGAACAAGGATGTTTAGAGAGTTTTAATGTAATATCATGGTCATAAGTTGTCATTTATTGACTATTAAAAGTTTAATTTTTGGTGAGACCATGATGTAATATCCGACTTTTATTTGGAGAATGTTTATAATGTCATTTCATTGAGGATGTCAATCTATTGTTTACTCGGTGAGATGTCATGATGAGAAGTTCAAAATGAATGATATTTTTGTTATCATGTCATTGAAAGTTTTAATGATAAGATTTGACATGTTTTAATGATGTTATTGAAATTATGATGTCAAAGTTTAATGCACGATGATCAGTGATAAATTATGATTCCATGTGTTATAACACATTTGGAATGCATCATGTATTGGTGTTTTAGTGTTGGCTATTAATTTAGCAAAAGAGTTTGCTGATCATAATGTGTTGTAAGTCTCTATGGTCAAAAAGAAAAGTTTTGATTTGAGTTCCCATTTGTGAGCATAAGTTTTGTGGTATATGACAATATTCTGACCAACGTTGATTATTGTCATGTCCCATTTTTGTATGAGTGCTCTTTTCCGTTTTCAGCCCAACGGTGATACGGATTAGAACATGATTAGCTTGTCTTGATCTAGATGAATTCAAGTTTTATGCTTATTATTGATGCTCATAAAGATGTTGTCCTTGTTTCAACAACGGACCACAAAACAGAGTTCACTTTTGAACACTGGAGTTGATCTTCAAAAGTGGAAGGAAAAGGTTCTCTTCCCGATAGAGATTTTTTGACCTTCACATTGCACTATATGAAGAGGCTCCCAGAGTTCATATTGTGAATTCTGTCGAAAAGAAGAAAAAGTGTGACCTAAAAGCAGTTGAGTGGGAGATCAAACAAGATTTCACTCCTTATAATGAAGCGTACCATCTCCTCTGAGATAAAGAATGCAATTCCTGACTCAGTATATGTCAAATATTATTTGGCCTCTATTGAGGAATATTTTAAGGATGCATTACCTGTTTAAAATGTGTTTATGGTGTTTTGCTAAGAGGACAATAAGAAATAAAGCATTAGAAGACATTTTGTTTATTTATATAAACATTTTGTTCTTTGTGCTGAAACCTTTTGATGTTGTCTTACCATGTGGTGAGAATATTTATGTCCTCGATGAATGAGTTGTTTGTAACAAACTATGTGTGCCATGGCACTCTTAAGATATAAGTGAATAATGAGACCTCGTCGAAATTTGTGGTCATGTTTACCACATTTCGAGGGGGAGAATGGAATGTCTCATTAAATATGAGAAAAGATGAATGTATTGTCTCATTAAACATGAGAAAACATGAATGTATTAATTCTCCAAGTAGGATGGAACCAACGAGAAGTCTTATTTTGGAGAATGAATGGTTATAGTGAATGAAAAATCACATGAATGTTATGACTCCTTTTAGAATGTTAATGTGTACTTACTCCCTTATGAGTATTATAAAGCACACATGAATGTTAAAGTGACACAATTGCCAATCTAATGTTGATGTGGCTCATGGTTATATTTCTGACCAACGTCGTTTATAATCATTTGTTATACACTTTAGTCAAGTGGCAAGTTTGTCAGTATCATGTGGCCCATGGTTATATTTCTGACCAACGTCGTTTTATGATCATGTGTCGCAGTTCATTAAGTTCTTTTCCATCTTCTGCCCAACGGTGTTGTGGTTTTGAACTGAAGTGATTGTTATCAAGATTTTGGATGTATTTCCATCTTCTGAATAAAGTGATCATCAGGGAACCTAAAGCGTATGAACATAAATCTTAAGGATAACTCCATTAGATCTTTGTTCATATGCATCAGGTAAGTTGAGAAGAAATACCGAATGCAATACTTGGTGTTGATAATCAACAATTTCCTTGTGATTGATAATGTGTGTTAATGATCATCTTAGAGGCTTCTGGCTCTAATGATGTATATGACTCAATAGAGTTTTCTCAGTGAGTTGTTATGATGCTTATGTTATTATATAACATGATGTTGTGTTGACAACTACGTTAAGAATATATGTATGACTCAACCGTAAAATTTTGTCATACAGTTGAAGTTAACACAAGGTATGTTGACTAAATAA